>JANTPM010000008.1:6061746-6088536 GCA_025434745.1 Erythroxylum divaricatum
CATCCACATATCAAACATAGTATCATCAGTTATAATTAGAAGTTATTTGATTGTCCTTATACCATTTTCTCTGTCAAGCTCACCTCAAATAATTCCAAACTCGTATAGCTTCCTTCCCAAAGCTTAGCCCTCATCGTGCCAAAATCCATGGGCTCTTTAACGATGCCGTAATAGCCGTAAACCTTAACATGGAACAAATTAAAAGTTAATTAAGTAATAACCATTGAACATTTACAAGAAACATATGATCTAATTAAAAACTACCACGTCCGGATTGATCGCCTGTGCAAATATATCATGAGTGTCTCTCCTGTATTAATACCAATTACTATGTAATTAGTGTTAAAAATTTAAAACCTTGCTTCTAACTAAAAACGAAAATATTTTCTTCTAAATAAGAATAAGAGCATAACATTTATATCACCTTTGTAGTATATCCAATATCAACTCCAACGTCTGGTTCCACTTTTGAGGGGATAAACCTGATGTTGGTTGATCTTGGACAACGTGATAAATAAAATTTTATAATTAACTCAAGAACGAAAAGTAGCCAATTCATTTATTAGCCAAAACTTGAAGACTAACCTAATCTGATTGAGATGTTGGCTGCTCTCGAACTATCCCCTTCCTGCATGAATAATGATGATTGTGTTGCAAATAGAACATAATAAGCAAATGGCATGCACTTAATAAAGAGAAAGTGTCAATTACATACCGCCATTTCTTGAAGTAAATATATAAGATAACAAGAACGAACTTTCTATATTTGATCACCATAGAGTTCAGACGAGTATAGACTTCTTTTTTATTTTTCAATTTCAGGATAGTATATGAATCACCTTATGGACAAACTCAACTAATATAAACTATTGATTAGCTTTAGCAGTGTTTTGAAACTCGGATCGGTTATCAAACCGGAGACCTTAATCAGTGTGACGTCATAATTATGCAATAATTATATTTAATTATATATAATATTAAAAATATTTAAAAAATATAAATATATACCAAAAATAAATAAAAACAAAACAAAAAATAAAAATTTTATTGAACCAGTGATCGGACCGGTCCGATCGGTCAATTGACCGGTTTTGACCGGCTCTCACTGGTTTAATTGAGAACCGATTTTTAAAGGTGAACCGGACCAGATAGCCGACCGGTCACCGATTTGGTGAATCAGACCGGATAGCTGACCAGTTACGGGTCAAACAGGTCGGATCGACCGGTCCGATATGATTTTCAAAATAGAGATCTATAGAATAGTACTGAAAGAAAGTTTGATTGGTAAGAGTATGAGCATGAGAAGACGCACATATATACAAGAAGCTGCTCTAAATGACAATTATGATTTTTTGCTTATCAGAAATTAATGCAGATATGGAAAATGGAAAAAAACAAGCACAAAATAAATACCCAAATTTATGATAAGAAGAGAATATGTAAAATATAATAAATGCACTTGTATTCTTTTCATAAAATATTTAAGTAATTAACAATCCCCAAAAAAGTGAGAAGAAACTGAATTTAATACCACGTCATGTAGGCTCTTGCGCTTGTTGCCTGTCTTATTCGTGGACTTTGGCTTATTATTACTGTTTTTATTAGTATTAGCCAGTGCTTTTGCTTTTGCTTTTTTCTCTAAAGCAAGAAGTCTTGCTTTTTCTTCTAATTCAGATATTCTGGCGCTCCTTCTTCGTCCAGTGCTAGTTGTAATTATTCCTTCTTGCCTTTCCATGCCTTCCTCTTTAATTTCTTTTTTCAAACAATAATAAATGATACCCTGCACCAAACAAATTGTCATAAATGAAGATACGTCGCACATAGTCAATGGAATATAAACAACAATTTTTAATGCATTCAATATTACAAGACTCAAGAATCAAGAGTGCATAGCAAATTGTGATTACTCTATATTTTCAATTTAGACTTTTGTTCTTCCAATTTCATGTTTTAGATATTACTTTCATGGAAGGTAATAACATAATTATATAGCTTTTAACAATTAAACTATATTACTTTTCCTTATTTGAACCTCACTACAAATTTAAGTTTTATGAAAGCACTGTTATTTGTCACATATAGCTAAAAGTGTAACTTAAACTAACAAGACAAGTGCAGAAAGATACAAGAAACAAAAGGTTTCACATCACTTTCTTAATGTCAGTATTAATCCTTCTCTTCTTTTCATCTCATTCGTAATATGCATTGTATCAACTAAGAAATTTAACTTGAATGAAGGATTAGACTATAACGAAAGGCCAGGTTATGGTATAATTTTGTAGTTAGCTATCCTAATTTGACAATAATATCAAGTGAAAATAAGTTGTGATGATGTTACCAAATTACCCCTTTTAATAAATAAAAGTTTTTAGAGAAACTTTCATTTTCATGCTTCTGGCTAGGATTTGGTATTAATTACCGAGTATTCGATTGGTTCTTATGAGATAAGAAATAAAGGTTATTTCATATTAAAATGAGAAAGATGCATGAGGACAAATGAAAATGGTCAAAAGCATTTGTATTTCTTAGATGAAACTCAGTTGTAACCGCCGAAGTCAAACCTTAAGTCTTAATTACTACTCACTCTCCAGGCACCTGTTACTTACTTGATATTATAATTACAAATGAAAAAATAATAATCCAACTAATTCTATTAACTAATAAACACAAAAACAAACAAAAAAACTATTTTGGAGAATTTGTGTAATAATAATTTTTTTGCATTTTTACTCAAAATAACAAGGATTCTAAAATAGAAAGGCCAACAATAATTTAAAAAGTTACCATCAATAACCATCTCTTCATTAGAGAATATTCCGTCTCATTTCATACTCTCTGGCTAGAAAAATTTTTCAGGAAATTTAATTTAATAGTTTTTTTAGTAGTTAAAACTTAAAACTCAATTATAAATAGATCAACTTAACAAATAGAAGACCTGTAGGCTGTAGCTGCAAAAAGAAATTAAAAGCTACCAACTACAAGAAGAACAATATCATATTAGCTCATCAAAACATGGATTTAATGAGATAAAACATTCTAACACATAAAAGACATAGATCTAGTCACACTAAAGAGAACAGAAGATCAAGTAAGGGGTAAAACAAACACAGTTCTGCATATGAACTCCTTAAGAAAAAGTGGGCGTCCACAACTGCATGCATGGACCACCATTGCTGTAAAAGACTTAGATCTGTACTCCAACCTGTTAAATAACTTGGAAAAACAGATAACTACGGACTACTGTGAATCTAACTATTATAATGAGTAGATCAAAGAAGAAACTTCAAAAAACCTGTTGAAAGCATCATTAAAACTCTTTAACACAAACCATGCATCAGGTACAAAAGGGGGCATAATAGAGTAACTTACCAAATCAGCTCTCTTACCAACAAGGAAAGGAAGCAGAAAACAGTTTTGAAAGTTAGGAAAGCTCCTAATACAGGGAAAATTATCTATTGATTCTTCTTCAGAGCACCCTGATTTCCTATATTGACCACTAAAAGGTTACTTCACACTGTTCCAAACGCTAAGACACCACTTATTTTATACACAAATTATGAAAACCTTGTCGGTGAGAAGTTAACGATACGTGGAACGCTCGAATTGCCAAATGTATGGTGATTAAATCTTGAAATTTGTCTTTTTTGGTTTCAAATGAATCTATTGACATATTTGGCATAATAATGCCGTTTTAAATAACGACAAATCTAACAAGGTAAGTTTTAAAACATATTCCAAAAACCATAGCATTCATTAACTAATCTTACCTTCTCATATCTGGCATCACAAAATCCTCAGGCATTGAGGAAGACTTTAAAACAATACTCATAGTTGATGTAAAGAATCATTAAAATTGATATCGTAAAATAAGTGAAATAAGCTTATCATGCTTGCATAACAAAATGATATAGCAGTTCTATCTTTCCTAATATATATGTTACACGGTTGAAGCATTATCTTTCAAATATGATTGCAAAGATGCAATAGTGCACTCAAGAAACTATCAACAAGTGAAAAATAACCAAACACAACTAGGCATCATTGGTGGATAGAAATTTTGCATATATTTTGGGAATGGTAACAAGATAATGATCAAACTACAAAAGTGAAAATTCTTTATTGGCAATTCAATCTCAAGTAGGTAAACAATTGGGGTCCACCTACATTATCTACATGGCTGAGTCTGTGACTGACCAATTCGCATATGTAGCTCACCATAGTTCAGCCGTAGATAGCTTTGTACATATATGGTATAGTGCTCCTCTGAGACTTGACTAATTTCAGTCCTAATAACAAACCCACTTGCAATAGACTTGTCAATCAATTTAGCATACAAAGGTTTCGTTGTATCTGCTCACTAGATAATACATAACTAAATTGACACTTCCCTAGTATACTGCACAAAATAGGGCATAAAAGTTTATTGAATGGGAAGACAATATCATTCATGCCTCTAATTTAAGGGTTGAATCAATCATATTGACAACACTGTTTAGTTGAGTCCAAAGTTGAGTGCATCTTCCAGCCTTGGTCAAGAGAATTTCATCTGGTCCTTGATCAACCCGCCTCCCACTTTCTAGAACAGTTATCTACAAATTACATTTGAAAGATGGGAGTAAGAATAAAAGCACTGAACAGCTAGGGAAGTAACTAGTATCAGGACAGATCAGAAGGTGCTTAAAAAATCTCAAATTTATCCCACACTCCAATCAAAGTTGGATCAGATTTAATATTACACTCTTTTTGCTAGAATATTCAGATTTTTTTTATGATCAAGGGGAAATGCATCCAGTTTGTAGAATGCAAACACAAACGTGCCAAAACATGTGGATAAAAAGATGGTAATAACAACAACACACATTACATCCTAAAACATCATATGCAATTTTGTGTTACCTAGTGGATATAGAAGCTTGGTATTTTCACGGGCAAGCAATACGCCTTTCTCAAGTAAAATGCAGGAGAACATAGTTTATAGCGACTAACAACTAGTGTAGAAAGATGCTCTAATGGTGCTGTAACAGAAACATTACTTCTAAAATGTGTATGGTTATATCAGAAAGAGAGAGCAACAAAATCCTAGAGTAGCAGCATTTGTGTTTCAGGACCTTAGCAGAAGAAAAATCTCATCACACAGCATTGCTGTTCTAAGCCTACGAGCTACAAAATTTGATGTTCGATTATTGTCTAATAACTTCAGTGACTTAATATCTCTGCTTCTGTTGTACTGTCAAGTGCACTAAAGGAAAAGACATCAAGTTAAGGGATAGAACGATGATCAACTTATAAAACATCACCAATGTCAAGATCCAACTGTAAAATCTTGCCAATACATATTCAATCCAAAATCATGTGTTGATATTCAAATACAACTGATGTCTTGTTAGGTGACAAATATCAAATTGATATATCTTCTTATGTGACAACTTGTAGAATAATGCAATTAATGTCAATATCAATGCGAGTGTGAACCAACTCTTTTCACATGGAGTTTTAGAAGCTATTCCATCCAGGTAATGGAGCAAAGAGTTCGGAGGTTTCAGCAGAAAACAAGATGGCAGACATACATTTGTTAGCTAGAGATATTGTCGTTGCTGTGCTTGTCGTATCTTCTCGAGTGTTATTACTCTTAACTGTAACCATCATCGTCCTCATCTTGACTGGCACTTCTTCTTTCGCTACAATTAGTAGTAGTAAAAGAATTAGATGTTGTTGTTGGATTTGAAGAAATTGACTAGTGATGCTGCTGTTGCTGCCTCCTGCGGTATGCCATGATTGTAGACTCCGGAAGAAGGGAAGAAGATGAGAATCAGATCCTATCCTTTATTCTACTCTGATGATAGATTGGATTCGAACCCTAACAACCCAATTCAATTCAACATACCCGCTCGCTTGCATTTTTTTTCATGGGAATGTCATTGTCAACTCAACCTCCTTCTCCCTCGCTCTCGCCCTCCCTAGTCCCCACTCCCTAGTTCCTCCCAGAGCCTCCGTTTTCTGTCTTTATTCTTTCTTTTTCGGACCGGACTACTAGTGTAGTAGCACTGTAGCTGCTACATCTATTATGAAAATTAGAAAATTAAGCCAAAAACACTTTTTTATATTTTATTTTAATTATTAAATTTTTAATTAAATGTAAATATTTTAAAATGGGATTAATTAGTATTGTATTACTTTATACAAAATGTTATTAAATATAATATTATAAAATAATTTTTAAAAATTAAAAAAGATAATAATTTTTATTTTAAAACATTTGATATGTATTACTTCTTTCTTAATTATTTAATTTAAACATTTCTTTAATTTGTCTTATTTATTTTCTTATTTTTATTTTTATTCTTTATGTTTTATATTTATTATATAATCTATTATATTACTTATTTTTATATTCTTGCTTGTATTTGTTTATTTTATTTATTTATTTATTATCTTTATCTTTATTTTTTATTATTCTTATTTTATTTTTTATCTTTATTCTTTACCTTTTTGTTTTATTTGTTTATATTTATATTTTTTATTATTATCTTTTATGTTTATGTTTATTTTATCATTTTCAATTGAATTTATTATTTATTTATTATACATAAATATATTTATATAAATGTGTGTCTATATCTTTTAAGTTTATCATTAGCTTCTTTACTTATTACTTATTAGAGATTAAACTGCATTTTTTTTTTACATTTTCAGAGTGCATGTCCTGATGAGATTTTTATTAAAATGTTATTGTTGTTGTATTTTTTTAATTTTAGTTCATAAAAAGATAATTGCAATTAATATGCCTTTGGCTTCGTTTTCAAATTTTTATCGATTTAATTTCTATTTTAATTTTAATTTTTTAAATTATTTGAAATAAGTCTAGAGCAAAAGCAGAACATATCTACACTTTGAAATTGGATCGGGCAAACATTTGATAGTTTCATGCTTATAACCTTTAGCTTAATTTATTGATTTATTTTCAAAATACATAAACTTAATTATATTCATGAAATCATTGTTTTTAAAATCAAAGTCGATATTAATTTTAGAAAAATAAAATTTTTCTTAACTTGTTTATATTTGCGTTTAATTGGAGTTATCAATAGTATTTGATATTTGTAAAGATTTTTCATACACATACGTTTATATATATAAGGTTCAGAAAATAATCACTTTCTTCAATTATATTCAAAATCATTAAATTAAATAAAATTTTAAACTTTAAATCCCATTTATAATTTATAATTTATTACCCCAGACCATTTCATTTGTTCCTTACCATTTTGTTTCCCGTTTATATTGTTACCTTTCTTAGTTACTGACTGATAATCCTTAAAAATGTAGAGCTTCTAAACTCCCAGTAATACAATGAGGCAATAGGCCACATGCAATCCCTATCCCTATAGCGAGAGTTGATTCATTCTGCGTCCAATTCAGGATATCATCGGTAGAATTACCTTCAAAAGCATTTCGTATACCGAACTAATCAACCACCATTTCAACAACCAAACGAATAAGATTAATCAAGATCCTAAAGCCAGATACTGATGCAAGACTTCATTTAGATCTTCAAGATCCTCAGTTTCAAAATTAACAAAGATAACCATAAATAGTCCACAAGCCTTGTAAAACAATAACATAATCATACTTAAAATCCACGATAAGATATTCGTTTCTAAAGGCAATAAAGTACTTGACAATTTTCGAAACAAAACTTCCTTTCAGTAAACAAATGAGAAGCCTATGCAGTAGCAGGCAAGAAGGCACATCCCGCCTTTCGTTGCGCAAGGGGTCCATGGCATCCAAGGAGCTGGAGAAATTTATAGCAGTCATTAGATTCCCCGTAATTTTTACCAAGAAACCAAAGTTAGAGACTCTACATAGCTGGGGAAAGAAAATTACAACCATAATATTACACTGGGCGGCATAGCCAAAACTACAAAACTAACCTTTGCATTCACACCATCAGGAGCAATTCTATTCTCAGCCTTCAGTCTCACATAATCAGTGCGGCTGAACTTAGTGAAGCCCCTGAACACCAAAGTCATCCAACAATTTAGAAATATGAATCTTCTTTGCATTCAAACTACAAGAACATTCAGATCAAGAAGAAATTCTCCAAGATCACTGGCCATTTAATACAAACAGGTTGCTCCTCAGAACAACAACAAAATTCAGATCAATTAATCATCCAATAATATATCCCTTTAATGCAACATATCAACATAAAATCTAAGAGAATTTTACACTGAGTTGGGTATATTATAGCCCAATGACAGCAGACATTTCTAAATTAAGGGGTCAAATGATAGGAAGCCACCTAGGGCAATTACTACCAACAAACAATAGAAGTAGGTAAACTAGGCAAACTATTTCACTAGTAAATTCTTAGACAAAAAGGAGCAAATAAAAAAAGACACTTTCAAGGTGATATTAGAATCAATGCATACCACTTCCTGCTGACAATAATCTTTTGACGACCAGGGAACTTAAATTTAGCACGGCGAAGAGCCTCCTGGGCATGAACACCATTGCTGTCCTTGCATCGAACTGACAAAAGAACCTGACCAATGGCAACTCTAGCACAAGTGCCCTGTGGCTTTCCAAAAGCACCCCTCATACCAGTTTGGAGCCTGTCAGCCCCAGCACAGGAAAGCATCTTGTTAATACGCAAGACATGGAAAGGATGAACCCTAACCCTCAAGTGGAAAGCATCCTTTCCAGCAAATTTGGCCATGTACTTGTTGCAAGCAATACGAGCGGCCTCAAGAGCCTCACTGGAGACATTTTCTTTCTCCCAAGACACCAAGTGAACGCAGAATGGGAATTCATCAACTCCCTTCTTCTTCATCCCAACATCATAAATTCTAATCTTGGGATCAGGCACACCACGGCAAAAACGTGATTTGGGATATGGTTTGTTTTTTATCTGACGGTAACACCTTGCTGGTCCTATTTAAAAACAAGAGCAGAAACAAGATTTAGCTGGAAAGAAAAAAAATTACTTTCACCAACTAGAGCCCTGGAAGCATAAACAATATCCAAAAGTTACGCATCAAACAAAATACTTGACGTAATATTAGTTCTAATCTTATTTACAGCAAGAGAAACTATCAATCACCCTAAATCTATCAAAACATAAATTATAGCAACTTATTTTTTGCAAGAGCGAACCAATACAGCATTTCCCAAAAATAATTCACCGTGCGATGATAGTTCTAAGAACAGAATGATTACTGCAGTGAAATGAACTAACTAAAAACATAAAACGGATCAATTCGAAAAACGCGGAAAACATAAAACAGTCGGAAAAGTACTAAACATCAGAATAAACTGAAAATCCAAAAGACTAAGAGATAAAGGAAAATGGATCAATTCCTGATAAAGAACGACTATAACAGATCTGTGTGTGTAATGCATAAAAGATTAGACAAGAAATTTCAAGAGGCAGAAAGGAGGGACTGACTGACTTCTTCCCATGGCGGCAGAAAAACTGAGAAAGCGTTAGGGTTCTGACTTTGCGAGGGAGGAACCTACTTTGGGTTTTATGCAGAAAGAGGAGTGTATCGCATAACCCTAAAACCCGAATTCCAATTTGAGGCCTTTTTTTCATAACAATAAGCCCACACAAGAAGTACACATAAAGGGTTAATGGTTTAATTTGGACCGTATTGTGCATATTAAATGACCCATTTGGCCATATTGTGTATCTTTTTTTATTTTATATTTATATATTAGTTATTTATTTTTTAAATTTTTTTATGACAAATTCTTATTTTTACAGATATATTGTTGTTATTATTGGGGTCTTTTTTGACCTTATTGTTGTTTTCTTATATTCAAATACATTTTTCTATCATAATTTCGATATATATTATTTTTATTTTTATTCAAGAGCACCAAACTAACCAAAATTGGTTTTTTGATGCATTTCTTTTTTTTTATATAATCAGCAAAAGCTTTATATTCGGCGAAAGGATAAAATAAATTGTTAAATTTATATTTAAATAAATATTTAATTTTTTTAATATTAAACAAACCCTTAATATTAACTCAATAAGGTAAATTAATTTTTAAAGAGAAACAAATATTAAAGTAAATTAATTTTTAAAGAGAAATCTACAAACAATACATAAAAAATTATAGCATAATAAGAAAAGAATTTCATTTGAATAATTTAAATAACTTAAAACATCATATGATTTAAATATTATTTTTTATGTTCAAATAAAATTTAAGTGATTTAGTTTATTTAATATTAAAATTTCAATTGAATTCATATTTTTAATTTTATTAAATTTAAAATTATTTATCTATGTATTAAGTTTAAAAATATTAAAGAGCTATTCGTCTCAATGATTACTACCCATATTTATAAAAATTGATCAATTTATTAATTAAT
Organism: Erythroxylum divaricatum; assembly: GCA_025434745.1. Classification (NCBI taxonomy): domain Eukaryota; kingdom Viridiplantae; phylum Streptophyta; class Magnoliopsida; order Malpighiales; family Erythroxylaceae; genus Erythroxylum; species Erythroxylum divaricatum. The sequence continues at coordinate 6,072,131 of JANTPM010000008.1, forward strand.
TAGATAATTTTTATAAATGAATTAATTTTTATTTAATAATTTATTTTTGAGTTAAATTTTAAATTTTACAAATTAAAAATAATCTCTTTGAATCGTGTATTAAAATTCTTAATTTAAATCTTTTATCCACTTCTGGAAAAGAAAAATTAGTAGGAAGACTGTTATTACGCGGAACAGTTTACATGTGCGTTTACAAAAGAAGAGTAACCCTTTACACATATCTTCAACCAAAAAGTCGATCCATTACAAACTTCAAGCTCTATAGTACGAGTTCCTATAGTACATCCAAAGTGGTCCCTTCCATTTTATCTGGGACTGATGCTTGGAACGGCACCACTAACAAGGTCACTTCCGGAGACATCTAGTGACGCATATGGATTCCTTTGTACAGTAGCCGATGATGGTGGTGAGATTTGGTTCCCTGTATCAACTTCCATCGGCTCCGTTGTTCCGGTATTGGCTCTCGGCGTCATGCCCCATATAATTTCAAGTTCTCTTACTACATCAGCCATTGAAGGTCGCATGTCCGTCTCATCTTGGCAACATTTCAGTGCCAGGTTTAAGAACTTCTCAACACAGTCAGAAGGATAAGACCCCATTTTTCCATCAATCACTGAGAAGATCATGCCAGACTGATATGCAACATTTACCTGATCAAACGAATATTAATACATTACTTAATATTAATGGTTAGAGTGGAGGATATATCGCAACTATCGGATCTATCATCAAACAGGCTAATTTAAGTAGTGGTACAAACTTAACTCTCAAACTTCAAAGTTAAGAAGAGGCTTTGTGGCATTACCTCCCTAACAATGTTTTTGCCACGTGAGATTGGCTGCATCCCTGTCAATAGCTCTAGAAATACTACACCAAGGCTGTATACATCACTCTTGTCTGTCAACTTATGCGTTAAGAAATATTCTGGATCAAGGTAACCCTGAAAAGGTGATACAAAGACATCAAACCTGGCTCATGTTCTTCCATGGAATGTACCGACTTATTTCAGAATCTATATACCAAATAAATGCAGACTTACTGGAGTGCCTTTTACAACTGTGGATACATGAGCTGGTGCAGAACCTTCAATATCAGGAGCTGGGGCTAGCCTCGACAGCCCAAAATCAGCAACCTTTGCAGTGTAATTGAAGTCCAATAATATGTTGCTTGCTTTAATATCTCGGTGGAAAATTGGAGGGTTGGCTTCTGTATGTAGGTAGAGAATGCCTCTAGCTGAAGCCAAGGCGATCCTCAATCTTGTAGCGAAACTCAAGGTTTCTTTAGTCTTTGCTGTGGTACAAATATATGGTTCACCGTAAAAAGATCAGGTGAGATCGAACTTGTGTTAGATGTAAACTTGAAAATAATGGTATAAGTTTCCAAACACGTTTTGATTATTGAAAAAAAGTTCTGATAGGGAAAATATGAAACTTACCAGACAGATGGTCTCTAAGAGTTCCATTTGACATAAACTCATAAACCAACATCTGCGTGAGCAAATAGCAATATACATCAAATCATTCCCATATTATCAGCTTGAACACATCCATAGTCAAAGAAACCGAACCAAGGAATTGAAATTTGCTCATAACGCAGTTTTTTCTGAGTTTTTGTGCAGATGGTGAAACAGAAAATAGAGTAATTACAGTAAAATATTTCTGTTTTTAATGTTACTAAGACTTGAGTAAACAGAGAGATTCCTACATAGTTTAAAAAGTAATTCGGTGTTTTCATTTCTGAAACACCATGTCATAGCTCCTAATCAAGAATATCTTTGAAGTCAGATGAGGAAGAAACAGATTCTTACAAACAGTTAGCTAATGATAATTCCCCAGATCGATAAAAAATGAGCAAGTTAGGGAATGAGATGAGAGACTACCTGTTCACCTTCTTCCTCACAATATCCAATCAAGGACACGAGATTTCGATGATGCAACCTTGACAGCAACTCTATTTCAGTTAAGAATTCCTTCTCGCCCTGTAAAGATCCCATTTGAGCACGTTTTACAGCCACAACTTTGCCATCAGTTAGGACTCCTCTATGAACCTTGCCATACCCTCCGTGACCAACCTCGGTGGAGCTACTGAAATTTTTTGTCGCCAAGGCCATTTCAGAGAAAGTGAAATCCTTTACTCCATCAATTTTGGTGGTAACTTTGGAAGCTGATGTGGAGCAAATTTTTAGACGTGAATTTCATTACCGCATGAAATTTATGAAATGTAGAATTCAGTGACAATAATAAACACTAATACTCACCAAGACGTTTTCTAGGAATTGCTTGATAGTTCTTCGAACGCGCCCTCAGAATAAGAAGTGTTACAATTGCAGATAATGTAACTGCACCAGCAATGGCTCCTACAATTGCACCAGCCAGAACACCTTTCCTTATACCGGATGATCGACGGGTAGCGTACTCTGAAATATCTAAATTCAGTCAACAACTTCATAATGCTGTATGCGTTGGAGTAAGTATATCGGACAATGGATCATTGTATGTACAAAATGAGAAACTCATACAAGCTATCATTTGCGTACCAAGGAAAGAAGGTTTTTTTTTTTCATAATATAGTCATCAAATGATTTCCTTACAACAATAACTAGGTTTGGAGACAAACCATCTTTGTATGGATCCAGTAGATTGATGTAGAGAAGCTCATAAGGTCCAAACACTTTACTATCAGAGATGTTCCACATAGTGAACAAACTATTGATGCGCCGAATCTCGGTCCTGTTGAATAGATAGGAACTATTGCTGTTGGCATCATAGACGGGAAAAAACTTCAATTGCATTCTCAATCGAGGCCCCTCTTCCCAGACAAAATGTTCGAGGTACAGTTGAGAACGGTCTAATTTAAGACTTGAACTCAAATACTCCTCAAACATATTTTTGTAGGGAAGAAAATCCCAGAATCCAGGACTTTTCAATCTGTATCCAACAATCAGAGGTGCAGCACAAAAACAAGGTGTAGGAGAAGATGGAGAATATTCATAAGGAGGTGGGCATGATTGTATAGGACAGACAGTGATTCGGGCTACTGAGTTCGTCATCTTCTCCCCATAATTTGCATTTCCACAGAACTGGACTAGACTAGAATTTTTACAGGCAGGGTTGCCTTGAACCCTGAAAATGTTTCGTAACATGAATAATATAATCATTTAAAACTCATTCTGAAACAACATGAATATTATATTTTCCATATTTTCAAGAAGACAGGCACGAGGGATGTTATTCATTTCAGATAGAAAGTTGCTTATATCAGAAGGAAATTCGTCATGCCCATCTAGATCATTCATAGTAAAGGAGTTCAGAAACAAACCAGAGTGTGACATTTTGAGGGAGACTAACACTTCCCGTAATATTTGAAAATTTGTTGTTCTCAAAATCTCTGCAACATCAAAGAATGACAAACGATTAATATCAATAGAACTTACAGATCGGCGATATAACAAGAATTTTAACTTCTTATATGTACATTTGCACCACTATAGAAGCTGTTATCGAAGGAAATGACATATCATCATTAACGTCTTACAAGGTAAGTCTCTCAGTTCCACTGAAAGTCCTACTTTGCCAAATAGTTGATGGAATAGACCCACCCAGTGAATTGTTTGCAAGTGACCTGCCATTGAAGATAACCTAGTTAACCTTTTTATTGTTCTGCAACGTTCAATTCTTTTGCGTCAAAACCCTCATAGTAACATACGAAACTGTGTCATTCGAATACCATTAAAGGAGCCTTGCAACTAAAAAAGATAAACGAAAGTGTTACTGGAATAACACTCACAACTTTTGAAGGTGAGGAAGACTGGAAAAGTAATCAGGTATCGTTCCTGTAAGATTGTTGCTGGATAAATCTCTACAAATTTCACAAGTCAACATCAAAGTGAGTTAATCACAATAATCAGAAAAAGAATCTATTACTTTCCATGTAGAACATCAAGAAGTGAAAGAACTTACATTGTTGTGATATTATCAGAAAGCTTATTGGAAGGTATTGACCCAATTAAGTAATTCGAACTCAGGTCTCTGTAAGCAATCAGAAATTTTTCTTTAGATGACAAGGCCAGCATAAATATCCAAGAATAGAAACTAAGGAAGGTAAATAACTCGTGTCAATGAGACAGAAATATAAAATATAGACAAACTTACAGATAGCTAAGTTTTGGTATCCTACTAAGGTCAGGCATTGGACCTCGCAAGTTACAGTTCCGCAAGCTCCTAAAACAGCAAACCAGGCGCAGAGATAACGTAAGAATCCGTGCGAAGAAGATAAGGCAAAGGAAACAAGGTATAACAAAAGATATCGTGCCAAAAGCAAACAGTAGTATGACTATCCAGCAACTTCAGATCAAACCATATAATCTTCTTATTGTATGATGCAGTCATAACTTCAGCAACCACAAAACTTTTCTTTATTTCAGTCCTCAATTCGCTGAAATGTACTTGTCTCTACCTTAAAACAGAAAATGCATGAATGAAGGATCAAAGGCGTTTATCCACAAATATCAATTGCTAGAAGTGCATATTCTTTTAACCATATCCACACTTTCAATAACCACTTACTAGCTTTTAAGGTGTAGTTTGTACTTACAACTTCAACAATTTAGTCATGTATCCGAAAGAATTTGGAATCGTCCCACCATTGAAGTTGTTGTTATCAAGTTGACTGCACAGAAAGAAAAAGGGGGAGGCATGGGAGTTTCAGACAGAAATCCAGACAAACTGCATCTTCTGAAGTAAAATTGTACAGAACAAACAGTTAATCATGCTTCATAATGCCCTGATAGATAAGAGAAACCATACAGTATTAGCAAGTTTGGGAATTGAGAGAACTCTGGTGGAAGATATCCCGATAAGTTGTTGTTGTCCAAAAGACTGCAAGTATTCATCGACATATGAACAGCAATATTGATGTCTTAGTGAAATAAGATAATAATGAAGTGAGTTGTTTATCCATATCAAACACAGTAAAACTAGCTAATACCAACTTACAAGTGGACAAGACTTGGTAGTCTTGACAGCTCGGGCGGGATTTGACCACTAATTGAATTGTCGTTCATGTGACTGCCGAGGAGAAGAATTGCAAGATCAGTTAAACGCAAGCAATTCTATGAAAATGTTCCAGCAGTAACTTAAAGCTATATAGACCACTCACAAGTGCCTTGTTTTGTTCAAGTATGCAAACGACTTAGGCAGTGGTCCAGATATTTTATTCTGATCAATCTGTATCCTGTCCAAGAGTGGCAGATAACCAAGCTCTTCAGGCAGAGAACCTGTCAACCGGTTTCCATTTAGAAGCCTGAAAATAGAAGTTCCAGATATAGAATAAGAAATCGACCGAATAAAAATCACCAAGGGCAGTTAATACAAAAAAGAGAGAGCTTAATGAAATGAGTATGTAACTGAAACTTACAGGAGTTCCAAAGATTTGATGTCACCTATTTCCTTGGGAATACTGCCAGTGATGTCGTTCCACATGAAGTCCCTGTGAGAAGACAGATGATAAAATATAGGACAGATGGAAATTGGAAATTGGTGTAAAGAGAGCTCTACAGGTGATGTACACTTACAGTATTCGCAGATAAGATAAGCGTCCAAGAGATGGTGACAAACCTCCTGACAAATTCATGCTTAATAGTTGCCTGCATGAGATCAATTTAAAGGCAACACATATCATTTCACAAAGCAAATGATTTTGTAAACACAACCGCCTAAAACATTCGTTAATAAACTTTTCAGTTTTTCGACATAGTTCTCATACCAATTTGCGTAACAGTAAAACTAGTTCCAATAGAAACATAATTATCAGAATCGGAAGGAAGGAAAATGATACCAGAAGGCTTGTTAACATGATTTTAATTTCGATGTCGATATAAGAAGAGACTTGGAAGAAAATTTGATAGTTACAATTCTGTGACGTGAAGATAACCATCGTTCATTGTCGGACTGAAACATAAAACTCCAGTCCAATTTGCGGTGCATGGATCCCCACGATTCCAGTTCCTCAAGTTCCCATTGACATCAACAAGGTAGTTCCTTATATCCCGCAATGCGTCCACTACAATTTTAAATAGGATATCTTCATTTCACTCACTCGGAGCAAATGGAATGGTGGAAAGAGGAAAAAAGATCAATCCTTTACACAAGAATTCTGTTAACAAATGCGTATTCTGGCTTTTCACGCATGAAATAGACTTGATATTTCTTGAATGAACATAGTTGGTGATAAAAGAATTTGTGATAAGTAATGAACTTAATTGGTGATAGAGTATGCAAATGTACGCATTTACTCAATGGTGATTACAGGGGAAAAAAGTTGTGGAATTGTGGCAAATATTCAACTCAAGATAGTTGGCTTCTGGGGAAACTAAAAGGAGTTCTAGCAGAATCACCTTCCACAGGATCAGTAATGCTACTTTGAGCTTCAATTAGTAATAGAGACCAACACAGCCACAGGAGTAAAAGGGCTCCAAACGTGCAAGCTCTTGAATTGAACATCCCAAAAATGGAAAAACAACCATCCTTATGAAGCATTTCCTACAGGGACAAAAAACGAAATTTTCTTAAAGTAAACAAATACTCCTGAAAACAAGAAACCAGCAACAAAAACTTGAGAGCCTGAATTGTTTTTCTTACACAGACCAATTACATGAGCAAAGCCAACGGAATACTTTCAAGGATTATATATCATAGAGTAAAACCATCATATTCATATACAAGAAATACGAAAGTCAGAGTATTGAGTGAAATGAGAACCTGTGTTATTTAGTGGGGAAGAATAATATCGGGGTTATTGCAGCTTCAGCAGGAAAACATAGGAACCCGAAGTCAGGGGCTGTGCTTGATATCTTTCTAACCAAGTTACTTTTATGACTTAATTAGGATTATTATGGCAAAGACCATAATAGAGAATGATGATAATATCCATCACCATCCCAGTTTTGTTTACTATGTTTCAACAATAATAAATTAAACTGTTAAAAACAAAAAAGAGAAGTAGAAGGGGAAACAATGTAACCGTATTAAAAACATCGCCAAATAGGGGTGGCCATTTTGGCTTTGTTGAGAGATTGATGCGAGGAAGATAGAGAATGTAATATAATATCGGTGGTTTTAATATCCAGTGACAAAGAAAGGTGAAGATTTGAGAAACTTCCCTGCTAGGTTGAATGGTCTGACCTGGTGTTAAACGCGTTAGATGTAAGACGTATCCCTGAGGTTGTTTCAGGATTTCCTATCCGTTACAGGACATCAGAGGTTCGTCCAAGAGCGAAGGTTAAAGCTTTGATTCCTGTCAAAAGAAAATTGTTTAAAACTCCAATAGTTGTTACTTCTATGTTGTTTTATGTTGGAAAACGGATCACAGTGAATTAACCAATACATTCTTTCGATTATACGCAAGTTTGCAGCATAGCAGAACCCGCCGTGTAGGCGTCAAGCATGGCCCTGCTAGTTCCTTACTCCATCCGGTTGGTCAACATGTCCATGGCCAACTGAAGCTACCCTTTTTCAGAAACTACTTAGTACGTGATACTTTTAAATACTTATTAAATAAATCCTCAACATATATATAATAGTTCATAAATCACAAATCTTGGGTTGAAGAACCAATTTTAAGAGTTAAATAATTATTCGTTCATCAGCATTAAAAAGACTCCTTCCAAACCAAACCAACGGGGAAGTCCTGATTCGGTTATTTGCATGTTGTCCGAATTTTGTTTATCGTTGGTACCTCTGACTCGAAAACCAAAGCTTTGAATCCTGTGGGTTTTTACAAAACCAGCGCAAGAACATAAGCATTTGAACTTTAGTTTAATATTATCCTGTCTTATTCTGTCTTATAAAATTTTAACTATTTATTTTGTGGGACTCACGTGAAATTCAAGCGAGATTTACGTGAGACTCACATAAATAAATGGTTGAAATTTATTAATACAATAAAATATCATAATATTAAACAGAAGATCTGAACTCGGTAGAGCTACTCTTCATTTTGGGGTCAAGGTAGAAGGATAACGTGTTAAACATGCACTGTAACACAAATTTATCCTACTACAAGTTTAAATTAATGATGGAGGAAGAGACCATGTTCTTTTATATATTGTAATCCTAAACAAATTAAAAAGCAAAACCATGTTAGTCGTACGTAAGGTAGTATATTATCATCACCGGATTTTTGGAAATTGCTTCTTTTACACATTTTAAGCCATTCAGACTCATTGACATGTACTAACTAATTACGATATTAGAATCCAAGTTTTCTCTTCAACAAATATAGATGCTTCCATATGAGAATAGACAAATTAAAGACTTGCAATGGTACCGTGTTAATACTCATAATATTTCGTAGAAAATGATGCGTGTCTTATTGGTGGTGGGCCTGGTGGCCATTTACGCATCCTGGACCTACAGCATAAATAATAATAATAATAATATATTTTAAAATAATTAAAGTTATTATACATTCAAATTGAATTTTATTAAGTTCAAAGAAATCAAAATATATATTTAAAGAATGCATAAGTCGTAAGCTGATAAAGGTCAACCACTATCAAGCAATAGCATGCCTAGATTATATTACATAGCATACTAAAATTTCTGACAAATGGATGCTATGTATCTAACCCAAAATCGAGAAAGGAAAAGCCTATGAATCAGTCATACATAATTGACAACCCAAAGAGATAAATCCCAGTGATTTGCATTGCCATTTGGACATGTCGCGTAGATAAATCCAAGGTTTGGTGAGTTGAAGAAGAGAGCGGCAACGATTTCATCATACTAATTTGAAGTTTAGTGTGTTCAGGATAATTTTTGTTAAGAACATAAATTATCACAAAATCATAGAGTAGGCCTTAGAAGAAATGTGTGAATTTTTTAACAAGTATTATAACTATTGCAATTCACAAACATTGGAGACAATTATATAATACCCATCTCAAAAGAAGAATAAGAAATAATAAATTGTTTCTTTGTTTCACAACAGACTAGAGATGAACCTAAAAATATATATATAATAGTCAATACTACTATTTGAACAAGATGCCTAGTTACAATTTAAGAAGACTTGAACCTTGAGATCAGGAAAAGGTGGAAAGAAAATACCTTGTTCGGGTACAGCTTTTAGATACTTGAATTTTATGAGCTCCCTGAAAATAGATATCGGTGGGAATGCGAATGTTTATTTCTATTCTATTTTTTATTTTTTTAAATTTAATAAAAAATATATTTTTTGGTGTTTTTGGTTTTAATTTCATCTTATTTTCAAAAATTATGAAAACCATAAAAATGGTTTTTGTTTTTTGTTATTTTCTTATAATTTGATTTACCATCAATTAAATATATATTATTTTATTATTTAATATATTAATTCTTAATAAGAATTATAAATAATTTAATTTAATATCATATGTTTAATTAATTAAAATTAATTATTAATAACAATTATGGATAATTTAATTTAATTTATGCAATTTAATTTAATTTAATTTAAAATATCTTCAAAATATAAAATCTTATATAAAGTTTAATTTCTAAATTATTTATTTTAATAAAATATAATAATTTTTTGATAATTTGTTAATAATGTTATATAAGAGATGAAAATATAAGTTATATTTAAGCTTTATCTAATATGTAATTATTATCGGTGATAAAAATGTAACTGTATTGATATTAACAACCAAACAGTTTTTTTATTTTTATCTGAAAGAAAAACATAAACTAAAAACTGAAAACAAAAACTGAAATCTACAAAAAAAAAAAAAGAGCCAAACCCTTAAAGAATTAAGACAATTATTGCAAAACAGAACTGATATTTGGTCAGATAGTTTTCAAATACAAGAGTTTGCTAATGAACCTACAATAAGAAGAGATGTTTGATATTAAAGAACCACCATCTTTAGACAATTTATAAGAAGACAATATACACATGTGTCCTTTAACAAGTTCAAGGTATATTTATTTTGACAAAGGTCAATACCAACCGAGAATCTAGCAACTTAAAGGCCAAGAAAGCACTTCAGAGTAAACTTTAATGGCAAAATTTTGATAAAAAACATTATTAACCATGATCACATTATTGACGTATACTAATAATGTAAGAAAAAGCATAGCTAAAAACTTAAGGAAGAAAGTATGATCAACATTTACTTAATGACAACCATAATTAGTTTAAGCTTATGATAATTTAGCATACCATTAAGCTTTAATCTATAAAGGAATTTAAGTAACTTGCAAGCTATAGAGGAATTAAAAGAAGAAAAACCATCATATAACTTCATATAAACTTTTTTTATGTAAATCCCCCCATGTAAAAATTATTATCGATATCAAGTTGATGCAAAAACCAATTATATGTTGAAGTAAGAGTCAAAAATTCTCACAGTAGTCATCTAGTTGACTGGATGTAATTTTAAGATATTACCCGTTTTACTAAACCTATTTGTATCCAATGGGTTGTTTACGAGAAGGAAGATCAATAATTTCCCACGTTTGATTATCTTTAAGGGTTTTAATTTTTGCAACTATTGTTGAACAACCTCTATATATGTTTTAAGTTCCTATTTAGAATCAATACTTAAAGAAAACTCACAATGATAAAAGACAAACAGTTACAAGATGATTGCAAATATGGAATGAGTGCTAGTAAGCAATATGGACAATAAAAGTCAAGATAAGTAAGTGAATGTCTAAATCTTGTACTTTGCTTGAAAAGAACTGAAGATGATGAATTAGGTAAATGGGCTTCAGGAGTAGAAAGAACTAGAGATGCTTGATCAATTAAAGGAGCCCAAATAGAAATAAGCATATTAAATGAGGCAAAAACATATGAATAATCAGGACCTAAATTAAGTTTACCAATAGAGAATCACCATGTCCCTAGAAACAAACACTTGTTTAATTTCTAAATCATATAACTTATAACCCTTCACACCTTACAGTTATCCTGAAAACATGCATGTAACTACTCTTAAAAGTAAAGTATGAAAAAACAAATACTCTTAAAGAGCTAAACTAGGAATAATATGAAAAGGTTTTTCATAAGATGTGATATTACGAATGAAAAAAAAAGGAATTCTTTTAATAAGAAACACCGTATGTAAAACACATTCATTACAAAACTAAATCAAAAGATTAGCCTAAATTTGAAAAGTCCTTATCACAACCAAGATATGTTGATGTTTCCTTTCAATCACACTATTTTATCAAGGTGTCTTTACACAAGAAGTTCGATGACTAATGTCTTTTAATTCATAAAATTCTAGCATATTAAACTATCGACCTTTATCACCTCTTAATCCTTTTATCAACTTGTATCTCAGTAAACAAGATAAATTGTTGTAAAAAAGGCCTAGCTTCACACTTAAATTTCATAAGATAACCCCATATAATATTGTTGAATTCATACAAAATTGTGCAAAATTAATGTTGACTTATAAGTGTTGTGGTATGTATATGCCTTTAAATGTCAACATAAATTAAGTCAATGTAAGCATAAGTAGTAGTATCACTAATAGGAAAAGGAAATTGTTTTTTCCTAGCAAAATGACAAATCTCACGAGGTGAATGTGATACAAAATATTGTATTTATAGGACTAACATTGGCAAACAATTTTTCAATCTGGCATCTAATCGACACTCTGACCTATAATGTTAAAGATTCACTTTATTGGTAATAATGGAATTACAATGAAAAGAATTATAATCTCTTACTACTATAAACCATTGACCTTTTTAATCAATCCAGTCATCCTCCACTTATGAAGATCTTGGATGAAACATAAATTGGATTAAAAAGGCAAATAACAAGTTAAAACACCTATCAATTTTCTTGCAAAGATGAAATTAAATTTGAAAACAATAATAAAGAAAATATCAAACAATGCCAATAAAGAAGAAAGCTTAACAATTCAAATATGTGCAATAAGAACTTGAGATTGATTTAGTAATTTCATACAGACATTCTAAATAGGTTTATATTGATTAAAACATATAAATAAGCATGTTATATGATCAGTAGCTCTTATATTAATTATTTCACTATAATCAACAATTCACTTAGGAAAAGAACTAAGCGATATATCTACCTACCATATTAATAGAGTGAGAAACTATAGTGTACCAAATATTCACTTAAAACACCTGAGTCTGTTGCATTCTTGGGGAAGATGAGAAAACTAAAGTAATGGTTGAAAGAGACTATTAAAGCATGCTTAAAATTCTAACATATTGATCTCTAATAAAAGGAAACTGTGGAGAAGTAATACTATCACCAGTACTTTGAGACTTTGAAACAGTATTATCACCATTATAAATAAATTATCGATATAATTAGTTTCTCCAAGAACTGATCCATAAACCTAACTAACTATCCTATAACAAGACCTATAATGTGATTTATAACTAGTGGAAAAGTCATGCTTGTTATATCATCTTTCAAATGTATGCCCTTTTTTTTTCATAAAACACATACAAAAGTCTTTAATTAGTATTAGCATAAAGTTCTTCACCTTTCAGTCTTTTCTTATCACTAAAAGTATTGCATCTAGTAAAACTTCCATTAACATCTTTATTCAAAAAACTAAATGATCTACCAATAAAACACTAGTATCAATATTAGAAACATAATTAGAATGCAATTACCTTTCCTAATCTACTACCAACGAAAACACTTTTTTGATAAGAGGAAATGAACAGCACTCAAAATCATATTTTCATTAATTATAAATTAAAGGCTTTTAGTTTAGTTTCTCAATTAACCAAAATCACACTCAAAATCAACCAAAAAATGACTAAATTGAAGATTCTTAACTCAATTTCTGAATCATAACCTTCTTTGACCTTTCTACCATGGGATTTGGAAATTTAGATTTAGTTACCAATTATAAGCCTATTCCAACATCTAAAACCCAAGTAGCATGTCATTTATGCATTGCATATCCAATTATCATATACAAATATGAAATCGTCTTATACAAAGACAACCTGGTATGGAGTAGATCATATATGTAAGAAGGTAGAGTCCTGATAAGCCATTTTAAATGTATATGTTTTGGACTTAATTTGGTTGATTAGTGAAATTGGTACTTTAAAATTGATGGAATTATTTGATAAATGTTTGCAGATGGTTTTCAATACCAAAAGACGAAAAAGGATCAAAACGAGGAAAGAAATGGCAAGAAGTTCGAAAATCCCCAATCTGGACGAAATTCAAAGATTAGGCGTGGGCACGCCTAAGGTCAAGAATTCTAAATCTGCAGAGTTTCCAGAAGATTGTATCCCAGTAGAACAAAAGTGCCAAAGATTCTGTGGGGTCCCTTTTTAAGAAGTTTTTCGCTGAAAGTTAAAGAGGATTTAATTGGATTAAATAAAAAAAAAGAAAGATCATGAAGAGATTTAATTCAAAAGAGAGAAGCTGACGTGGAGGAAAAAGGGGGGCTAGGTTTTAGAGAGGGACTGACGCAGTCTTGGGGAGGAGCTGCTGGTTCACGTTTCTGGATTCTTCAACAGTAGCATCGCATTCTTCCTTCCTTTTAGGGGCTGTCGCATATTGCTTTTATTAGTTTTTCATAGTTTATTTCTTTAAATCGTAGATTTAGTGATTTTTAGTTAATTGCAATTTTCTGGATATTTAGTTTACATTTTCTGCAGATTTTCAATTGGGATTGTTGTTTCTCTTATAAAAGACCAGGGATGGAGATTGTTTCTATTATTGTTTTCTTTGATTTTAATTCAAGTATGAGTAGCTAAATTTTCTTGTCTTGGTTGAGGGATCCATGTTACCTTTTATTATGATGAGATAATTCAGATATATTTTATGATTGTTGATGAACATTGGGTATTTTCAGATATGTCTTTTTAATTGAATTTGTTGGTTTCTAGGTGCGCAACTAGAGATTAATTAATTTAAACGCTAGGTTAACAAAATCTGACGTTCAATTTCGGTTACCATAAGTAGCAATTAGGATTAACCTCTCTACGTTAGAGTTGGAAAATTCTAAGAGAATATCCACTCGATTGATTACAAGTCGTACATGTTTCACTTGTCATTGGTTCTTGATTCCTAATGCTATTAATCAATTTTACCTAAGATTGTATCTAGGTTATTACTTAATAAGATTGCTAGGATACATGTTCCTAGACATTACCTTTAAGAGAAATTTCAACCAATGAATGTTCATTAATAATTGCAATTTTATGTCAAGGATCCATAATAGCATGGTAACACCGGTGACCGAAACCAAGGTATTTTCTCATTGATTTTTCAGGTTAAATTATTTTTTTCAATTTATAATTTTTCTTTGCGATTTTTATTATTATTGCCGTGAGTGAACAACAAAACCCCCCTTTTTCTTATTTTCGTTAGTTGTGCCATCTGAATTCGTAATTCCATAATCAGAAAATTCCTCGTGGGAACGATATCCACTTGTCGCGACTGCATTAATTTGTTTTAATGGAAGTGAAATCTTTAATATTTGGTTGCAGGCGACAGCATCACCAAATTTTGGTGTCGTTGTCAGGGAATTTTTTACGGTTTATGTACGTTACGTGTTCAAACCAATCAGAAAATTTGCAGCATAATCCTGAAATAGAAAAGACTACAAAAAGACTGTGAAAATAGACCAAACAGTGGAAAGAGACACAAAATATGGATAGGATAGCTACCAACCTCACTCCTCGCGAATTATCTGCACCAACTGACGCGCAACAACCCCACTGCATCAATTTTTCGAATTTAGGTGACAATAATACTTTTGAATTAAAATCTGGACTAATTCACTTATTGCCTATTTTCAGGGGTTTACTGGGAGAAGATCCATACAAGCACCTGAAGGAATTCGATGTAGTTTGCATGGGTATGAAGCCGACCAATGTGACGGAAGAATAGATCAAGCTGAGAGCTTTTCCGTTTTCTCTTAAAGATGATGCGCAAGATTGGTTATACTATTTGGCGGGAGAGAACGTGCAAACGTGGGCTGAGATGAAAAGACTTTTCTTCGAAAAATATTTTTCAGCCTCGAAAGCAACCAATATTTGGAAGGAGATTAGCGTAATTCGCCAACATACAGGAGAAACACTCTACGAATTTTGGGAAAGATTCAATAAATTATGCGCTAGCTGTCCACAACACCAGATAACCGAGCAATTATTAATTCAATATTTTTATGAGGGACTTTTACTTTTTGATAGGAGCATGATTGACGCTACATGTGGTGGTGCTTTAGTCGAGAAAACGCCAGCGGCCTCTAGAGAATTGAGCACAAAAATGGCTTCCAACATACAACAGTTCGGAATCCGTACAGGTCATGGGTCAAAGGGCGTGAATGAAGTTAATGCGACCTTGGTAGAAAAGAGAATGGATAACCTCACTTTTTTGGTGCGCCAGTTAGCGGTCACAAGAAAAGAAGAAGCTAAGGTATGTGGAATTCGCTCAAAGTTAGGACATGCTACTGATTCATGTCCGATTTTGCAGGAAGACAACGCTGAATAGGTGAATGCCATGGGTGGATTTAATGGACCAAATCAAAGGAAGTATGACCCATTCTCCAATACTTATAATCCGGGATGGCGTGATCATCCAAACTTGCGATATGGAAATCCTCAAGGGCAACAAGCACCCACGAATTTTCAGCCATATAGATCACCATACGTGCAGTGCCAAAATCCAAATATGACGTCAACTGCCGAAGGTAAGTCTTCTTTGGAAGATATGTTACAAACTCTAACCACGAATACTTTGAAGTTTTAGCGAACTACGAAAGCAAGCATTCGGAATTTGGAAAATCAACAAAGGAATTTTGAGAATCAGTTAAGTCAAATTGTAGCTACTGTTAATCGACTAGAAGCTCAAAATTTTGGTAATTTTCTAGCACAACTAGAGGTAAATCCTAGACGAAGCGCAAAGGCTATCACATTGCGGAGTGGTAAAGAACTACTAGAATCAATTCCGAAGGCTTCCAAACGGGAAATAGAGGAAGAAATAACGCACTTACCTGAAGAGAAGCAGAAAGTCGTGATCAACAAGGTGCTCCCACCTCCTTTTCCGAGTCGATTAGCAAAGGCGAAGAAGGAAGAACAAGAAAGAGACTTTCCGAAAGGTTCTGGTAAATTTTCCTCTTCTTGATGCAATTAAACAAATTCCGAGATATGCTAAATTCCTTAAGGAGCTTTGTGATTCAAAGAGGAAATTTAAATTCGATGAGAGGGTTCAATTAGGCAAAAACGTTTCAGCCATCTTACAAATGAAAAAACTTCCACCAAAATGCTAAGATCCAGGTATGTTTACTATCCCATTCCAAATTGGTAATTTGTGAATTGAAAGGGGTATGTTAGATTTAGGTGCGTCCATTAATGTCATGCCATATGATGTGTATAAATCTTTGAATATTGGACCTCTTAAAG
>JANTPM010000008.1:6121352-6138272 GCA_025434745.1 Erythroxylum divaricatum
CACAGTAACTACACACTAACAGACTATCACTAATTATATACAATTGACTAAATAATAAAAGAATAACATCTTCCACAGGTTGCATTGCGAGTGGCTTAGGTGCCCCGTTATGCCTCGAGAAACAGACTACAGCTATCTCTTCTCTTTTGTCGGTACAAGACCTGGTAACTCCCATCATGCCTGTCAACACATTAATTACGCTTAACAGGAAACTAACTAGGACGCAGCAGATGTTACACAATAAATGCATAATAAACATGTTCATATAATCTACGAGATTGTAAATGCTTTCTTTAAGGTATATCCTCGACTCATATCTTAGTATATCAAAAGTTTTTCACAATTTTTATTTGTATTTAGTATATAAAAAAGTTTTCTATTACGAATCAAGTTTTCTATAAGATCTAATCATGCCATATTATTCTTGATAACTTCTTTCCAGTTCTTGTTAGATCTTTTTTTCTTACAGTTTTTAAGTATTATTTTCTCGTATCGTCTCACTAGAACGTCAACATTTCTTCTTTTAATAAGTCCAAACTACCTAATTTTTGTCTCTCGCAATTTGTCATTAATATCAGTCACATTTTATTTCTTTCGTATCATTAAATTCTTGACCTTATCTCTTCTAGTATGGTTACACATTCATCATAACAAAAGCTTATTATTATGTATTTGTTTAATGGGTCAACACTCCGTCTCATATAACATGATTAACTTAATCGTTAAGTGATAAAATTTACCTTTAGGCTTAAGTGATATCTTCTTGTCACATAAAATTTCTAATGCACCTCTTCATTTGAGTTGTCCTGATATGAAATGGTGGACTATATTTTAATCGAGCTCTTCATTGTTTTGGATGAGAGAATTTAGGTACTTAAAACACTCCTTCTGTGATATAACTTCTTATCCAATTTTTACACCTACATCGGTAGTCACCTAATGGCCTGAAAAGTTGCATTTTAAGTACTAAGTGTTAGTCATGCTCATTTTAAAATCTTTTGACTCTATCATTTCTCTCCAACATTGTAACTTAACGTTGACCTCCTCTTTTATCTCATCCACCAACATAATATCGTAGCAATAACATACACCAAAGCACATCTCCTTGAATATTCTTGGTAAATTCATCTATCACTACTACTAATAAAAAAGGGCTTAATGTGGAGCCTTAGTGTAACTCAATTCCAATAGAAAAAAATTGAATATCTCCTCCTATCATCCTTATTCTAGTCATTATCTCTTCATTCATATCTCTAATCACTCATATATAGAACATAAGAACTCCCTTGACCTCCAAACACCTTCACGTGATTTTTCTAAGAACCCTCTCATATGCTTTCTCTAAATCAACAAAAACTATATGCAAATTTCTCTTTCTTTTTCTTGTAATATTATATTAATCTTCTAAGGAGATGTAATGCTTCTATTATAGACCTTCCTAACATAAAGCCAAATTAGTTTTTTTGATATAGAAATCATCCTTTTACTCTCTTCTCAATTATCTTCTCCCGTGATTTCATAATGTGATTAAACACTTTGATGCTTTTATAGTTATTACAATTTTGAATGTCCTATTTGTCTTTGTATAAATGAATTAACATATTTAGTCTCCATTTATAAAATATTTTGGAGGACTCAAGGATCACATTAAAAAGCTTGATTAGCCAATCAAAATTTTTGACGTCTAGGTTCTTTCACACCTTTATGGGTATCTCGTTCGATCCTACTGTTTTTCTCCTCTTCATCTCCTTCAAAGTTTTTTTAATTTCTTCCATTGTCATTTATTTACACCGAGACAAGTTACGAAATTTCTCAGACATATTGAGGTCACCTAAAGAGATGTTGTCTTTTATGTCATCATTACGAAATCTCTTAACTATATATTTTAGATAAATCATTTAGTGAAACTTACTACTTAGAGTTAGATGACAAGTGAACCTACCCTGACTAACATAAAAACCTACAAGTAAGAAATTTAACCCCATAACATCTTGAAAATAAGCTCCTTCCAACATGTTATCGCCATCGTGCAACTTCGAAGAAGGCTGATCTTTTAGGTAATCTATAATATAATTTCGCTTAAAATGGTAAAACCATATACTAATCAAGGAAAAAGGCTGACTTTAGAATTTTTTAGTGGAATGACTTTTCCTTGTCTGCTCTTTGAGGTCTAGTTATGATTTTGAATGTCAAATTTTCTTTTGCTAGAAGAATTGGGGCAAAGTGTGGAATGTATAGATTTGACTTCATCAGAATTTTGAACTTTGGAACTCTCTTTTTCGCGTCGGAAACATTCCATCCCATAGTATTCTATTAATAAATTTTCCATCAGAAGCATCAAAAGAATAAAAATGAAAAGCATAAGAATCCATGTCTAAACATCACAAAGGAATAAGCAGATATAACACCCGCATTAATACCTTTGTCGTTACAGAACGCGATAATTACTTAGTACAGCGACTTGTCTTGTTAACATAATGAGTATTATAATTATGAAAGAGGAATCAGACCATTGTCTTCTTAACATAATGAGTATATATATATATTTTTGTTACAGCAAACAAACAAACTTAAAAATTAACGAGTAAACGCTATACTTTGTGCATCAGCGCGCAGATAATAATGAAGATCAAATGGGGGTGTACTTCAGACACTCTTTAAATGTGGGCATTTCAAAATTAGATGAACTAAAAAATTTGCTCAATAATTACCTTCGCGAAATATATGCACAATTTTGTATTGAGGAGTCATTTCCAGACAGAAGATCATCCTCGAATGTCCTCTCAATATCACTTCCCTCCAACGATAAGGAATGTCTTTCTTTCAAATTTTCCTATATCTTTGTTTTTTTTAACAATGAAAACATGTTTATTTTTATTGTCTATTAAATAAGCATAACAATTAGTGTAAATCTAATTCGTAATAAATAAATAAATTTAATTTAATTAGGATCTGTGAATTTAAATATTATGTTTGATCAATTTTGAGTTTAAAAATAAAATTTAAATTTAATTTCAAGTTAAAATTAAAATTAAATTCTCAAATCTAATTTATTGTTAAATTTAATATTATATAATATTTAAATATTCATAATAATTTATAAATTTATGTATTATTTAAATAAATTAATGACATATTTAAATCAAGTGAGTATTTTTTAGTTTAAATTCTTATATAAAAAAATTTAATATTCAAAGATTCTTAAGGAATATTTTTCAACCACTTAAACCATTATTAAAGGGAATTTATTTTTAAATTTTGACGAAGTAATTCTATGTTCTTTATCATAGGAAGGAGACAATGAGTATTATCCATTGAAACGTAAGTAAATATGTCGACTTCGACTTCCCATTCAATGTTGTCTGGCTTTGTGGAATGTGCGACTTGCCAAACTCCAAAAACTAGAACGTGTAGTGGCAAAACAGTAAATTTGGCGAGATGAACCCAAACAGACGAAAGATAACACAGCGATGCGTTGTAGCGATTAAAGAAAACGTCTTTCCCTTAATCTGCTCAAAGTCAGTAGCGAGGGTGAAGTTGCTCTGTCTCTCTCTTTCACGCCTTCTGTGCCCCTTCTGTCTCTGACCCTCATCCCACAAATTTACATGTTTGCTGCTCTCTTTCTCTCTGTTTCGTTTAAGCCTACCAAAAACCAGAAAGCTCTGTCTTCTTTACCACTCTTTAACGCGCGCCTTCACCCACCCATCTCATAAATTACTCACTTGCTCACTATCTTTTACTGCCTTTTCTCTTTGTTGGGTGTTTGACGTAAGAAGTTTTAAATGCTGGTAATGATAAGCATACTCTTTAAGATACATCTCAGAAGTCGAACACAAACATTCGCCTCTCAGAGTTCGTGAATTCCTATGTTCCTCATCACCTGTGCTCTCAAGATTCCACGTTTCGACTTTTTCCTGGATCTGATGCTGTCCTTGTAATAAAGATTCTTCTTTTTCCTCCGTTGTGGCTTCGACGGCGCATCCCTTTTGGCTGCCGGAAAATGGAGCTACTGCGGCCAAGTTTGTATATCGTAGAGCATTACTAGATGACAGAGTCCTACATGCTTCCAGGTTTGCAACTCTGCCCTTTTACTGGGGGTTTTAGATTGTTGACAGTTTTAGCAGCTTACAAGTTCTTTGTTGCTTCTTCAAGCCTCTAGATCTGTCTCATTTTTGTTGAAACCTTCCAATCTAAAATTTATCGATTCTGAGGGAGCTGAAGCATTTGAATTTGCTTGTTTCCTTTGAAATCAACAAATTTCAAGCTTATGTCCGCGTTTCTTGAACTAGTCTTTTTTTGGGATCTCGAGATGTTTTGTGGGTCTTGCAAGTTTGTAATTTTTGTTTCTTTAATTTTCGCATCTGTTCCCAATTCCCTGGTGGAGTAGTGTACTTTTGGTTTAGTTGAACAGTTCATTTAACTTGCCCGTTACATAATCTCAAAATCTGACAGCTTTACTCGTTTTCATCCAGTCTTTGTTCCTTGGTCAACTTTTCATTGTCAATGGCGTTTATAAAGGTTCAGAAATTGGAGTTAAACCAGAAAAGGCTCTTAAATCCGGACAATGATAGTATATCACCGTGAGATTTATAAATGCAAAAAGATCAACTTCTTATTTCACCAGTCCTCGGATTCCCCTCTGTGTTGTTGAACTGATTAGCATGTAAAGCGTGAGTCACTTTATCGGTACTCTTTGATGAGCCAAGACATGCCCTGCATTACCTTTTCATTTTGTATTTACTTTCTTGTTTTCTCTGTTCGGTATTGAACCCAATGCTCTCTGGCTAACATTATTGACATTGAACATTTCATACAGAAGTCTTAGAATACGGTAGAAAGGAAAAGTATTGTTCTTCTTCTTCTTTTTTTCCCCCTCTTGCTTTATTCGTTCTCTAATGTCTTTTATCTGCTTTTGGGTAATGTACTTTTTGGAGCATTACTCTGGATGTTGGG
Source organism: Erythroxylum divaricatum (assembly GCA_025434745.1). NCBI lineage: Eukaryota > Viridiplantae > Streptophyta > Magnoliopsida > Malpighiales > Erythroxylaceae > Erythroxylum > Erythroxylum divaricatum. The sequence continues at coordinate 6,126,306 of JANTPM010000008.1, forward strand.
TATAAATAAAGAGGAAAGCGACCTTAACTTTTCTCCCCGGGAAAGCTTAATTTGGGAAGTTAAAACAATTTGTGCCTTTCATGATTTCTTCGTAGACAAGAGTGTAAACCTAAATCCTCTTCACCAATAAATTGATTGCACAGCTGGTGTAGACTTCTACCACCCTCAGACCACCGCATTTATAGTATTTGATCTTGCAGATGAAATATGTCCTACTTCTAACGGCAAATGTAGGTGTTGCATTAAATCCAAAATTATAAAGCTAGATCACCTCCGTACCCTATGTTACAAGGTTCTTGTTTTTCTACGTGTCCTGAACCTAGATTGATAATCCGTCATGGAACTAGAACTCTGAGGGGTTCCTTTTTTCAACACCTGCTGAACACAGAAAACTAGTGGGCTCCTTCAGAACGGATCCTTGCTTTACAGCTAAGGACCTGTGACTTTGATGTTGTCCTTGCCGCAGTATGGCTTTTAATGCAAAGGAATTTGCATGCCCTGTTTTCTTCCTAGGATTTGCTTTCTCTAAAGGCTTATAATGTTGTTGTGTGGTTTCAATTTAAATCAGGATTTGTTGGTCAATATTTTAGGTCAATTTAAATCAGGCTTATAATGTTTTCATTGTTGTCGGCAGGAGTTCAATATTGTTGTACCCTGTGTGAATCAACTCTCCATGAAGTTCATCCTGCCTTCAGTTTTCTATTTCTTCTTTGTCCTGGTTACTCTTCTTCCTCTTTCTACTGCTGAACTGAAGGCCGATACTCAAGTGCTTCTCAACTTTGCAACTGTTGTACCACATCATCGAAAGCTCAACTGGGATCCCACTTCCTCAGTATGCAAGTCCTGGGTGGGTATTACCTGCAATGCAAATAACACTCGCGTGCTTGAACTCCGGCTTCCTGGAGTGGGATTTGTGGGTCATATCCCAGCCAACACGCTCGGTAAACTTGACGCCCTTACGGTTCTCAGCCTCCGCTCCAATCTTCTTAATGGCAATCTGCCTTCTGATATCACCTCTCTTCCATCACTCCAACGTCTCTTCCTCCAACATAATAACTTTTCTGGTGGCGTACCTACCTCCTTTTCGCTACAGCTCAAAGTAATTGACCTCTCATTCAATTCGTTCACAGGTGGTATTCCTCAAGCAATTACTAATTTATCTAGTCTCACTGGACTGTATCTTCAGAACAACAGTCTTTCAGGCCCCATACCAGATCTCAACAACACAACAATCAAGCGCTTAAATTTAAGCTATAACCATCTTAATGGCTCCATTCCACCATCTCTTCGACAATTCCCTAATTCATCCTTCATTGGAAACTCTCTATTGTGTGGACCACCTCTTAGTCCTTGCTCCATCATCCGTCCCCCACCTTCTCCAACTCCTTTCTCTCCCCCACCTCCCATTCCCAGAAAGAAAAGGTCAAAAGTGAAACTGACCACAGGAGCTATCATTGCCATTGCAGTAGGAGGATCTGCAGTGCTGTTTCTAATTGCTTTAATTATCTTGTGTTGCTGCCTTAAGAAAAAGGACAATGGAGGCACTGGCGTGTTGAAAGGGAAGGCTGTGAGCAGTGGTAGGGGAGAGAAGCCCAAAGAGGATTTTGGCAGCGGGGTGCAAGAACCTGAGAAAAACAAGCTGGTGTTCTTTGAAGGTTGCTCTTATAATTTTGATCTTGAGGATCTGTTAAGGGCTTCAGCTGAAGTGTTAGGAAAGGGGAGTTATGGCACTGCATACAAGGCTGTGTTGGAGGAGTCAACAACTGTGGTGGTGAAAAGGTTGAGAGAAGTGGTCGTAGGAAAGAGGGACTTTGAACAACAGATGGAGATGGTGGGAAGAGTTGGACAGCACCCCAATGTTGTTCCACTCCGTGCTTACTATTACTCAAAGGATGAGAAGCTTCTGGTATATGACTACATACCGGTTGGCAGCTTATCAACTCTTTTACATGGTATGTTTTTAACACTCAGCAACTTTTCTTAAACGTTTCCTATAAGCTGAAGGATACTAATCACAAGTTTTTATTTTGTTGATGACATTCACTCATTTGTGATTGTCCCGCCGCTAAACAGTGCTAATACTTCAATTCAAATTGTTCTATTCTTTCTTCTGTCAATGATCTTCTGCATGTATATGAATATGAGTAGGCATCTCTGTATTATTGCAACAGCATTGATCACTAGTGTTTTTTGTTTCTTTGCCCTGTTTACAAGACAACCATCTAAAGTCTAGATACATGTTTAAAGTAATCATCATCTGTTGAGCAACGGCATTAGCCTAACTAGTCCTATCCTTTTTCTTATTACCACCCAACTGTTACTTATCATGCGAAGAGACCTTCCCCAAGGCTAAGCTAAGACCTATATTTGCTACAACTTCACTTTGTTCTTGATTGTACGGACAATTATACACTTGAATCCTATATATTTGCAATATTACTACAGGAAGCAGGAGCTCTGGAAGGACTACATTAGATTGGGACTCGAGATTAAAGATCGTACTTGGCACTGCAAGGGGAATTTCTCACCTTCATTCTGTTGGTGGCCCAAAGTTCACTCATGGAAATATCAAGTCCTCGAATGTTCTCATTAGCCAAGAGCATGACGGATGCATTGCTGACTTTGGTCTGACTCCACTCATGAATGTCCCAGTAACTCCATCTAGAAATGCTGGCTATCGTTCTCCTGAGGTGATCGAAACGCGTAAACACACGCATAAATCTGATGTTTACAGCTTTGGTGTCCTCCTGCTGGAGATGCTAACCGGCAAAGCTCCGCTCCAGTCACCAGGCCGTGACGACATGGTTGATCTTCCTAGATGGGTGCAGTCGGTAGTAAGGGAGGAGTGGACAGCTGAAGTCTTCGACGTCGAACTGATGAAATACCAAAACATAGAAGAAGAAATGGTGCAGATGCTACAAATTGGTATGGCCTGTGTAGCAAAGGTGCCGGACATGCGACCAAACATGGAAGAAGTTGTTAGAATGATTGAAGAAATCCGGCAATCTGACTCAGAGAACCGGCCATCTTCTGAAGAGAACAAATCAAAGGATTCAAACATGCAGACACCCTGACTGATTTGCCAAAGTTATCATCTTTATTAACTTGCAAGATTAAAGATTGAAAATTTCTTCAGGCCATTAAGGGTTTTGCAAAAATTAATGGAACCTTACTTGATAATCGCAAGGCTGAGCGTGTGAATTTGTCAAAGTTCCAGAATTATTCCGAGCCACATTCTTTTCTAGACATGTAATTCTATGTTTGCTTTTTTCTTTTTTCTGGTTACTCGTGACTGAGTATGCATTCATTTATTGTAATGTCCAATTCAAATGTTACCAATGAATCAATTCTCTTCAATCAAGAACCCGCCCCTCACAGCATTCGTCATCTTCCCTGTACAGGTCAAAGTCATTTTGAATTCAACTTATAAAACTATAAATAAATAATTGGACCCACTGTTTGGTTAAGGTGGATAAGATAAGACCGTGAGATTGGTTGATATTTGGTGGAGTTCTGTATACTTTTACAACAAACTTTATTTAAAGTCAAAAAGTATACAATTATTGAGATGTTAATAATTACTTGACAACTAATATACTTATATAGTAAAGAAAAATTGGTTCCATATAACTTAATGTTTGAGCTTTAACATTTTTTTAATCAGAGTAATCTTAAATCTCTAAAGACTCCACTCTAAGAGCTCTAGAGAAGGTAAATTTAGAACCTCAAGATCTTTCAAATTCTTACGCCGTACATTTTTGCGTATAAGAAGTTGTCATATATTTGATTAATCAACTGCTAATTGATCATTGGCCTGCTCAATATTAGGTTCCTAGCAATTATCGGATTCTCTAGTAGTTTCAACTCTCACATTGCTGTTAGAAGTAAAGTGTACGTAATTGATCTGATCAAGGAATTTTGCCTAGGAGGCTAGAGGATTATCAATAAGAAAAATTTCTCATTTCTCTTTCTTTTACGTAACTCAAACTCAAAACTTCCTATAAAGAAGAACCTTAAGTAAACAATAACATTATTTAAAAAGAAAATTAATTGTTTTATATCTTATGGATAAGAGGAAATTAATTGTAACCCCAGGGTGCATGTGAGTTGGTAAGAGGCTCTCCTGGCTTAAATGAAATCATGAGTTCGAATCGCCCTTATGTATGTAGCCGTTTAAAACTTGGGATAAGAACTTTGCCTCCCCCAAGGGACCTATCTGACTTGAGCGATGATTAATCTAAGAATGGATGACTTAGGTGCTTGTTTGGTAGGTATGAAAGAAAAAAGGAATGGGTATGGAATGAAAGATTAAGTTTGATAAGGGGGTATCATTATAGAATCATTATTTTCATTACCCATTTTTGGGTAATACTCCATTTCCCTCCTAATATAGAGGAATAAGTATCATTGTTATGTAAATATGTGATTGTTATAATTAATTAAAATATAACTAATTAAAATATAATTATTAATTAATTAAAATTTTGTAATTAATTTAACTACAATATAATTAATTAAAATATAATTATTAATTAATTAAAATATTGTAATTAATTAATTATAATATAATTAAATAAATTATTATTATTATTTATTTATTAAATGTAATTAATTAATTAATTAAAATATTATAATTAATTTAACTACAATATAATTAATTAAAATATAATTCATTAATTAATTAAATTATTGTAATTAACTAATTACAATATAATTAACTAAAATATTATTATTTATTAATTAAAATATAATTAATTAATTAATTAAAATATTTGTAATTATTTACAATATAAGTAATTAAAATATAATTATTCATTAATTAAAATATTGTAATTAAAATATCATTAATTAGTTACAATATAATTAATTAAAGTATAATTTATTTATTAATTATTAATTATATTGTTATTAATTAATTACAATATAATTAATTAAAATATAATATAAGATAATAAATTAATTAATTATAATAAAATTTTATTTCTTATATTTTTACAAACCAATCGTTATCAATGTTAATGATAATCATTTCTTTCTTTTAATTAATCATCATAATTGTAATGATAATATCCATTCTCATTCTTTACTATATTTATTCTCATTCTTATTATCATTCTTTTATACGAATTAATCACATTTTTAAAGGTGCCTTTTTAATTTTTATAGTTTGGATCTTCCTAGAACACTTCAATCGCAAAAATAAAAGAAGAGGAAATTAACTTTTTTATATCAATTATTTAAAAGGATTTACTAAAATGGAAAGTAAAAAAAGGGGGAAAAGTGGAGCGTTGATCTTACGCGAAGAAGCAGAAGATAGAGAAAGGAAAATTCTAGAAGCAGAAGCCACTACCTTCATCTTTCTTCTCATCAGCCGTCGCTCTTTCGCTATTTAATCACAAGTATAACTTAAGTTTTGGCTTCTTCTCCTATTCTCTCTCTCGATTGGCGATTCTAGGTTTGTTTCTCTGCTCTTGTATGCTTACCTTTCGTTCTCTTATTCATTATGGCGTGTATTTGGTAATTTGCTTTTGGGTTGTTTATTCGTTACGCGTGGTGTTTTAGGTGATTTGAGTTTCAGATATTTTGGAGGATGGCTTCCAAACGCATCTTGAAGGAGCTCAAAGATTTGCAGAAGGATCCTCCAACCTCTTGCAGCGCCGGTATTCTTCAAGGATCTTTAGATTCTTTTTGATTTTATGATATTCCTATTTATGTTTACGTTGATCTATGCGGGCTAATTATAATTTATTGTTAGGTCCGGTTGCCGAGGATATGTTTCATTGGCAAGCAACAATCATGGGACCTGCAGATAGCCCATATGCTGGAGGTGTCTTTTTGGTTTCCATTCACTTCCCTCCTGATTACCCCTTTAAGCCTCCCAAGGTACTCATTGATTTTATGCATGCTAATTTATATCTGTGATTTTAATGTTGTTTATCAAGTTGCGTTATTGCATTAAGAGGAATAGCTGATGGCATCACATGGCAATGAAATTTGATGAAGTATTATGTGTCATAGTTATATTTGTGAGTCTTGTATATCATGGCAATCTTTTTCTTCTGGGCATGAGTGTCCTAATATAGTACAAAGAGACAACAGGGTTTACAATGAAACTAATGAAAGAGAGTGAGAAAGGTTGGATCGGAACATGCAATAAATATTCCAACGTGATTTATAATCTTATTCCATCATTCGAAAAAGCATTTTGATTTTGATTGTGTATTACCAGTTCTTGGTGAAAGACTTGATAGAAAACTATGATACATGTTTCTTTGCAATTCCATAGCGTGCAACATCTTGATGTATCATTCTTCTGGTAGAATTTTCTTTTTAGCTTTATAGTTTTTGTTCTTCATATTTTTGGCTTGTCCAAAATTTTGTTTATCCAATTGAAAGTTGTTTTGCTTTGTCATGTAGTTTACTTGACACTCATTCTGGTGTATATAGTGAAAACGCATCTCCGTTTCTTCTTTTTTGACTGCTCTGTGTTTCTTTGTTTTAGAAGTTTTTACATATTGATTGGATGTGCAAACCAGGTTGCATTCAGAACAAAAGTCTTCCATCCAAATATTAATAGCAACGGTAGCATTTGTTTGGATATTCTCAAAGAACAATGGAGCCCGGCTTTGACTATTTCCAAGGTTTGCTTTGATTTTCCTTCTCTAAACATCATTGAAATGACTGCACTTGATAACAACTAGAAGTCTGTACTTTAAAATTGACTTGTTTACTTGTGCAAATTACAGTTCTAGTCATTTGGTGTATAAAAAGTATGCTTTTCAGTGACGATCTGCTTCTGTGTGCTTCAATCTTTATCATTATTATTGATGCTTAAAATTATACAACGGCAATCAAGTTTCCTATCTAAGGTGTAAAGGGTTGGTGGGGAAGCCGTATAGGAACTGGCAGGGGAACATTATCCCCACATTGTATTCATGTGGATAATTTCGACTAAATTATGGCAGTTTAGCTGTTGTATAAGTTAATAAGATTGTATAGTTATGTCAATGCTTTGGGAAGACCAATATGTGACCAAGAGTGCAATTATCTGATGCGATTTCGAAAAGTTTTTGTTAAGAGTTGCACAAACTTGTCAGTCCCTCAATTTTCTGTTAAACTTCCGGACAGTGTCAATGGGCATTACTAAAAGGTTATTCTTGTCACGGAAAAAGGACAGGTGGTACAGTTCATATTATCCGGGGAACTGGGCCACTTGGCTCCTTCTACTGCTCATCTGTAGTGCTGTTTGTCAGGAAGAGTTGGAAGTAATTGTTGGCCTCCTATCCTGGTCTTCTTTTCATTCAGTTATTTATACAAGAAACAGAACTCTTGTTAGTTCCTTGGTCATATAAGTACTTCAGCAGTGAGGTTGAATTTCTGCATCTGTTTTGAAACCTACTAATAAGAAGGATTTGGCTGTATTGTTGTCTTTGAAAATTTCTTAACCTCTTGTCAGTTTTTGAACAGGCTGTGACATTATTATACCTTATTCAATGTCAAAAGTTGCTGAGAACTGATTTATGCTCTTGGGAATCTCTCGTAATAACACTTCCTACTTGAATTCTAGGTGCTCTTGTCCATATGTTCTCTATTGACTGACCCAAATCCAGACGACCCACTTGTGCCGGAAATTGCTCACATGTACAAGACCGACAGGACGAAGTATGAGGCCACTGCCCGCAGCTGGACTCAGAAGTATGCCATGGGTTGATCCAATGCATCCATTCACACAAAGGAAAAAGACTTTCTTAACCTCTGGTATTGGTTAGGTAAAGTTATAGAAGCGTTCAAATGTGCTGTTTCCTTTCTGGTGTTTTTATTTTGGACTTGAAGTTGAAGGCCGCCTCCATTAGTCTGTCAATACTTCTTGGAATAACATTTTAGAAATGAGAATGAACTGTAATGTACGGTTATCTTATTTTTCTGCTAACAGAATGCTTGCTTGCTTTCTGGTTGTAGCATTTACTACTGGTTGACAAGTCATTGGCTCAACGCGTATGAATGTATTCTTCACAAGATTGATACATAGGGATTCTTTAACGTAAGGTTTCGGTTATTTGAGTCGCTGACAATGACCCATATGCGGCTTGCACTGGTAGTTCGGACAAGTTATTTTTCCTAAACACTGTTGTCCCTTAACTGATAAAGGATAAAGAGTTATATTAGAAATCGGGTAGTGACGGTAACTTTGAAGGACATGTATTAAGATCCACGATCAGACAAAATAAAAAAAAAATCTCTTGGCTGATATAGGAGCAAAAACAAAGGGTAGATTGGACAGAACTTGAAAAAAATCGCATCTTTGAAAGTGAGATTAGATTAGCAAGGTATAAATCTTCATAATTTTTTTTTGGGTAAAAACGACAATATAACAGCTAAGTTAATTAATTATTTCATCATAAATCCTATAAATATGCTTTCCGGAATGATTGTAGTTGATGTTGAGAAACACTAGTACGAGTGTGAATGTGCATCTGCCCAACAGAAGTAAATGACATTCAAAGCATTGTTGGATGAAGATCAGAAAAAGGAACAAAGGCACCACAAAGTCTTGGGGACAGAAGTGTTTGAGAAAATAAAGAAAAGGTCAATAATGAAGCTAGTTCTGTAAATTTGGAGGAGGTTGCTGTTCTGTTGAAGCAGAGCAATAGCAAATCACAACTAAAAAAGCTGATTGCTGATGATTCAGCTCCTGAGTAGATACTAACAATTCGAAATGAACTTTTTTAATCGAGTAAATGCTGCATCTATGTTCACATCTAACATATAAATAGTAAATTATAATTATCCTTATCGCTTAGTATACAAGCAATGATGGATTATAGAGGGGTGACCACTTTCATCTCCCCTCCAACTATACTACATGATTTGCTAACACATGCAACTTTCCTTGGCCTTTGTCCAATTGCTTCCTCTTGAAGCCATATTATATCCAACCCTACTTTCAACGTCTTCACTTATTCAACTCAGTGGATTACTTTATTGAATAATTTTTATCATATGTTTATGCTTCATTTGTCTACATTCTACATCGAAGTTTCGTTACTGCAATTATATATTCGAAGAGCTGAATGAGTTACAAATCATGAAGATTTTGGCATACTAAAATGTCTATGTACAAGTGACAGTGATGTGGGGCCCTAAGACTGACGCTAGTGAGTGCTACGCCTACTTCAACCAAAAAAAAGAAAAATGCCATTTTGGAAATTAAGTCTTTCTATTCTATCACTTTTTCCATCTAATCTGATCCTGCACTTATGATTGGAAAACAGCATATAATTGTAAGCTTGAGTTTGGTGGAGTGAACGAAAAAGGCGTTGAGTTTACTTGGCTTCAAGATTTGCCTAAATACATAAATTAGTCAATGACGGACATTGATACATTGATGGTTAATTCAAAGAAACAAAATATCTATGTCAATGTTGCGCACTGTTGCAGAGTTATGGCGTTGAGTCATATGTCCACTTTGACTCCAAAAATATCGGCTGGTGTAAGTTTTTATGTGGCAAGCACGTAGACACGAGTAAGGGGTAAACTAATTATGGCTAAGGCCACCAGTACTAATCCAGAAAGCGTGTGTCTCCTTGCTACATAGTTTTCGACAGATAAAAAATAGAAGCACAAGTAGAATGTGGAGGCATGCAAAAGCGACCCGAACAATTTGGAAAGACAGAGGCTTGAAGTACTCAATAAGAACAAGGATTGTTCAACTACTCAGTGAAGCTAAATCATAGATGTATGGCGCACTAGCAGCTATCTTGATGTGGATGCATGTGGTTTGCCTGCTTGTAGAGCTTTTTTCTTTGCATCAGTTGATAAAAATGTGCAAATGAGAAATGGGTTTGGTGTAGTATAATGATTACCAATCAAATTCAAAGTGATGGATCCAAGTTTTGTTTATGTAAAAGATAGATCATCTAGTAATATAAAGTAGTCATGATGGCTGTAAGATCTTGATATACTCCAGTGAGCTGGATCTGAACTTGCAAACATTCACACAAAGTGAGATCATCCAACCTAATGTTAAAATCAGGTGTTATTGTCAGAATAACACTTCCATTAGATCATCCAACATGATGTTGAAATCAGGTATGCTATTGTCAGAATAACACTTCCATTAGATCATCTAACATAATGTTGAAATTAGGTGTTATTATCAGAATGATACTTCTATTATTGACCGTTGTCAATAAGGTACAAATTAAAACATTATGGTATATTAGATAGACAGTGTCTAGAAGAAATATAATAGTTGTAGCGGGTATTCCCTTTCTTTTGTAAAGTGTAAGAACAAGACGTATACATGAAGGCGTGTATGATTATGCTCCCTTCAGAGAGAGATCAGCTCCTTAGGGATTTCAAGTTTTATGTATTATTCTGCAGTTCTAGATCTGAGATCACACTGTTCCAATATGAAACTTTGAATGATTTCTTTACTTTTGGTCTAGAGTTAGACAAACAATAATCTATTGATTAACTGGTTCAGGTTTAGTGAACGAAAGTGATGGCTCAGGAACTGATTCAGGCTTTGACTTTGACTTTGACTTCTTAGGTTTAGTTTGAGCTGCCTGAGGATGAATATATTGTCTAATCAAAGGATAGTTGAACTTGAAGACCTTTGAATATTCAGCTTCTTCTGGATACGTCTGATACATATGAGACATGTATAATGGCTGTATGTTTGGAAATATTGTAGTGGATGAACCACATACAATTTTAGATCGTGTAGATTTCATATTAGCTTCCATTTGTTGCACAATTCCTTGTATCTTCTTGATTATCTCTAACTTTGGCGTCAAAGTTAGGTCTAATATAATGTGTAGCAATGTAATGTCGAAAATCAACATCAAGTTGCTGAATCTGAGCTTTGTAAGATTGATACATTTGTTGGATTTGCTTAGAGACGACGTCGACTTTATGTTGAGTTGCATGAGTTTGTTGACAGATTCCATCCAACTTAGAATCAATTCTTCGGGAAGCTTTGTTCTATGCTACTGCATTTGATATTTGCCAGTTAAATACTTTATCAGAAGGATTTGAGACAAGTGTTCCTTATGAAGTGATTTCTATGGCTCGAATATAAGGGATTAAGGGCTAGAGATAACCCTAGTTGTTTCATCAGTACTCCTGTATAAAGAAGGAAAGTATTCCTCATATGTCTTAACTATCATGCAAGGTATAGGAGTAGAAGTCATAACAAGAGCTGATGTCTTAGATTGACAAGTAAAAGAATTCCGCATCCTACAAAGAGATCTGGGTCTGAATCTTTCAGTTTGTAAACTAATAGACTTGCTAGAATCATCTGGATCTGGATCTGGATCTAGATCATCGTTGTGTGGATGATGTTGTTGAGAAGGCATACAACAAGGTTTTGGCTATTTCTTCTTTCTTCTCTTTCTGGCATACCATTCATCATCTACAGTGCTAATGAAGATGAGTTAAATAAATTCCTTCACAAACACACACATGTGATCTCAGTCCTGGTAAGCGACAAAAGACATATCAACATGAGAATGATAGCTTAAGTAATCCAGATCTCCATCTAATCTACAATTATAACACGAACTAATTCGTGAAAAATAATGCTTTAGATCCTTGGATTCCAACACTCATAATGAGTCTCGTCTTTTTAGGAGTTTACTTTTGAGTCTTTTGATGAAAGAGAATCTTTGTGGCCCACAAACTACTGTACAAGATTCAATCTTATCATCATACTGTTTGCTTTTTAAAAAGTTGTGATAGGACGACTTTAGGCCCAAATGATATAACAGACCATTGGTACTATGCATTGAGAATGTAAAATGCAGTCTTGTATCTCTTAGTTAGGTGAATACCCAGTTGCTAAAATCCTGTTTTAAGATCAAACTTGGAAAATATAACATCTTGTTTTAGAAATAGTACTTGAGTACTGATCTTTGGAAGAGGAAACTTGTCATCTTGCAGGAAAGCATTCAGAGGTTTATAGTC
>JANTPM010000008.1:6159742-6171171 GCA_025434745.1 Erythroxylum divaricatum
AATTTACTAATTCATTAAATAATTTATTATTCTTTATTAAAAATATCCAACAACATACTAAAATATATAATATTTATATCCTTACATTTTTTTTTAAGTCATGTTCTTATAAATTATAAGTCATTTTACACATAAACAGCTAATTTTACCAAACATCTTTAACAAACAGCTAATGCAATCTGCTGGTTAAATCAGCTAATATAATCAGCTATCAGCTAACAGCTGATAGAATCAGCTATCAGCTGATTGCCAAACAGGACCATAATCTAAATTTTAGCTTATCAAACATAAATTTTTCTCTTATATTATTATTTTTTATCGTATTTTTATGTGGGTCTACAAAAACTAAGCTCTCTAGTTTCTACTGTTTGAGAGTAAGGTCTCTTGAAAAATACCGCTGCACAATTTAAACTCAGCTGCGGAGGCATGCTGGCTGAGTTGACGAAAATTAAGAAAACTTCGTTTTTGGATGTGAGGTTCGTTCTGTTACCATTATGAGAAAGGGATAGGAATTCATAACTAGAAAGAAGGAGGCTGCCAGATTTAGGGTAGAAGTAAAATGTTTTTCACTTGCTATAGGTTATTGGCTTCTTCAATCTTCCTTCCTCTTATGATTATTTTTAATTAATAAATATTCAAACATCAAGAGAATTTACAAGTGATCCATAAATTTAGATGTTTTCACAATATGGACTGCCTCATTGGCATTGCCTTTTCAGTACAAAAAGACAGCGAGATAATTGTATGCCGATCTTTTCTTATTCCAGGACGAATCGATTCCCTCCATGAAAATTCTCACGCTGTGAGGAAAGCTATGAAGATCGCAGTTGCCAGAGATATTACTGAAGACGAGAATATATTCTTCTTGTATCTCTTTATCCCACTGCTTTTGAAGTCTTCCATACTGAAAGCTGCATTCCATAAACCCCACAAAATGGTTTTTTTTTTTTCAAGTCTCAAGTTTCCTATAATTAGCCACGCGAAAGATGAGAGTTTTTACCAGTGTTATTGGCGCAATGTTGAGTAATAGTGTCGTTGAGGTCTTTAACAGTGGCCTTGTTTGCGAACCAGAAGTCTCGTTTTGCCCAATGGACACATGTAAGCACATACTTGGTGGTATGCTCTGCACATCCTCTGCTGCAGTATGTTTCGATCTCAGTTTGATTTACGTCCAACTCTCCAGAAAGTGTTATGTCCTTGTTTAAGCAACTATCAGATACCTGATTCAATCAGAATCCATACTGACTGTTAATGTCTGGAAAGAAAAGAAGTTACGTGAATTAAAATGGCGAACTTTACATTTAACAGGCACTCGTAGGCGCTTCTCCACTGCAAGAATGGACTTAGATGTAATTCACGTAGAGGTTTTAATTTGTCTGACAAAACAAACAAAGATGAATGTTTAAGAACAGAAATAGATATTCCCAACACTGTTCTTTATGCCTCAGAACGCATAACAGTGAATAAGGTCAATCAAATTCACAGCAGTGGCAACCTGAAAGAACAAAAAGATCAATGGGATATAAAAAGGGGAAAGCGAAGAGAATACATTCAGCTTTGGCATAACCAATAACAAGCAAAGTTCCAATGAACATCGAAAGGAGCCTACATCTGCCGCTATATCTCCTCTGGTACTCCATGCTCAATCCCCACCTAGTCGTAGTTCAGCAACAGAACTACTACCTACTTGGCAACGGCGTTCTTAAATATCACAGGCTCCCGTTCTAAGATTGGGCTGCAGATCAGATAAAAAGGATTCAACGGGGAAGTTGCCCGAGCATATTCGTTTAAGTTGGTAATATCATTATACCAATACAAGTATATGCTCAGGAAATTTACACTAAATGGTGTTCCTTGTTGAGAAAACCGAGACCTAGAACGAACCTGGTCGAGAAAACCAAGAAATATGAAGGAAGTAGGGACAAAGCAAGTGTCTCATTAGTAGCTCGCTCAAATTAAGAGAAGGAAAATACCCGCTTATGTTGTGGCACAAGTTTTTACTTTATTGCCTCTAATAAATTTTAGTCAATTATTTATGTGAGTCTTGCGTGCATCTGCGTAAGCTCTATACAGATCTCACGAAATAAATGATTGAGATTTTATGAGATATAATAAGACACAATAATATTGAACAAACGATCTTACCTCCCCAAATTTCTTATTCATTTACAATTCCTTACTTCTCCAACTTAAGTAGTTGAAGGACTACAACAGATGAACCGAGCGGGTTTCACTTTACTTCTAATTAAATTTCACATCATTCCTACATGCCTGATAAGAAGATGACAACATTCAAGTCACGAAATCTGTAATTTGTTGAGATATTATTTCAAGGCAATGCAGTCATTCGGACCCTGACAAAAGTAATTTGTGACATAACACACACAGAAAATATCAGACTCTGTAAATTTTAGTTACACATTGATGGAATCAATTGACTTGAGAATACAATCGAAAAGCAAAGACGGGACAGAGAAAAATGGAGAATGATCACTTTCCAAGTCATAAGTTCGACAAGGCGGCCATCTCCTTATCATAGCCTCTTGTTGGGACTGTTTGATAACATGATCTTTCAATGTCTTCATGTAAACTCGAGGGACCTTATCGGAATCGTCTCCTCCTAAAAATTTGGCACCTTTGAATGCCCACACCGGTGCTCCTCTTAGAAGCATCGATGCCAACGTGGAGTCCTGCGTTGGTGCCATGTCCAGGGTTCAGAAATTAAAATAACAATACGTAACTCATTAATGCAGTAAATATACTCCCACCTCTTCAGGACTCATATTATACAAAATTTCCCGCTGAAACTCTTTCTTTATCATGACACTGGTTGCAGGTTGATCATGTCCCATCCCATACTCTAGCTCTTGTACATCCCCATATGCTGATAGATCTGGACGCCCCTGCTCCATTCCATACATGAAAAGGACTTTTTAAGAACAAATAAAATTTAAAAAGGAAGAAAGACACAGACAGATGACAAGAACAATTTCCCGTTGTGAATTTTATTCATGTCACAACAGTTGGATAAAATCCTTACTGTCACCTAGTTGGTCAAAAACTTAATTGCAGGCTCCATTAAATGTTTATACTCAGGTTCCAGAAGATCGTACAGATCCAGAAACTAAAAAGACTACTACCCATGTGCCATGATTGGTCATTCCTCATTCGCCAACCACAGGGTAATGATCTATCTCGTTCTTGAAGAAGAAACTTAAGTGTTACTTACATCTTTGAAATCCTCTTCTGTAGAGAACCCATGTTTCAACATGTTGGCTGCAATATATATCGCCACATGAATTTTGTTGGGTAATCTGTGGATCGCATCCGTCAAGCTTAAACCTCCAGCGCTATGCCCCACCAATATCACCTAACCGAAGCAAGTAATCCCCAGAGAAATTAGCCAAAATCCAAAAACCAAAGAGCAAAAAGCACAAAAGTATACGTATCCGGTACCTTTTCGTTCTCCGGTAAGTTGGCCAGGAAGTCGAGGAGGGGCTTGTTGTAGTCTTGAAAAGTGAGGATCGTGCTGGGATTGGAAGTATCAATACCAGCACCTTTGAGGTCCAAGCACGTAACCTTGCACGCAGATGTTTCTAGGAGACGTCTGATCTTGTACCAGCACCAAGCTCCATGCGATGCTCCGTGAATAAGGACAAAGTGTGGATTTGCAGGTACTTGGCTCATCTTAACTCACACAACTGCAGCTCTCTTTCGGTGTTAAGCTAACCAGGTAGATGACAACAGCTCTTCAGCTACGGGGAGACCACGAAATTATAGCATTGAGATGAACTGTCGTTTTCTACTTTTGGTCAACTTTCGAACCAAACCAGTTGAATGTTTGGTTCAGATTTAACGATGAGTGCGCTGGAAGTGGAAGAGCACGACCACGTGCAATTACGTAATAATGAGTCTGCGTAATTTTTATAAGTTTTAAGTCAATAGATTTAAATTCATTGAATAAGAACGAGAAGATCATAATTGAGAAGCCGGATTTGACTATGAGAAGAGCATTTGGGTGAGATCTGCTATGCCTCTCTACCAGCAGATCATAGCAGATCTCATTATGATTTAATAATTTAACAAAAGAATAAAATCTATTAGCACAAAATATAAAAGCATAATTGTCAAGTTTGATTTAATCATAACAATGTTTGATTCTTAAACTTTGAACGTAATTTATTTTAATAACTTTTATAATTAAAAATTGGTAAATTTATTAATTAATAAGATATTTTTATAAATAAAATATATCAATTATTTTTATTTTAATAATTACGTTTTAATTAAAATTTAAAGTTTAATTTATAAAATTTAAACAACAAAATAAATCTCGTAAAAGAGAAATTTTGTAATTTGTTTTCGGCTCCATTGCATTACCAACTAATATTAAAGATTTGTACTTTCCACAATAAGCCCAAGTCCTGTTTTCGGCCTTTTACATTTGGCTGGTTCTCGTTCAAAGAAATCGTTTGTCACGAAACATCCAAATCTATAAAGTGAGAGAAAGGCCGAAAAGAAAAAGCAAAGAAGAAAACAGAAAAGACACAGGGGGAGCCTGGACGGCACATTTGAATTCTAATTATGATTAGCACTTTTATCATCTAATTTGAATCTTATCCTTTTTCTTTTAAGTCCTTAAGGTAATATTTATAATTTAATAATCAAACAAAAAATTAAACTAACAAGACAAAATATTTAAGATTTAAAATATTTAATTAAAACGTTATACAATCAGTTAAAAATTAAATAAAGTTAAAGAATTTAAAATATAATCGAAAAAATATATCCTTAATTTAAAATTTAATTAAAAATGTAGACTGTCAACTAAAAATTAATAAATTTATTTTAATTTTTAAAATTAATCAATTTATAAAAATTGATCGATTAATTAATAAACTGAACAGATTTAAATAACAAAAATTATTAAAATAAATCAAACCGAAAAGTTAGCCAATTTAAATTTCTTACAATTAAATCGATCAAATCGGTTTAAATTTTTTAATCACATGTTATTATATTTCTAGCACAATTATGTCTTTACACTATAGATTGGGTTAATTATCTTTTATTTTAATATTTAGTTTGAGTTTACAAAAATTTCAATGATAACAACATGCAACATAAATCTAAGCGAAATTTGAAAAAATATAACAATACTCGTTCTTATCTCTAACTAATAAAGAAGTCGTACTCCAAAGTTTATAGAAATTTTAGCTTATATTAAATTTCAATTTATAATTATTTAGTTTTAATCTTAAATTTGTGGATGCAAACAACTTACTAATTAATATTAAAATTCTATGTTATAATATTACATTTATAAATTTTAATTTTAATTGGTATATTATTTGAGTTCCCTATACCGCGAATAAGTGTTTATAATACTACTTGTCTAATTATGTTCGATTTTTTAGATGGATTAAAATTTAAAATCGACTTGATGCCTTGAGTTACTATTAGACACTTTTAAAAAAGAACTGTTGATTTGATGCAATGCATGCACATTGGGCATCATGGTCCACAAATTGTAAATGAGTTGAATTGTAAAATAATTGGTCGCCGGAAAATGAGTGTTGACTTTAGAGGAGAAAAAGGGCCTGTTTCCATGTGCGTGGGAACACATGATTTTCAAAAGTGTGTCTTCTTTCTCCGGTCCATCTGTCTTTCTCCCATTACCATTCCTTTTTAAAACAAAAAATCTCCCAAATAATAATAATGGACTTGCGAGTTGAGAGTTGGGAGTTGAGAGTCGAGAGTGATACGCGTTAACATTACCACACATCTTCCTCTTTTTTGTTCTCTCAAGCTTCATTCCTTCCTCTTCTTGTTCTCCTTCTGTGTTTGTTTGTTTTTTGATTCTGCTCGTCTGCTGTTTTCATCAAGGAGACGCTCCTCTTCCTCTCATCTTCTACGTTGAGTAAGCAGCTCCTTTTCTCATCTCTCTCCCTCCCTCCTTCTGTTTAATGCAATCCTTTTTCTTTGTGCGTTTTTTTTATCCCTCTATTTCATCTTCTGACCATTGGTTTATGAGGCCATTTCTAATGTTTTATTCACTTTTTGTCGATTATGATGATTAAAATCTCGGACGCATCAATTACCTGATACTCACTCTCAAGCGTCTGGATTTTCTTTGATATTTTCATCTTAAATTCTCAATTTCCGTTTAGTTAGCATCTTAAAACTCAGAAATTTGAAATTAAAAAAAAACACTCAGAAGACTAATTACTCACTCAAAATTCAATTATTGTTTCTTCTTCCTCTCGAAACTTTGGACGGGTGAACCAGACGATACGCTTGAGTATTGTTTGTTTGGTGGCGCTATTCTCGACTGTGAAAGAAAATGAAAGTTTTTCTACTTTATTTCAATTTTATGACCATTTCTTACTTCTTGTTGGCTTAAAGTTCACGGCTATTAGGAGGAGAAAAAAAAGGTTTAATCTTAATCTGATATAATTAATTAGTAACTAAGGAGGAGAGGAAGTGCCGTGTGGAAGTAGCTGGATGTATTTGGTCTGACAGCTGTGCTTTCGCTAAGTTTCCCGCCGACTGCTATGATATTTGTGTTTCCGAGGAGTTTGTTTGTTTCTCACTCCTCCGCGCGCTCTTTGGCGCGTGTTTGCCACTCTTCCATCTGTATGATCTTGCCTTAATGACGTCTCTTCGTTTATGGGCCTCCATGACCCGATTTTAAGTCGACCTTATTGCATCATCGATTTTATCCTTTTTCTTCTGTGCAAGTAACCGAGTGGTTTTGTTATGATCTTAATTTCATTCAATGTAATATTCTAACTTAAAATTTAAGGTGAAATAAAATCATTATAAATGTATCCCAAATTTAGATTAGAATTTATGGTTAAGTTAGTCATAATATTGGCTAATTTGGAATTTCATTTTTCGTCGGTCCACGTGCGTCGTTAATTACGTCCATTTGTTATTCTCTAAGATCTAGAAGTGAAGAGAGACAGGGAGTGGCATGTGGTTACATAGTCCCATAGATCACTGCCGGGGTGGGAGCACTTGGGAGTGGTCCTTCTTGTTTTATGGTCAATTCATATGGTCCTGCACTAATTGATATCATGTGGGTCCGTTGTTTTCCTTTGTATCTATGAGTTGGGACTTTTTGATAAATCATGATTTTGATTTTGCAGTTGCAGCTGGTTTTCGTGTCAAATTCGTCGTTTTGAGTATCATCAAGTTACGTAATGGCTTCCTCCATGGTAAGACAAATGGGACCTGACCTTCCATTATAATTATCAACTAGCAGATCATTTTGGATTAAACTTTATGCTTGGCTTTTATTGCCTATTTTTCTGCTTGTGATGTGAATTTAGAAGTGGCTATTAATTTGGTGGTGGCATGTATGTGTTACAACTACTTTGAATGAAGGACCGGATACAACTTATTTTAATTCTACATGCATGTTAACAAACGTGCTTCCGCTCTCATGTGATTTTCTTTCTTTGTTAATTGGTGGTGGTGGATGTGCACTGTTATGTAAAACAAAAAATGGAGTTAAGAGATGCGGAGGATGTTGTTGTCGGAACATGGTAGCCTAGGACTATGAAACAATTAATTATACATATCCTGAAGGGAATACCCATTTATAAAAGATTGATTTCAATGAAAATGTCTTCTGATGATTCCGAGCTACCAATAAGATTTGAGACGTCCACTCTCACCAAGATCCTTTAAGAGCATGCTAATATTTATAACGCATTGATGATGAATATGAGTGACCTTCCAGTTGTTAGCATCTGTGTTGGAATGAGAACAACCTCTTATTTATAATGCTCTTTCGGATTTGTGTTGTTCCAGGTTCAATCTAATAAGAACATAAAGAGAATGCAATCGAGAAAGTCACACTCCTGGTGGTGGGACAGTCATATCAGTCCCAAGAATTCCAGGTGGCTTGCAGAGAATCTCGAGGGTAAGTTTGTATGTTGCACTTACTCTCCGTCTCGAATGTGGTCTGATAATCTTCTCAATCAAATGATCAGTCTATGACTGTAATAAATATTTATGAAACAATCAAGCAATACACTTATATCTGACTATACTTTTTCATTTTAAGTTTTCTCGACTGATCAAAGCTGAGTTGCTGAGAGGCAGTGTGGAGACTGGAGAAGACTAGGTATTTAAAGCAACTATCAAGATATGAAAAGATTTTACAGTGCATAGTCGAAGATAGGGTGCACTGTTTTGAGATAAACTTTTACAAGTTGACTCGTCCTAAATCCTGTGCCTAACCTCTGACTTCTTGCCTAAATTTCTGTTAACTGATTACCTATAAATTCCATGTCCTATTCTATTCTTACACCATATTCTAAGAAAGAGTCATGGTCAAAACTGAGTCAAGTAATTAGTGGCTAGATAAGAATAGCACACTTCTGCCCTTGCTAATTTTAGTTTGGATTGTAACTGGAAATTTCTGGAGTTATTGATGTTCTCCCACCCCAACAGCCGGGCTGCTGGGACAGGTGTAATTTCTCCATGTTTCTTCAAAATTCCAGAAGATATTGATGTTATGGTCATCCGAATATACAATGACATACAAAAAAATGACAAAAAAATCTTTGACCTCAGAGATGGATCAAAGCGTCAAGCGGATGCTGAAGCTAATTGAAGAGGATGGAGATTCATTTGCCAAGAAGGCCGAGATGTACTATCAAAGGAGACCAGAACTGATTTCCCATGTTGAGGAGTTCTACCGAATGTATCGTTCTCTAGCTGAACGCTATGATCATGTTACTGGAGAATTAAGAAAGAATATACCATCTGATCTTCAATCCCAGGGCTCATGTGCTTCTGATGTTGCTTCTGAACCATCTTCCGCATTGCTGTCACCCGTGGCTGATCAAAGATTGAGCCGCCGCAAGTCTGGCCCTCGAGCTGCGGGCTTTGAATTCTTTCTCGGGAATAGTGTAAGTGGCTCTGATGCTTATCAAAGGGAAGGAGACGAATCATCAACCTTAACAGATTCTGAGCCAGAATCTGATGATTCTTCTGTGAACAATTATTCAGGTATGTTTGGAACTGGTGGCGATCAAGGGCCGAGCAGAAGGATAATGGAGTTGGAGATTGAACTTCGTGACATGAAGGAAAAGCTCCGGTTTCAAAATGACGAGAATGGAGATGGTTTGCTTAGAGGAGTGAGCAACAAGAATTCTGTGGATCTTCTTGCAAGAATTGCGGAATACGAAGAGGAGCTAAAAGTTGCAAAGGAAAGAATACGGTTGTCAGAAGATGAGGTTGCTAGATTAAATGTTGAACTCCATAAGTATAAATCACCTACATCTACCAATTGTTTGCAGTCTGAGTTAGCAAAATCAAAGGTTGGAAGCTTCAACGCGAAGAAGAGTGATGCAGCATTTGAGATAAATGACACATCCCAACAAAGTGAAAGGAGTTACAGCCAAGATTCTGAAAAGATGGACCCCAATGTTTTGGCAAAAGAACTCAAAATTACAAAGGAGAGGCTTCAGAGTGCTGAGAATGAAATCACTACTTTAAGACGTCAACTTGATAGCAATAGTCCCTCTGAAAAGATCAGTAGTTTGCAGGATCAACTTGCTTTGGCACATAAAGACATCAACGCATGGAAAGTGAAGGTCAATGCAGAAAAGAAGGAGGTCTCCAAACTCCAGGAAAGAATTCTTAGATTGAAAACTAGTTTATCAGACCGGGATCATGAGATAAGAGACTTGAAAATAGCAGTCTCTGATGCTGAGCAAAAGATTTTCCCAGAGAAGGCACAGATTAAGGCTGAAATATCGAGATTGTTGGAAGAAAGGACTCACTTGGAGGAACAGCTCAGAGAATGGGAATCACGTACACGTTCCTTAGAAGGTGAAATCAGAATCATACAAAGTGAAAAAGTGGAAATGGAGGGAAAATTCTACTTTGAAATCAACCAATTGAAGAATAACATTTGTGAGCGAGATGAACACATAGGAAAATTAAACAAAAGCATCAGTGATTTAAAGTTGCAAAGGGATGAGCTCGATGCCAAAGTACTTGCACTCAAAGCAGAATTAACTTCTAGAGAAGATCGCGTCGAACAAATGGATAAGCATCTGCATCAGTTGCACATGGAACATGTTGGGCTCATTGCCGGAGCTGATGAGGCACGTAAACTGGTGGATGAGTTGAAATCAAAAGCTAAGGATCTGGAAGAAGAGGTTGAGAGACAAAAGATTATTATCCTGGAAGGAGGAGAAGAGAAGAGGGAGGCTATAAGGCAACTCTGCTTCTCCCTTGAGCACTACAGAGATGGATACGAGAGGTTACGGCAGGCTTTTAATGGTCACAGGAGATTCCCAGTATTGGCAACTTGAGTTTGTGACATTGCATGGTATGCTCTCTCATATGAGGTGATATAGTTGAAATTGGGAAGACTCGTGTCTTGTAGGTTTAGTAAAGTCTTCTGATGATTAATTTTCTTGCAAAGCATATGGAGAAGAGTATGTGGTGTCTTAGGATGATCTTGGCCAAGTGTGGCCTTGGCTGGACCTGGCAAAAGTATGGGAATCCTCAGAGATGGAGAAATATTTCATCCTGTAGTCTATCTTTATTTTTGTCCCCTTTCCCATCTAGGGTTTTCGTAGGACTTACTGGTATTGAGTTTGGTTAAAACAAGATGTTTATGCTATTTGCGTCTGTGTTTTGTCTGCATTGAATGTATAACACTATTTGTCATTCAGATACCGTGGCAGCTTGTAATGGCAGTTGAAAGAAGAAATATAGATCTTGTTGAATCAAAACAAAATATCATTAGTACTCGTACGCGTATCATTCTCTGAACTCTGTTAATTCCAAATCGCACTAACTTCCAAGAATGAGAATATAATCATCTTTATTTGTCTGCTTCTGTAATCTAAATTCAGGAATGACCTCCTCTTCGCATGTAGTTCAACGATGGGCGTCAAAGTAGGCTAGCTTACCTGTTCTATATGAATCGCCCCTCTCCGAGTGTTTGGTTTATTAGATAATTATTTAAAGACGTAGTCCAAATAAACAGGTCGGTGTGAATGATTTAGCACTCTCATCTCTTAATCAGAGTTCTCGAGTTCGAGTTATATGAATAGATAAATCTGTTTAACTAGCATTTTACTCCTTACAAACTAACCCGATACGAGCGGAAATTAGTCTGAGAATAGATGATTTAAAGGTACATTCTCACAATTGAGACACTCCTAAAATACCTCGTGGGCTAATTAAAAAAAAAAGACGTAGTCTTATCTTTATTTAATCGAGTTTTTGTCTATACACTTTTTTAAACAGTGAATTAACTATTTGACTGTGATTTTAAAAAATGCTTTTTTGAAAAAGCTTCATACAGTAGATAATTTGACAATATTAAAATAAAAAATATTTTTAATTTTAAATATATTTTATTTTGTAATAAAAATTATTTATGTATATAAAAA
>JANTPM010000008.1:6202584-6231073 GCA_025434745.1 Erythroxylum divaricatum
GAAAGGATTAATTTATACAAGATAACCATGCATAGACAGGTTAAGTCAAACCACTTTGACATTCCTAATATTTGGGTAGTCATGACATGTTGCTAGACGTCAATCATGATCTATGATTATAAATTGTTTAATTAGATAATTAAAGATAAATTAAAAGGAGTTTTAATTTATCTGATTCTAATTGTGAATTAGAATTATAATTTATATTCATGGCTAACATATTAGGAACCTAATGGGTCACACACAAAAGGTCTATAAAGGAGAAAGTGAAATTTGAATTAAGTTGGACTTAATTGAACAGTTTTAGAAACTTTAAGGGTCAATATGTGATATTTAATCTTATAAGGATTAATTAATAATTATAATTAAAGTTTGAATTTAGTTGTAATTTTAATAAAATCTAAGGATATGAAAATGAGATTTTTCATATAAAAATGAAAAATTAGAAAATGGAAACTAGCACTTCTAATTTTTCTTTAAAAAAGATCTGTAGATACCGTTAGAGGTCGGACGATTGAACGACTCGTGGAATTGACAGTTTCGGAGAAGCAGGAAATTGTATCAGAAAATCAGAATAGGTTTGTATAGCTTTGTCTATTTCTTGTTTTATGTTTCTAATTTAATGCTGTTAAAGTTGATTCTGTGGAAAAAATTTAAATTTATTTCGCTGCGCTTAGATTCGATCTTGCATATTTTTTCAACACAAACAAGGGTTGGGAAAAGAAAAATGGGCCTTTCTGTGGAACAGGAGTGTGGAATGGCATTTGGTTTTCAAACATACATTTATTTGTTCCTTTTAACAAGCTCTACTTCACTTACTTAACCTTTGGTATTGTATGATTTAATATATATTCTCTTTTAACATATGTGTGCTTTTTAGGAATTTGATAATTTGCAAAGATGTGTTGTTGCTAGTGGAACAAGTGAACAATCAGAACCTGCACTTAGAGTATTTTTTTTTCTAACAACCTACACTAAAGTATGTTCTCTACTCTACTATTCGATTCCTACTAGCAATAGAGTATTTTTATTATTTGTATTTGATTATTTTTATAGTTATTTCACATTTTTTCACACTTGTACACTTAATTTATTTCACATTTTTTCACACTTATACACTTAATTTTGGTAGATTGAGATGCGTCAATCTATGCGTGGTGAATACTTGTTGTCCAATCAACATTCTTCTATTGGAGTGCTTGTTTGTAGGAATAACAGTTTAGAAAGCGGGAACACCACTGACTCTTTGATTTGGAAGAGTCCAACTTTTAAGTAATAATAATTTACTGTTGTTTTAATATTATGGATTGTCTTTTGCTTAGATATTTAAGTTATTATTCATATGTTAATGTTGGGAAAAATGAAATATGGATAGCACTTTGGTAACTGTTGAAGTTGAACCCGTGAAATATCAATAACCCTTTTGTAATTATCAGAGATTAGCTTTGATATTTCTATTTGGATTAAAGCAAAAACAAGTTAATGTTTGCTTTTCTTCTGAATAATTGCTGAGTTAATGATATTATTAAGATTGCTATTATGTTGTTCTTTAATTTGGCAATATTTATTTCATCATGCTTCAAGGTGTTTTTTTTTTAATTTTAAAGAGCTACAATCGAGTTTTGCATTTTTTTTCTTTGCACTGAAAATTAGTCTTTACTTTCAAATCTTTTTTAAGGATAGAAGTATCTCAGCTGGTACAATTTTAAAGAAAATTACATTTTCAATTGTTTTTTGTGTGAAGTAATTATAAAATGGTAGCCCACAAATAAAGATTTGTAATTTTTTTTCAATTAACAGTTAGAACGTACAATTATGAAAAATGACACCTTCAATAAATTTTCTTTATATTTTTTTAATTTTTTCATAAATAAATTTTCTTTTTAAAAATTTTTCTATAAATTAACGGTCATAAAGTACAACTGTGAAGTCAATGATATTTTTAGTAAGTTTTTCCTTTGTATTTATTAACTTTCAAAATGTATTTCATGCTTCAAATAATTTTAATTTTTGAAATAAAGAGTATAATAAAATAAAGCAAAAAATATAGGGGTTTAATGTATTTTAGTCAACAAAAGACTAAAAGGGTTTTTTTGTCCAAAAACATGCAACATGTAAAGTTGTGGTTATGTGGTCATACTACAGAGGTAAAAAAAAGTCTTTTTGAATTAAAACTCCTTTGACTGATGGTCAAAGGGAATAATAAGTCTATTTTTTAAATAAAAGGAACATAACAAACCAATGGATAAAACACAAAGAAGCTAAATGTATTTTAGCCAAATTTTTATGAATATTCAACTTTTGTGCAATGACATCAAATAATTGTCCTTTTCCTATCTCTATTTTCAATGGAAAAAATTATCATTTATGGGCTATCAAAATGAAATCTTAGTTAAAAGCTTTGCATTTGTTGAAGGTTGTCGAGAATGATTTTAATCATATCCTACTTTTTGAAAATTCAACACTAAATCAAATAAAAAAAAACATGATGAAGAAGTGACAAAGAAACCAAAAACTCTCTTTTATGTATATTTGGCAATTGTAAGAATCTTGGTCATGAAGAGAAAGATTGTTGACATAAGAAAAAAAGCTTAAATATTACAAGTGTTAGAGATTTGAGCATTTGCAAAAGAATGTAAATTTGAAAATAAAGAACAAATAAATATGGTGCAAGTTACAAAAGAAAAAACTCTTTTTTTTAGAGTAGTTGGTTAGATATGCATTACGGAGAGATGTGCTCTACAAAATTGAAAGTTGGTGACAAAGTGCTTCTACAAATTTAGTTATGGTAACAAACAGTGCATCATATTGAAGATAAGTACTTAACAAGTTGGATAAAAGTGTTCAATAAAGTTTGAAGCAAGGGAGAGTATTGATTAAAGTGCCTCAAACTACTATTTGGTTGTTTCCTGTTTTTAAGAGTAGTGGATACTAATGCTTTGTTATTTAAGTATGTTTTTATTATTAAGTTTTCTTAGATTTGTATTTAGGTTAATGATTGTCCATTTATTTAGTTGCTTGATTTTAGGAATTTTTAGTTTAAGGGTTTACGGTTTACCTATTTATTCAGGCCTAATGTTCTGTTTTATTGAGTTAAGCCAATAATAAAGTCCTTTATTTGTCCAGAAAAATTTTGCCCCTTCTTGATTATTATATTTTCCAGCAAGATTCACTTAGTTATATTAGCTTTGCACAAAATTTGAAGTCAAAGCTGATTAACATGAATGATAATTTAAGAGAGTGTTAATCAAATGTAAATGAAGATGTTGAGTTAATTAATATTAAGAAATAAATCAGGGTATTTTTTTGACCTTTTTAGATTTTAACGCATTATACAAAACAAATTAATAGATAATGAGTTGATTCATATATGTATTATATGTCTTAAAATACAGAAAATGTATTTTTGTATATATAAAAACATGAAACTAATTAAAAAGAAAAATAAGAAAGAACTTAATAAGGAAGAACCTTATTAGTGTCTAAATATGTTTGCATTAATTGTGATATTATTATTATTATTATTATTAGCCCTCCCAAACTCAAAATGGTAGAGAAATACACTGTTAGAGTTCATAAACAAGATGGCAAAATCAAGGAGAAGAGTGAACTTTGGTAAACATATTAGCCATCTAGTCTTGAGAGAAGATGTTAAAAAAACCATATTATAATGAAAATGATTATGGACAAAGTGACAATCGATCTCAACCTGTTTTTTTTGTGTTCGTACAAATCATCATTATGGGCAGTCTACATAACACTTCGATTATCTCAATAAAGGGAAGTAGCAAATAGAGATGGAATGTCCATACTCTAAAATAATTAGCAAAGCCATAGAAACTCAAAAGTAGTATCAACAAAAAAATGGATATTTAATGTTATTATTGGATCAAAAGACAATGGTTTGCTTTTTACTGTGCTAAGAAATAAGTGCATCACCAAATAAAAAGGAGTAAGAAATTATAAACTGATAGTTTATGGAATCACCAGTCTAATCAACATCTGAATAACCTCGCAACTAAAGAGAAGATGAGTTGGAGTAATGAAGACCATGAAATAAAGGATGTAATAAAGAACATAAAAAATAATCGCATATGAGTGGTTGCAAGAAGCTATCATGAACTTGTGATGTAGACTATTGTTCAACTAGGCGGTCTCACTTCCCACGGATGAGCCCTCTTGGATGGTCACATTTTCAAGGGCATCGACAGCAAACCATTGCCTATGGCAGTTGCTGCGACAATGAATACAAATTAGCAGGATTTGATGATGTCATGATTGTCTACGTGATTGGTCTGTGATCTAGCTAGTGTATTTTGGGCATATGCTGATATAATGCGGTAGTTGATGGTGTTTTATTGCTTGGTGTATAACTGGGCTTTTGTGGTATTTGGTTTGAGCTTGATCTTGTCACTTTCTATTCTGGCAGGATGTGGATTAAGTCCTTCTTGCAGGACTTAGTAGGGACAATTGATGGTAGGGCACTTAGATGCATGCCTTTTTGTTTTTCCGTGTCAAGATCTAAGAAATAGCTCAAATTCCCAAGATCTTTCATCTCAAATCGGAAGTTAAGAAAGTTCTTAAGATCATGAATTTCTTGTGTATCATCACCAATAATGATCATGCCATCAATACGTAATCATAACAGAATAATACGTCACTTTGTCTTTTGAAAAAATAATCATAATTATGAGAAATTGATTAAAAACAAAAATGATAAATGACGAAACTAAATTTAGTAAACCAACCACAAAGAGCTTGTTTAAGACCATACAAAACTTTTCGAAAAAGATATAATTTATCCAGAGGAGAAGATAGATTTTATATAGAGGATGGTCATTGCTTAGAGAAGGTTACATACAAACCTTTTCAATGAGATCTCTATTTAAGAAGACATTATTGACATCTATCTAAGATCAAGTCTAATGCTTAATAACAGTAATGATAATAAAGGTATGAATAGAAGTGATATAACCTGCAGGAGCAAAAATCTTCTTATAATCTATCTCATATTTTAAAGTGATACATGTAGCTGCAGGCTGTCTTGTAGCATTCTAATGAACCATTAGGCTTGATCTTTATTTTATAGGCTCGTTTATAGCTAACCATATATTTATCTGTAAGTAAATCAACCAAGTCCCATAGATGACTATTAGTGTAACGATTTCTTCTTCTATTGCTTTTTGTCGTAAAGGATTAGTATTAGCCTTACAATAAGTGTGAGGTTTATAAAGAGAAATAAGAGTATGATAATTATGAATAGTGACATTGGATTGACTTACATAACGAAAATGACAAAATGGAAGATTAGAAGACTGAATAATAGAAAAAGAAGGTTGAGGATCTATAAGAGGAAGATCATTAGGTGCAGGTAGAGGTGGATTAAAACCACTTGAGTAATATGGACCTATAGAAGAGTCATCAAGAAATAAAGTCATAGTAGGATCAATAAGGGTAGTAGGGATTGGAGTGACTTTAAAGGCAGATAAGGAATGTTCTAAAAAAGTGAAATGACAAAAAATAAAAAGAAACTAAGAAAGAGAAGAATATCAGCATTATCATGCAGTGTGTGACTACGGTTTCTATGCAAGTTGCTTGACAAGGCAGTTGGACTTCTCCCTTTAAACCCTCCCGAGGTATATGCTAAGGCGATCCGCTTTCGCCTTACCTTTTTGTCATGTACATGGAAAGGCTAGGCCACATGATTTCCCAAGCGGTGGACCAAGGACTCTGGAAACCAATTAGGATGAGTATTAATGGGGCCCCTATATCCCATCTGTTTTTTGCAGATGATCTGATCCTCTTCGTTGAAGCTACAAAAGTGCAAGCTAAGTTAATTGCTAACACACTGGAGGTGTTTTATGAAACTTCTGATCAGAATGTTAATGTAGATAAAACTAGGATCTATTTCTCCTAGAATTCCTACTACTGCTTGAAGTCTCAGTCAACTATTACGCATAACCTGTATGAGCAATCTTGGGAAGTACTTAGGAGTCCTGTTGTTTCATGAGCGTACCACAAGGCATACTTATCAACAGATTTTGGATACGACTCAAAAGAAGCTTTATAGTTGGAAGGCCAAGACCTTATCTTTAGTAAGGCGAGTTACACTAGCACAATTCGTCCTATCTGCCCTTCCCATGTACTCTATGCAAACTGTGAAACTCCCGAGGCAACTTTGCGACGATCTTGAGTGTACCATGGGCCAGTTTAATTGGGGAGCCATCGCTGAGCATCAAAAAATGCATCTTGTTAAATGGGAAGACGTGTATAAGCCCAGACAAGCAGGGGGTCTTGGACTCAAACATATCCGAGCTTCTAATGGTGTTCTATTGGCAAAGTTTGGATGGGTATTAATTAACCAACCCTCCGCATTATGAGTCAGACTTTTAAAAGCTAAATATCAGTTGGAGCTGGACCATATTCCCCTCACTATCATTACAACAGGGGTCCGCTACCTAGAGAAGTATAACAACTACTTGGCCTATTGTGCGTCAAGGTTTACAGTGGAAATTGGGAACCGGGTGAAAAATCTTATTTTGGCTAGATAATTGGATGTTTGATTAGGGACCACTAGTTTTTATGGTGAGCTCCTCAATTCCAGACCATGATTTAAATGCCACAGTGTCGGACTATACCACTGAGGATGGCATCTGGCAGTGGCATATGTTCCAGTAGTAACTCCCCTCTGCTGTCTGTCTTGATCTTGTCGGGATCCAACTAACTCTGACAACCACAGCGGAGGATATCCACGTTTGGGGGCCAACTACTTATGGGTGATTTACAACGTCGTTCGCTTATGATCTTATAGCGGGCAATCTCTCAACTGAGGACAGCTGATTGTGGGACTTAATCTGGAAATGGACTGGACCCCAAAGAATTCGGGCTTTCCTTTGATTACTACAAAAGCAAAAGCTTATGACCAACCACCAGTGAGTAGCTCGTCATCTCACCCTAGACAGCAAATGTCCCTTTTGTGGTCACGGCGAGACCATCTTACATGCCTTTCGCAATTGTTCACAAGTCAAAAACTTCTGGTGTATTTTTTCCCCCGAAGTGATTACTCCTGACTTTTTCCAGCACGATGTGGAGATATGGGTGACTGCAAATCTCACGACTCACACTCAAGTGCAACAGTCTCCGTGGGCTACTATTTATGGGATAGCATGTTGGTTCCTGTGAAAATGACAGAATCATATCATTTTTTAAGAGGAATTTAATTAGTCCGACGATGGTCACCACACAGTTATGGACTACATTAACTGGATCCATAGGGCGAGAATAGTGGAACAGAGTGTATTTGGAGACCCCGGGTTAGCAGCGGGCCAATCTATTGAGTGAACCAAATCACCGGGGAGCTGGATCAAGCTTAATACAAATGGAGTTGTTAAGTATGGTCAACAACTTGCTATTGTCGGAGGGTTGATAAGAGACTGTCATGGTCAATGGTATGGTGGATTTATTCACCAGATTAGGAGAGGCTCGTCTCTTGAAGCAGAACTTTGGGATGTCTAATCGGGTCTCCAACTGGCTTGAGTTCTCGTTTATCGATACATCATCATTGAAGTCGATTTCTTAGAGGTGATCAATATTCTATCCTCTTCTAATCTTCTAAGGACTGATCAGTACTGTTTGGTGGCAAGTATCTAGGATCTCTCGCGCCAACCTTGGGAAGTGAAGCTTCAACACGTGTATCGAGAATGCAACCAGAGTGCATATAGCCTGACCTCTCTTGCAACAATAGCCAGTCCTGGCTTACATTCTCTGCAGGAACCTCCAACGTTAGTCTGCGCCCACATGTACTGTGATCAACACAGATTTTTGTACCGCAAACACTGCAATAACTAGGACGACATGTAATTTTCGTTTTTTTCCCTTGTAAAAAAAACATTGATAATCCTTATGTTTAATATTCCACATGAAACAACACAATCATGCTTAAAGTTTTAATTTAATGCATCCATGTGATTGAAGATACACAAAATAATTAGAGCTAAAAACTAAAAAATTGTGATAATCATGACAACGAATGTAAAGACAATTATAAGGGGAAATATTATTGGTAACGAAAGAGGGGATATGTTAATTTTATAAATTATTGTTGGAGAGTCTTCATCCTAGAATGATGCTAAGACAAGAATTTGACAAAGGTTAGTATCTTGATATTCTATAGTATTATTTGTGGGAGAATTTTGATATTACAATCAAATTAAGTTTTAATCATATTAGTAAGTTAAATAGAAATTGAAGCCAACTCAAACAAGATTTTTATAACATAAATTTATATGCACCGCAATAATTATTAATAAAGATAACAAAATATCAAGAATTTGAGGTAAGTTGGGAGAAATAAAAGTTTGAGTAGACCTGAAAAGCCTTAGTAGGTCGAAATCATCAAATAAAAATAGTCGGCTTGTGGGTTGTGGCCCCTAACTACTCGCTTCAAGTCGATGTTTGTTCTTGCGCTAAGTTATCTACCTCAACCCCTGGAGAACGATTCTTGATGAAGGTATAGTTGGGCTTTGAGGATAAAAGGGTAATTAGCATAATATATCTTCTTGTAGCTAGAATTTCATTTTTTTACAATTTAATATAAAATTTAAGATTTAAAAACACTTAAAGATTGAATAAAATAAAATTTTTGAAAAATAATTAAAGAAAAATACTTTTACTCGTGAAAAATTTTAAAATTTAATTTAAATAAAATTTTAAATAAGCATTAATCGATTTATTTTAAATTATAAAAATATATTAAATTTTAATAAATAACTAATTAATTAATTAATTTTTAACAATAAAAATTATTAAAATAAATTAAATCAAAAATAAAAAACTTAATAAAAAACTTAAGTTATTGAGTTTTCAGTTTAATTTTTAAACCATTGCTTTATTGTTTATGGAATAATTTACCAATTGACTTTTCTTTTTTTCATTTAGGATATTTTCCAATAATTTTTACAAATTTTTTTTCTTTTTTCGCGCTGGAAGCATTTAATGGATAAGTTGACCAGCATGGGGATTGTGAGTTTTCAGATTCTGTCTTCTTGTTAGGTACAACATCACATCGTTTTAAAATATCTTAGTGTGGTTTTCTTATATGGATGGTGTGTTTTTTTTTTTCTATTTTTAATTTTTGTATATTAATATTCACTAATATTCTCCTTTTCTTTTTGAACACTTCAAGGCAATCCTCCAGCTCAATTTAGGAGTTGATGATATTATATTAATCGAATTGTCCGTGACTCTATTTGGCAATTTACATATTAGATTAGTAGATAATAATAACTGTTTATTTAAAAATATTTGATAAAATTAAGTATTTAATATTAACAGATTACGTGTAAAATAACATACGAAGATATGATTTAAAAAAGATTTATAAAGATATAAATATTATATCTTAATATTTATTTGCTTTAGTCAATAAGTCAAAATTAAATAAATTAAAACCTATTTGTTTATGTTCAAAATAAAAAATATTTAAATTAATGTTAGAAACTAAATTGAAAAATATAGCAGTTAATGAGCATAAAAGTTTTTTTAATTATATGAAAATGTAATTCCTTAATAAAATTAGTCTTATCTTATAACTAAAATTAAAAAAAGATTTTTAATAATTTTATCTATTAAAATTATCATTTAAATAATTTTTAAACATAATGACTATTTTTAGAAACATTTGTATTTTAAAAATATTTAAATATAAAATATATTTTAAATTTAATGATTTAATTTTTTAATTACAAAATTTAATCCAAATATTAATGAATACAATGAATATAAATTGAAACTTTCCTGTTCAAATTAATAATTTAGTAGCGGTTTTTATATTGTATAATATCAAATACAATGATACTTATTTTATTTAATTAAAAATGAAATAATTTTTGAAAACACTAATTTGAAGTACAAAATTTCATTAAAGAATAGAATTTCAACTTGGTTTAATTTTTATATAAACCAAAGTTTTTTTATTTCGAGTAAATCTGTGTCTATATGTATGTCTATATTTATCCTCTTATCTCTTGTAATTTGTAATAACATTTAGGTATAATTATTTTTTCGTCTTTTAATTTCTTATTCTCTAGAATAAAACACTCTTTATAGCAGCGTTTTCAAAATCACAGAATGGGTTCAATTTATCAACCCAATTAGTTAATTACTAAATTTAATTATCAACGGTTTGACATGATTAAACAGTCAAATACTTTTCAATATATTAAAAATTAGCTGATAAACTATTTACCAAACTAGATATATTCGTTTTATTGCACATTCTAAAATGGAGTGTTTTAAGAATATTATAGATGCTAATTATAATCTCTAATTTTTATATAATTATTATCATGTCATATTTATAAAAAATGTACTTAACCTTTTTATATACACATATTTAATACAAGATGACCTATTCTTAAGTGGTCTACAATTCCATACAATTATATAAGGCTGTATATAACAGCATTTTATGGAATGCAACAACAAATGTGCGTTACGCCAGACTCCTTAGAATCGTGTGCCACGCATTTTGTTGTCATAATCTTGGCGTTCTTCACGTCTCCTACTCATACATTTTTTATGATTATATATCTTTGGTAGTTCATCATTTCATTTTTACAGTCAATATCTTTTATATGCAAGCAATACTAATAAATTTTTCTTAATTATAAACGTACTTAATTAAGGTCCACTTTTATTAAAAATAAAATAAGATTCACTGTTGATTATTGTAAAGAACATAATCAGACAAAATATGATTCATTTTTTACTTTCATAAAGATCAAAACGAGTAAATTAGGGTCCAACTTACTCTTTAAACTTCTAAAAAGCAAAATGAGGCAAATCTTTTTAATTGTCTTTTTTTTTCTTTACATATTTTTCTATTTGATTTTTTTATTGAGTTATTTTCTTAATCTTAATGTTAAGAACTAATGTAACATACTATATTCTTCAATTATGTCATAATAAAAAGCTTAAGGTAGCCTCTTAATAATAAAAATATGTTTTAAAAAATTTACATATTTATATATTATCAATTTAAGGAAGCTTTTTTTATTTTTTGTAAAATTTATAAAATGTTAAGATTTACCTGTTAATAATTTATATATAATTAATACGTAGATTTTCTGTTTTTAAAAAAGTGGTAGTAATTGAAACATATGTTTGAATTCCTGAAGTGGAAGATTAAAAAATCAAATGCATTGACCAATTTCATTAAAGAGACAAAAAACGATAATTATAAATTTCGTGAATTGGTAATTAAGGATAAATAAATACACCAAAATAAGAAATAGACAACTCAATAGTAACTTGAACCAAACCAAATAAATGACACTGAATTTGACTCTAATGTTGTCGGAACTCAATAACTCGATTCTCTTTCAAGTTTCAAGCCCTCTTCGTTCTCTTATGCTTATCTCAAATTTTATCAATCTTAACCATTCAAGCCTTTTTAAAGTATATTTAATCTTTTTCGTCGTCATATTCATTCTAAAATTTTGCAATAAAATAAAGTCTAAAAAAATTTAATAATACACAATTTTATTTTATTAAAAAAAATAAAGAGAGGATTATGTTTAGATTTCAATTATTGCATTTTTAAATCCCAAGCTTTTATGATTTATAAATTAGTTTAAT
This sequence comes from Erythroxylum divaricatum, assembly GCA_025434745.1. NCBI lineage: Eukaryota > Viridiplantae > Streptophyta > Magnoliopsida > Malpighiales > Erythroxylaceae > Erythroxylum > Erythroxylum divaricatum. Next base: position 6,214,222 of record JANTPM010000008.1, read on the forward strand.
TAAAATAATATTTTAGGAATTGTTAAAATATAAGCCCATACTTTTTTTGTCCTTATATTTTTATTAAAAATTCGGAAAAGAAAAGAAAAGAAAAAAAAGATGACATAAGTTAAGCGGTGTGTGTCTTCAAGTGTCGTGCGTGCATTTTTTTCATCTGTTCCTTTTGCATGTACTCTCTCTCTTTCTTTCTCTCTCTAAACATATATATATATATTTATTTATATATATTTACAAAGAAATGCGTCTCTATTACTGGGTCTTAGTTCTGATAAACCTGTCCTTTGACTTGTATAGAAGATGCTTATCGATTATATACATGCAATCTCTTTTTTAACTATTCAGTCTTTGTTTTCCTTTTCGTTTCTCTACACATAGAGAGATTAGCTTTTGGTTTTAATTTACTTGATTGGTTTTTTTTTATCTATGCATGGATTCGTGCTATCTAGATTTGCGATTAGAGTCGTGAAGTTTTGATCTTTACGTGGGTATTTTAGGATGTTTTTTAATTTGCAATTTTGGTGCATGCCTGGTGATCAATAATAGATGTGGGTTTGGGTTTTTTGGGGCTTTTGATTTTGGGTTTTGGTAATTGAAAGAAACAATCTTTGAGTTTTGATTGAATTTATTTCTGGGCATCGTATTAAAAGAATGAGTGCCAAGATTTGCATGAATTCATCGTGTGGAGCTAGTGCGAGTAGTGAGTGGAAAAAAGGATGGGTTTTGCGATCTGGTGGATATGCCGATCTCTGCTACACTTGCGGGTATAATCTTTTTCTCATCTGCTATTTTTAGCATTCCCTTTTTTTTTTTTCCCTTTCTTTGCTCTTCTTCTAGATTCAACGCCGCATGGGCAATTTGGGGATTTTTGTTATCGGTATTAATTTGTGCATTTCCAATTTCCCAGTCATTTCGCAACTTCCGGTTTTGACTGTAGAATTCTGTTAGGCCTGATGAAAGATTAGTCTTTATATGTTTAGTTTCAACTTTCAAGTTTCGTGGACTGCTAGAGACTCTTGATATGATAATGTGGGATGCTGCTGACGTTTGGCGCGTATTATTAATACGATGGATCGATACTGGAGGTGATGACGTGGGTTAATTGTGGATTTGTGGCTAAACTTGGTGTAATTAATACAGGCAGTGTAGGAGAATATGTCTAAAATGCTATCTTACAATGGTTATTATGTATGACTAAAAACCCTGCAACGTTATGATGGGCAGAGATGGAGGTCTTGACTTCTTCATCTGGAGTTTCTTTTAGATTCTCATCTTATATTCTTATTTCTTCGAAAGTGTTGTTTTAACACTTAACTTGAATTATGAAATCAAGTATATATATGGTCCGTGCGCTGTCAAATTAAAAAGTAAGAGCAATGATCTACTAAGTTGGATGAAGAAGTCAATATTGCTGGTGACCTTAGTTGAGGTTTTTAATGGTTCAAACTTTTGGACTCTTGCTCCTTCTCGTATAATGACCTCCTTTTTCCTTTGATGTTTTCATTAAATTTCCTTATGGATCTGCATACTGCATCAGACTTCATACTCACACGTGTCAAGCATCTATAGGTGATGGTTCATGTGATGATGATAAAGCTTCTTTTCAATTTCTACGCTGCTGCATGTTTGCATGCGGAATATTTTCTTAAGCATCACTGACCATAATGTTTTAGCTTTTTTCTTTTTTCTTTCACTAATCGTCCAGGACATTAGTTGGTTTCTTTTCTTGTGCAACTCTTTAGCATATCCTAGTTAACTTAAGATATTGTGGTTTACATGGAATGTAGATCTGCATTTGAGAATTCCGTTTACTGTAACATGTTCCACTTAGAGGAATCTGGTTGGAGAGAATGTTCTAGCTGTAGCAAGGTAACCTAATAATCAGATTATTATTTTTGGCCAAATTTTTTTCTTGTCTTTCCAGTTTATAATTGAAAATGACGATCAAGATGGATAAATTATGAGCCTAATTAAAATTGGTGTTACAGCGCCTCCACTGTGGATGTATTGCTTCCGAGTCCTTGGTTGAGCTATTGGATTATGGTGGTATAGGATGTACAGGCTGTACTAGGAGTTCTCGTCTGTCTTTGGTAAGTTGAAGTTGCCATGAGTGGTTTAAAATGTTACAACCATTGTTTTCATACAAGGAATTGTGCACATTAAACATGTATTTCAATTTTCAGTATCACTAGCCTGGCTGTAATATTATGAAGTATTACATCGTTCTTGGGAATCTGGATCTTACTCAAGGTAGACTCAGAGTAGGTTGTAAGTAAAAATGTTGTTATATTGGTGACATTATTGACATAATAATGTTCACCTTTGTAAATAATTGGGAAGGCCATCTCTGTAGATAACTGTCCTCTAGATAATTTATTTTGTTTCCCTAGAAACCTGTTCATAAGTTTGTTTTATTGTTGATTCAAATTTGGTGGTGGAGATGATTAGTGTGGGTATTGGAGATTTGACGAGAATAAAAATAATATTTCCAAACTCCTCTTTATCTGTTTTTGGTTCGAACTTTTAATATTTTTATAATGCTTGGATGTTTATAGCATCAACTTAAGTGCATATTTAGGATGTTATCTGTTGGAGTGAAAAAAAAAAAGGACATTAGACATTAGATTTAGCATGAAATATGTTTGATTCTGGAAACAAGTACCTAGCATGATTTGGATTTCAAAATGTATTTCAGTGGTTTGGAATCTGGTTATTAGTTTATTCATGGTTCAATTTCTGCTTTATCTTTTACTCACTCTGAAACAGAATAATGGGATTGCTAGTGGACTTGGCTCATTGAAAGTAAGTACTGGTGAACCAACCTACATTGACAATCTTGAGTTTGGCACTGTTGATGGGGGGAAACTTGCACAGTTGTGCAGACTTATAGAAGCTAATGAATCCATCCTATTGAGTCAGTCTGAGGGAACTGATCCAAATGCCCGTCTTGGACAATTGAGACAGGAAGACACCACACATTCTATTGGGGAGATTGGCACAAGCTTCTTCAATGCAACTCATCCATCAGGTAGATCATCGACATTCTCCAACCCAGATCCTGGATCAATGTTAGACATGAAAGATATGTGTGGATCACTTTCACAGCCATCTTTGTGTATGGCATTGGTTGCTCCACCAGGGATTTCAAAATTTGCACCATTTCCTGGTGCTGTCGTTGAGGGAAAGGAAAATGGCCAATCAATGGCTTCCTTTCAGCAAGGACAGAGATCTCGGCCCATACTACCTAAACCCTCAAAACCTGATGTTGCAGCCGGTTCAGAGGCTAACAAAACTGCACCTGAGCTGCGCATTGCAAGGCCACCTGCTGATGGGCGGGGTAAAAGTCAGTTACTTCCTAGATACTGGCCAAGGATCACTGATCAAGAGCTGCAGCAATTATCCGGAGAGTATCCTTCTGTTTTGGATTAAGATTTGCTTGTTTATGCCTGCTTGGACAGATGAATACTCGTATTTATATATTCAGACTATTGTTCTCCTTAAGTATGTTTCTAGTTTAAATTCCAATATTGTCCCATTGTTTGAGAAGGTGCTTAGTGCCAGTGATGCTGGTCGAATTGGTCGATTGGTTCTCCCAAAAGCCTGTGCGGAAGTGAGTTAAAGAGTCCATAGCTTGGGCCTCTTATTTTGGGGTCATCCCCTTTCCTTCCACTCAACCTGCACCCCTCCAACTCTCTTATTTTCTTCTCATTTAAACTATAATTTAATGCAGGCTTATTTCCCTCCTATTTCTCAATCTGAAGGCCTTCCATTAAGGATCCAAGATGTGAAGGGGAGAGAATGGACATTTCAGTTCAGATTTTGGCCAAACAATAATAGCAGGATGTACGTGTTGGAAGGAGTAACCCCTTGCATACAGTCTATGCAATTACGAGCTGGCGACACAAGTATGCTCTATCCAATCCCCGCTATGATATTGATTAATTGCTACCATTATTAAAGTGTTCAAGTTATATGCTACACCATTCTTAACATAGGCTAGTGCTAGTTAACAAGTACAGAGAGTGCGGGAGTGACATGAATGAAATGTTAACTTGTTGAACTTTGGCATGAAGGAGAGTTTTTTTAAATAAAATGCATACGTCTGCTAATCCATAGAGTTTTGTATCTTTTCTCCAACACGGTTGGATAGTTAGAAGCATTAATTTTCATGATCCTCCATGATTGTGATGTTCTCTTTTTTTTTTTTTGTGGGGTAGAATTAATTTGGTTTCTCTCAGATATTTTCGTTGCTTTCCTCACAGTTACTTTTAGCCGGATAGATCCTGGAGGCAAGCTTGTGATAGGATATCGCAAAGCAACAAACAACATAACAGATACACAGGTTAAGCTTCATGGGCAATATTACTGAAATTTCTTAAATCCTCCTATTGTTATATGCATTCGATGCTCTATTAATTGTTGCAAAACTGAGAAACTTTTTGCACTCCCATTGTTTAAACAGGATTTCCAAACATCTGTACTTGCCAATGCTGCTGCTCCTATAGACACTTCTTTTTCTGGTACTGTCAAGACTCTTCCTACAGTAAGTGGTTATTCCGGTCATTTCCAAAGCCTTTTGTGAATCAATGATCCTCACCTAAGTGCTCTGTCAAAACATGAATATAGCTGATGGGGATACTGGCTGGAACCAAAGTGAAAATAATGGAGGCAAGATAAATGGGGACTTACTTCCTCAACCTGTGGGAACTGCAGAGAAGAAGAGGACTCGAAATATTGGACCTAAAAGTAAGAGGCTACTTATGCACAGTGAAGATGCTCTTGAGCTGAGACTGACATGGGAGGAAGCACAGGATTTGCTTCGACCTTCCCCCAGTGCCAAACCAAGCATTGTAAATATTGAGGATCATGAATTCGAGGAATATGATGTGAGTTTATCTGCCAAATTAGTTTTTCTGGTTCCAACTTGATGTGTAGGAGATTATGCTTTAGTTTGAATCAGGTTCTAGTGATGTTTTCTGCTTGAACTTGTTTTCAATTTTGTTCTTATTGTTCAGGAGCCGCCAGTTTTTGGAAAGAGGACCATTTTTACAGCTCAACCATCAGGGTAAGGAATTTAGATTTGATATGCATATTTTACTTTATACTGCAAATAATGGCCTGACTACTTTGTTTTATGTTAGTGTTTGTTTGGGAGCATTGGATCAAATTAGCTATAGTGATAGCCCTCTGCTTTCCCAAGTTCTGAAGGAATTGTCATTTTGTATTTGTCAGTATTGTATAGGTAATTGTTTTATCAGCTTGAGATTTTCTGATGCTTGTTTGTTTTGAATCAAAGGATATGCTTTGCACAATTTTCCATGGATGATGGCTGAGGGATTTCTTTCTGCTTTCCCTTTCTCTTTTGTACCTTCCATTAAGGAGAAAAGAAGTGGCTTTATTTGGATCCTGACCTTATCTCTTCTAATTCTTGTCTGCCCTTATTATTTGTAATGACTTTTGTCTGTTCTCCTACCTAGATATTTTTCATTTTTATTGTGTTTGCTGTCACATTATCATCATTATTGTCTAACCAACTACAATGATTTTGACATGAGAAAGGAGTAGTGTTCTTGAACATGGAATGCTCGCTGACGAGATAAATTTGAATTTGCTTAAAAGTTATAGAATTGTTTAATACTGAGTTGGTCGGGCTCTCAGCCAGGGATGCAAACAGCATATCTGGTGGTTAAAAGTTCAATTACATGGAGAAATTTGGATCTTATTCTGAAAATTGCATCTGTAAGTGTTTATTGGTGAATTGGCTGTGCCTTTTTGACAGGGATCAGGAGCAATGGGCTCAATGCGACGATTGCTCAAAGTGGCGAAAACTACCTTTGGATGCTCTTCTTCCTCCAAAGTGGACATGCTCAGAAAATACTTGGGACTCAACTAGGTTAACTTGTTTTCCCCATCCTTTTAGGGTTTTTCTTTCTCATTATTGTAAAATTTTCATGGGTAAATCGCTTATGAAGGCTTGTTGGTCGGCACATAAACTGATAATTTTCAAAATGACACTAGATGTACTTGTTCTGCACCAGAGGAGATGAGTCCCAAGGATTTGGATAATGTTCTGAGGGTGACCAAAGGTACAGTTTCATTTTCCACCCTTATGCATTTGTTAAAGATTTCTATATGTGCATATCTCTGTGCTGAAACTTGTATCTATGCAAGACCATAGGCTGCAAACTAAGTTTTTCAAACTTTAGGCTTGGTGTTTATCTGCGTTGTTATTGTTATTATTATTATTATTATTATTATTTTGTGTATGTTCATTATTAAGTGATTGAACACCTTTACTTTGATGTCTTTTCCATACTAACTGCCAAACTGAGGTTGGTGGCCGAGTTGTAGAGATTAAATTTTACGGACATAACTGCTTGATAGTCTTGCCACATGATTAAGTATTTCTTTAGAATATGGTAATTGGATAGTTTTGATACTAACTGATTATTTGAATATATATGCTGTTGAACTTGTCCTCCTTGTGTTGCAAGATATCAAGAAACGACGGAGTGGAGAACTTCAGAAGCAAGTCCACGATCGTGAGCCTTCTGGCTTAGATGCTCTGGCAAGTGCTGCAGTTTTAGGAGACAGCATAGGTGATGGGGGTGAGGCAGTTGGAGCAACTACAAAGCATCCACGGCACCGCCCTGGCTGCACTTGCATCGTTTGCATTCAACCACCCAGTGGTAAAGGCAAGCACAAATCTACATGCATGTGCAATGTGTGCATGACTGTAAAACGCCGCTTTAAAACTCTTATGTTACGCAAGAAGAAACGCCAATCAGAACGCGAAGCAGAAGCATGTCAGAAGGATAAGAATGACCAGACTGATGAATTGGAAACGAATCGCACATCGAGCTCTCCAGGGCTGCTTGAAAAAGAATTGCAGAACGGAGGAAACAAAAACCAAACACAAATTGAGGAGGCAGAAGCCAGCACTGGTCAAATAGATCTTAATTCTCATCCCTATCGAGAGGATATGGAACTAGATGTGCCAATATTGAGTATGATGAACTTTGTCGACACTACTAACACGCCGTTAGATAATTACATAAAGTTGAATGGTCTTGCAAGCGTGATTTGCGAGCAGAAAGGTACCTTGAGTTCCTGTTTGTTGTCAAAAAGTAATGGAGAGAGTCTGAGACGCCTGTCTGATGAAGCACTTCTTGCCTCTATAGGATGGGATCACGAGAACAAAGCTGATGGACGCTGCACGTCCAACATAGGCTGAAACATCATTTATTTTGTGGATGCTCTTGTCCTTGTTCTTGTTTTTTTTTTTCCTTTTGATTTTTGTTCTTTGGAGAGGTGATAGTACACATCTTGTTTTTACAGATTCTCACTATAGAAATGGGCAACGTAGGTTGATCACCAACCTAATCTTTGTATTTCTGCGTACCCCTTCAAACGGGGTCGTATTTTAATTTGTTCATGTCTTGCTTTTGGATGTTCTTTCCATGGTTTTCTGAAGCTGAATAAGTCGCTGCAGAGTTGTTTCTTCTCTGATTGTATCTTAAGATTCTTACGTTGCTCATTAATGACAACAATAGTTTTCTAATCTTCTTCCCCCATTTTTTAAAAAAGAAATTAGATTAATTGTCTATTTAGATGAGCTTATATCAGAGAAGTTTTTAAATTAGTTGATGGTTTGGTTGTTAATTAAAAAATAAATTTTTTTAAAGAAATTTAATAGACTGTTTGACAATATAAAAATAAAAAATATTTTTTATTATTATTTTTAACCATATTATATTTTGTAATAAAAATTATTTATGCATATAAATATTATTTAAAATATATTAAATAATACTTATATTAAATAATATGCAAAGTACAATATATTAATTATTATATAATTTTAAATTATGTGAATATAAATGAAAATATATCTAACCAAATCTTTTATATGGATTATGTTAACATAAGTAAAACTAATATCAAAAATAAATATTAAAACATATAAAAAAGTTAAATAATATTATATAGATCCTAAAATAAACGTGAAGATAAGTTTGTGGGTATTGTAAAAATTATGTGTAAAATATAAGGGCAAAAGAGACTAAAAATAGACTTATTAATTGATATGAAAAATTTACCTTAAAAAGTATTTTTTGAAAACCTTCAAATTTGAACTTCTTAAAAAGCTATAACTAACTAAAAAGTTATATCTACTAAAAAGGTACCTTTTTACTTTATAGCGAAACAGTCATTTTTCTTTAAAAAAAAATTTCGGTAAGAAAAAGTACTTATTCATCCTCCAAAAGCTCAACCAAACATGCACTTAAATAAATTACATTTATGAAGCATAAGCAAAAGAAAAAGATAAACATGAAAATGAATTGCAAATACAGCTAGGTTACATTCCCCCTAAAAATCATCTTACTCCACCTAGAAATTGTGAATAATTTCATTGTATGCAACATTTAAGCATTAATTTAAGTTTAGTTGCGTGCTAATGTGAAAGACACACATCTTAATGTCAAACTTAGCATCGTTTTTACCAAGTTGACAAGCGGGACAAAATAAACTGACCAACAATCTCTCAATCTCTCACGTTAGTTAAGTGATTATAAACACTCCAATTAGTATAAGAATCAGCCGTCGCTGCTTAATCCAACAACATGGGTACAGACAACCTTCGATCTTTGGATTGTTCATAAGACCACATCCGTTGGTAACTGAAACCTTATCCCTCCAATTTGTAGGATTTTTTTTCTTTCTTTATGCTCGATGAATATTTTGTTCATGTAGCCTTATCCCTCGTCGAGTCATAAGTTCCAATAAATAAATAATATCATTATACCATTTTTCATAGTCCCTTCACAATAAACTTTGGAAAATCCACCCTTCCATGGAAATATTATAAATAAAAACATTGGGCTTTGACTAATATCTTAGGAATTTGTGAAGGCTCTTCCATTTTGTTTTGACTATTTATAATATATTATTACCAGTTTTAACATACCTTTAATACTTGAAATCATATAAAAATAAAGATGAGTAACTGTATACATTTAAACAAAATTTCAATTAAGTTCTTCTAACCAAAGCAAATTTTATTAAAGAAAATACATAAAATTTAGTAATGTCATATAGTGGAACCTGTAATTACATATGTAATATAACATTTAGTATAAGGATAGCGTGATATGGCATTTTATAATTTATAATGTCACATGTGTCATGATATGAGTCGAGTGACCATTAATTTAATATTGTACTAATGTGATATATCACATTTGTATGAATACCAAAAATAAGATTATCCCAAATGCTATGATGGCTTGTCATATAACAATAAGAACCCTTAACATGCATGGTGCGTCGTCATGAGTCACTAATTACTTAATTAGATAATTGAATCTAATGAATATCTAACAAAATCCCAAATATAAAGTTTTGTTACATACTATACGAAATTAAGAAAAATAAATAAAGGGTGAGGTGTTAGTGTTACTAAAGATGCACGAGTGAGTTACACCGCCGTCGTCATATGCTTGTTTTATATGATTCCGTGAAAGTTGTAAAAATGGGATTTAGTCTAAGCCGGCCAAAACATTGTTGCCATTCTACTATAATCTACCCTCGTCTCCAGTTGGTAGCAGAAGCCAATAAACCCCACCTAGCTTCTCTTCTCTTTTCCTCCATCACTCACGTGTTTGTGCAGAGGAAAAGAAAACTGATAATGGGTAATCCCAAAACCATGGCACAGGCGAAACTGGAGCTCGAAGAACTCTACTCAGGAATCCCTGACGATTCAGTGAACCTCACTTTTCAGGACCTCGCAAACCTACAAAATGAACGTGATACCGAGGTTACAGAGAAGAATAAAGCAACTAAGATGGAAGCCGTTAAAGAATCCATACACACTCTAAACAAGTTGCCTAGTCTCGATCTCAACGCGGGCTTGCAAGCATCAAAGTCTTATGCTGTTAGTGTCGACGGCCACCTTGTTGATAGTGAACCCCGCAACAAGCCTCACAGAGAACGAGGAGGCCTTCGACGCCACCGTCAGAACAACGCTCACCACCACCACCGCGACGATGAAGACATGGAAGAATCACATTTGTCTAGAGATGGTGATCAAATACATGTCAGTGATATTGGTGGCCATCAAGGGGGTTCAACAAGTTTCGCTGAGTTCAGGCATGCACTGGATCAGAGTAGTATGGTGACCTCTCCGTTCCCAAATGTCAAAGGTGGAAAATCTCGTCGACCTGGGATTCCTCACTCCAATATCTGCACCATTTGTTCTACTTACATCTACTTTTTCCGCCACAGGTGCTTGGTAAGAACTCTCCTCTTTCAGTTAATAACTTGTGGCAATTTCTAAACTTTAACAATTTGTCTTGTAATGGGTTAAACTTAGTTCTAACACAGCTTGAATTAGAACAATAATGCAACAAGTGTTTTGAGTAGTAAAAATAACGCAAGATTTCGACACTTTTAGTATGCTGTGAAGGTATCTTAAGAGAAGAGTATGTATAATCAATTGCTGAAGATAAGGATTATTAGCAAAGGTTGGTCTATGCAGGTTTGTGGAAGGGCCTATTGCAGAAGTTGTTGGAGATTGGGGATGGGAGACATGTCAGAAGGAAGAAAATGCATTGATTGTTTAGGGAAGAGATTCAGCCAAAGGTGACTTTTCGAGTTTCTATTAAACACGTTTTATAATCTTTTTTTTTCCTAAAAACTTCAATATCATATTAAAAGAAATTATAAAATTATCATTACACATTTTAAATTATTTATTAGTATTTAAAATATCTAAAATAATACAACACCAAACACCAAGGCAGCCTTTACGAGAAGTTAGAAGTGAAATCAAACCGTAATTTATTCCCTCACTACTTTGTTGAGCCGAAGTGTGAGAGTATTTGGGTAAATAGTTAGTAGGTTTCTCCTGCCGCCCAACATAATATCTAGCACCAACCCCTGAACAAAACTCTGCATCTCATCTGTTATAAGTTAAGAACATGCATTTTGCACTAGCAAATGTAATAATAATGTAATGGCTCTCTTTGTCACTCTTTTAGTTGTAGGTTACGAAATCAGTTTCGATTTATACGATGTGTAGGTACATACAAAGAGCAGGAAAAATAAGCTGCTGGACGAGTTACCCTAAAAACGTTAAACATGCTGAGGTGAAGTGGGCAGAAAAGGGGCCGAGGAGGAATGGAGAGGGTCGCACCACCCCCAGCAACATGTCGGTGCTAACGCCGACGAGACCAAGAAGTCCGATGACTCCTAGAAGCCCAGCAGCTAATTATAATTGGTCACCCTCTAGGAGTAATAACACATCGCCTTTTGTTCCTAGTTCACCCTACTCACCATATTCTCCTTCACACCGTCATCACATTCCTTTCTGAAAGATATGATCTCCGGTCATTGATTAATGTTTCATCAAAAAATATAGCTCCCATGAACAAGAAGCAGCAGCAGCAAAAGCAGATCGAAGATCATCAACTTATTATTCGTTTGTTTTAGCTTGGAATATTATTTTCGTTATCGATATTCATGTTTCTCGACTAAATTAATTACGGGTGTATTAATCATGATTTTTAAGTGATAAAACTGAGCTGGATGCTTTATATCTGCTTCTGATCAAGGATAAAAACACAAAATCTTGCAGACTATTCCTGTTGTTTTAAAGGTAAATATTATATTAATGAAGAAGAGATTCAGAACTCAGTTCCATTTCATCAATTTCATATCTGATAGCTGCAATAGACACGGATACTTACAAACATAAGCATTAAAGGATTGCTTGAAACACAACAGAAATGAAGTGAGGGACTGATCTAATATATATCACGTTTCGGATACTGCAGGATTGGCTTTCTAACACACATATTTAACTGTTCCCGTCGAATTCCTCCGATAAATAACCTCAGTTTACCCTGGAGATATGTAGAAGCGATGAAAAATTGACACTGTTAATTAAGAAACCTGCAAATAACAATGTAATAATCCAAGGCTCGAGATCGAAAAAGCCACACTTTGAGCAGTCGAGGTCAGGGGTGACCCTGTAAGGACAAGTAGTTCCACAAAGGCCTGGAAGCTCATTAACGCGATCATAATCTAGTCCAGGTATCATCGAAGCTCCATTCTTGACACAAGTACATTCAGCTTGTCTATCTTCAGTGCTTTCTCTGCATCATCAAGGGCTTTAAGCCCTTCACAGCAGCCTGGTGCTACAACCCCTCCCATCACCCCATAGCTGATGCATGGACTCAATAGCATTGTCACCTGCTCGCAAGTTATCGCAGTTGTAGCATTAACATGGTGGCCGACAACAAACATGGAGGCCAACACGACTACGAGCACAAACTTCACCTCTGCAGATGTAGCCATGCAGGATTTTTTATCGTCTTGAACAAGGATACATGTACATATAACATTTATACCGTCTGCAGCATACCGACATAGATTGGATAGAGCATGAACAGCGTACCAGTCAACCAATTACACACAAACCACTAAGAGTAAATAGAGTTTCATAGCCAAAATATACACAGGGAAAGGAATTATCATAAGTAACACATATATCAAACACAATTCATGGTCAATACAATTAATTTCTATTTTCAGCCCTATATGTATACATTCACATGTATTTCCTCACATGTTACATCCAGTCATTGGAAAAAAATTATAAAGAAAATGTGATATACTATACATACAGGCAACCAAATACAATACATGATTTTTCTGCATAGGTTGAATGCACTAAACCTAAAAGTTATGCAAGAGCTGCTCAAGTGTACATATAACTTTAAAAGAAAAATAGTCAAAAATACTAGAACAGTAGACCTGTTTTGCAGTATCAAAATCGTGTCATGTTCCTCCACTTATCCTTCAAGTCAACCTTAAAAAAAATATTGAAGTAAATGTCTGGAATCACACGTACAAATGAATCAAACGTAAGGTTTCCAAGAATGAAAGAAACTTCTACCTCAGTTCTCTCCGCAAAAATGTCTCGTCTGGAGTTCAAAATAAGCTTCCAGTTTCCTTTACCAAACCTTTCACCAACGAACATCACAAGTGCAGAAAATAAGAGAAATTTCCAAAGAAGAAAACAACGCACAAATAAAATAATAGTTTAGAACGCGTCCTTTCATGTAACTCATCTAAAGCAGTAACAACTATTGGCTTCTTTTGGGCTTATGGGAGTGGGAGATTAGGAGTGAAGTGGTAAGCGTGCAAGAAAAATAAAGAGGAACTCATGTTAATTGTTCATTGAATACAAGTAAGCTGCATACTTCTGCACACCCTCTCGCAAGGCATCTTCCTCCTCTAAGCTCCACCTCTTCATTTTCCTCCTCCTTGCGAACTTCATCAATTCATATTTCTTCAATGGGGACACAGCCTTCCTCTTTGGGGTTTCTAGGTGCACTCTGCTCACATGATTACGAGCTCCTTCTTCGGGTGAGTCATCAATTGAATCATCCCACTAATTTCAAACAAAGAAAGGAAACATATAGTCACACTGAAGGATTAATACAAGAGAATAATGAAATTTTGAATACCATGAAGCAATTGGCAATCGGCTATGTTATTCAAGAAAATTGAATTCATTATCATGTAAGATGATGGACTCAACATCATACCTCATACGCACGTGCAGTACTATTCCGTTCCATTAAGCTGAGTTTAGGAAGTTCATTTTGATTGCTGCAAGATGGCATTTCGTTATTAGCCTCCGTTTGAACATGTTTAACATTCTCGTTATTTGACAGATTGGGAACAGACACACCCTTCACACTCAGGTTCTGTAACGAAGAATCTTGGTTGATGATCTTCTTTGCCACTTCAGATATTACAACACTAAAAGATGTAGATGCATCTTTTATGTCCCTACTTTGGACAGAATTTTCCCGATTGAAGACTTTTCTCGCCATTTCAGCTATCAAAGCCTCAACTAAACGTAAAGCTTCAGGAAGAGGGTCCTTGACAACAGCTTGTAACTCCATAGAACTATGCCTAAGAGATTCTTGCATTTTATCAACTTCAGGAGACTGCAGATTTTGATAATTGTTACAAGGTCTGTCAACATCCTGTTCTTCACAATCAACGATCTTAACTTTTCCTTTATGACGTCGATGGGAAGCAATCTCTTTCTGTTTATGAAGCACTTTCTTCTTCTGAGTTTCTACATAATACAGTTCAATGGACATAAGCAAACATTTCACGAAAATATGTGGTATAATTTGATTAAATGCAACTAACCAAACACTTACTTTTAGTAGTCGGCTTATCAGCACCACCCGCATTCTGATCACCGGCATGCCCATCCGCCACCGTCACCGCCTTCTCCTTCGCCTCTTTTTCCTTCCTGGCAACTGCTCCGAGAAACGAAGGCCCCATTAACGCCATAGCTTCACATAGATAAGCCTTAACCAGCTTTAACGCCTCATTTCTCGAATTCCTTTCCATAAACCTCTTGCACACACTGGAATCCCAAATCGCAGCCTCAATCTCGTCTCTACACTCTCTCAGCTCCTCCGTAAACAACTCGCTCTCTCCCATTTTCTCCAATTTCTGAACTCTCCCTCTCCAAATCCTTTCCACCGCCTCAAAGTACCTCCCCCCACTCCTGCTAGGGCTACCTCCCAAGTACTTCACCGTGCACTCCACTGCCACCTTGCGGTACGCCTCCTTCATCAAATTGGAGACTTTGATGCCTTCTCCCCGGTCCAGCTTCTCCAGGACTTCGAGGCATTCGAGCATCGTTTCGGAAACGCAACCGTCTCGAATCTCGGAGTCGATGGAACGGAGGATCAGCGTCTTTTTCAATCGTGGATTATCGTTGGCAATCGGAAAATTGATGTCAGTTACGATCTTCTTGACTAGTAGATCCGAAATCTGTTGCCGGAGAAGAAACTCTAGAATCCAACCGCTAATCTTCGCATCCAAATTCCTCGTAGAAGCCATATTTTGCGCTTCAATCCAAACGCAACCTAGTTAATCTTCTCAAAGATTTTGGCCTACATACAGTCGCTCATAAATTAAACTTCTTAAGAAAAACAGTAAAAATCCGCCACGTCAGTGAAGTATCCTGGTGATCGGCACCTGCCAAACTGTCATACGTTGAGTGCAGGGGATAAGGCGGTGTGTAACGCAGGTGATAATAACTGCGACACCGTCGATGTTGGGGCTTAGGGCAGCAGTGTGTGTGGTCATGGGCAGGTTTTCTGACCCTGTTGAAGCTTAGGGTCTTGCACATTGTCTAGGTTTGATCCCTATTCTTTTATTGTTTAGGGTCTTGCTTTTCCTGTTAAGGGTAGGATTTCAAGGGAACCTGTTCTATGTTCTAGATTATATTCTCTAAACTTAAATTGCTACCACTGCTAATTATCATTCTAGAATTTTATGTACTGTCACTAACTAGTTGAATAAAAACGCCAAGCTACATATTGTTAAATATTTTAGTGCCAGTGCCTTAAGGTTCAGAAAGAAAATCTTATTTTGATGCTTTGTAGTGGAAATGGATAGGCACCTGGGGCAGCTGTAGTCTAAGAAGTGTTAAAAAAAAAAAGCCTTGTTCTGTGGGTTTCGACAAAATGAAATCACGTTTGTTTTTTTTAACCAAAGTAGTACAGATGAAGAAGGGGCTGTGATAAATTACCTTAATTTATGACTCTTTGCTGTGGTTTCCCTCAATCACATTGATGTCGCCTTCCCTTCTAATCATTTTTGTTCTAAATGATTGTGTTTACTTAGAATTTGAATCGTACCTTGATCTATTCATGTTAATGCTGCAACTTAGCATTGTTATTCTTGGGTTTATCTGTCATCTTCTTTTCATTGAACAGTTATTGCAAAATGAACTGGAAAGAATATTACATTATGGTGGATGCAGTTAACATTTTTCCCTTTGAACAAAAACTAAAAGAATGTATATTCAGTCATTTAAACTTTGATATTTGAACTGATAGTGGATGTCATTTTGGTAACCACCTATTAGACTAATAGTGTTTGAGAAGCAAAGTTGCTTTGTTTCAGTTTATTGAGCATAGAGGGAAACCAAACTCCCATACATAATTATTTTGTTTGCATAATTTTTTCTGCTTCCTTGATTTTCAGGCATCAAATGTACTGAAAAATCTGAATTTATTCAGTGAATGAACCCGATTTTTATAAACAAAAGCTATAACAATGCCTAGAAAATAATGCCTTGTTCTCTATATGCCTTGTTCTGCTATAATAAGCATGAGTTTTTGTCAACACAATAGTTGATTGACTATTACACTATATAGTAATTGCCTCTGCTTCAGCTTGCTTCATATCAACTAATATGCTTACAACTTCACAAGCTGTTGCCATAACAACCATATATTGAACATATAGAAATTCCTTGATGTGGATTACATGAATTGAAGGTGAACTGACTAGTAACTATGAATGTGATGCAGATATGCCTATCTTTGAGGTTTAAATGATGACCATTTTCCACATACAATTGAATCTTTATTTGGAAGATGCATGAACACATACACATTAACTAAACAACTTGCAACCTGTTATTGATATAGTTGACAGTAAACAATGCCTCTTAGCTGGAATTTTATAAATGATACATGGATAGCTATACATGGAACAATTTCTTCACTATACTTGTTTTCTTGTGTTCTTGTTCTCAACTATTGTTTGTGCAGATTGTATTCAAATACATAGTAAGACACAATCATCTATCTCTTCATTACTCCATATAGCATGTTTGATTTGCTTACAGTGATGCTTATGTGAATGACATAGGATTTATGCACTAATGCCGATGTGAATGCAGATTGTATTGACATGGGACCTGGTCTACCCAAGAAGAAGAATAAGGCTGCACCAAGTACCTTAG
>JANTPM010000008.1:6248721-6263497 GCA_025434745.1 Erythroxylum divaricatum
GATTAATTATATGCATATTCGGGTTCGGTTGGATATTACTAAACCTTTAATGAGAACCAAGAAAATTAGAAAAGAAGGGGGAAATCATTTTGAAGTTTCTTTTAGCTATGAAAGAATTCCCCTTATTCGTTATCTATATGGTATTTTTGGGCACAATGAAACCAACTGCAAAAAGCTCATGGAGCTGTCGAAAGAGTAGATCAAACGGGAATGGATGGAGGATATCCGGTCAGAGATCCGATCTTAAAATAGAACGCGTCCCAATCAATGGAGACGTGACCCATCCAATCAGGGATATAGCGATTTTAGCTCCAAGAATCAAGGATTTCAAAAAGCTGATAAGGAAGGAAACAAGAAAGGGAAAGTTGTCAACAGTTATGCTTCTTATCCACGACAGTTTAAATTTCTTCCAATTAGTGGGCCTTCTAATATGGACCTTCCTGCTTTTGGGCCACATATAGCACCCAATATCATTCAACTTGTTGAAACCCATACATTTATGGAAGTTGATGAAACGAAAAAGCGTCTTCGTGTTTCCTTAGACAGCAATAATAAAATTGATGGGATGAATGGTAGTAGAGCTTCCTCCTCTTCGGTAGTTTATCAAAATTCTACTACAACTCTAATGGTCGATCTCTCTTAAGAGACCCACCGAGTATCATGAACTATATTGATTGGAACTGCCAGGGCCTATGCAACCCACGTGCAGTCACTGTATTGAAGGACATTGTTAGACAAAATAAGCCTAACTTTCTTTTTCTTAGTGAGACTCGTGTTTCCTCTAGTAAAATGGAGGATATTCGCATTATTTTAAACTTTGATTGTTGCTTTTGTGTAGACCGGATTGGTCGTAGTGGAGGTTTTGCCCAGTAATCACATTGATGCAGAGATTGTTAATTTGGACAATTTAAAATGGAGACTCACTGGAGTTTATGGTTTCCCTAAAAATAACAGAAAACGAGCAAGCTGGGAATTGTTAAAATCTATCTCTCGCCTTTATCATCTTCCTTGGGTTTGTTTGGGTGATTTTAATAATCTCATGTCTGCTAATGAGAAGGTTGGAGGTAATAAGTATCCTACAGTGCTATTTGATGGGTTTAGGGAATGTATTTTGGTCTGTAACTTAGTTGAAATTTCTCTAATTGGTTTCAGGTTTACTTAGGAGCGTTGGCGACGTTCTAGTAACTTGGTTATGGACCATTTGGACTGAACATTTGTTTCAGCTTATTGGGTTTGTCATTTCCCTTACCACAAGCTGTTTAGTCTAGTAAGCTCTTATTCCGATCATAGTCCTATTAAACTTTATGGGAATACCAATTTTCCTATCAAGAAGGTTAGTAGGTTTAAGTTTGAGAATAAGTGGTTAGCTAAAAATGATTTTATGGATGTTGTTTCCTCTACTTGGACCAGTTGTAATAACACTGGACTTATGGAGAAAATTGTAGCGTGCAACACCTCTATTATTTCTTGGAATAAAACGTTAGGTAGCAATTTCAAAACCATGATTGATGATATCAAGAAGCAAATGGATTTGTTACGCCAAATTAATGATATTGATCTGCATTTGTTGAATCTTAAATATGAGCTTTTTAATTTGTTGGCCCAAGAAGCAATTTATTGGAAGCAAAGATCAAAAATTTATTGGCTTAATTATAGTGAAGCTAATTCTAAATTTTTTCAAAAGGATTAATCAAATTTCTGTCTTGGAGGATGACTCTGGTAATTCTTTCTCGAGTTGTGATACTATGAATGCTATTTTTTTGGATTATTTTTCAAAATTGTTTGCAGCTCCTATCGAAAAATCAAACTTTTGGAGAATTTTCTTGCATTAATTCTGTTATTAATGATAGAGATAATGCTCATCTTCTTGCTCCTTTCACCATGGAAGAATTTAAGAAAACAACTTTTTATATGCATCCAGATAAAGCTCCTAGTCTTGATGACATGAATCCAACATTTTTTCAAAAATGTTGGGATATTGTTGGAGGAGACATTTTTGCTCAAAGATGTTTTTGGCTTAATAAATGTGAGTTTCCTGTTTCTTTCAATAATACTACTATTGTTCTTGTTCCAAAAAAAGATAATGCAAGTAGTATGAAGGATTTGAGACCTATTGCTTTGTGCAATGTGATTTACAAAATTATTGCGAAGGTCCTAGCTAATAGACTCAAGACTATTTTGTTTAGAATTATCTCTCTTATGCAATCGACTTTTGTTCCGGGTCGTTTAATTTATGATAACATTATGATTACTTTTGAGCTAATTCATTATATGAAGAATAGATGACGTGGTTCAAGTGGGGATGTTGCTTTTAAAATGGATGTTATCAAGGCTTATGATAGGGTTGATTAGAGTTATTTAGAATTTATTATGCTCCGATTGGGTTTTGATGCTAAGTGGGTCATATTGATTAAACTTTGTGTGACCACTGTTCAATATTCTATGGCCTTCAATGGCAATAGTGTAGGGCCTATTAATAAGGGAAGGGGTCTTAGAGAGGGGGATCCTCTTTCCCCATTTCTTTTCATTTTGTGTGTTGAAAGTCTCTCTGCTCTATTGTGAAAAGTAGAGTTTAGGGGTGATATTCATGGTGTTAGTATCTGTCGTGGTGCACCTACTATCTCTCATATTTTGTTTGCAGATGACAACTTTTTCTTCTTCAGAGCTTCTCCTAATGAATGTGGTCATCTTAAGAATATCATTTCTATCTACGAAAAAGCTTCGGGTTAAGCAATCAATTTGTAGAAGTCGAGAGTTATGTTTAGTTCTAAATTCTAATACGAAGCAAGATGTTAGACAGGCTATCATTACTATTTTGGGGGTTTCTAATCTTATTAACCATGGTCATTATCTTGGGTTACCTTCGCTGGTTGGGAGAAATAAAAGGCAGGTTTTTGCTTTCTTGAAAGATCATTTAAGAAAATAATTTCTAGTTGGAAGAGCAAGTTACTCTCATGACCAAGCAAGAAAATTGTTTTGAAGACAATTACCCAAGCTCTTCCTACTTTTTGTATGAGTGTTTTTCATATTCCTATGGGCATTTGTGATGATTTACAAAAAATGATAAATTCCTTTTGATGGGGTTCATCTTTGGATGATCGAGTTAAAATTTATTGGGCTAAATGGGAGAAACTTTTTGTTCCTAAGAAATTAAGAGGTATGGGCTTTCGTGATTTGAAGTGTCTTAATCTTGCAATATTATGCAAACATGGATGACTATTTTTAACACACCCAGATTCTTTACCGAGAAAGATTTTTAAGGCTAAGTATTTTTCCGAATTGTGATTTTCTAAATGCAAGGGAAGGAAGAAATCCTAGCTTTATTTGGAAAAGTTTTTTTTTCAGCTAAAAATCTTTTAGATAAGGGTGTTAGATGGCGAGTTGGTGATGGTGCTTTTATCTCGGTGTTCAAAGATCCTTGGTTGATCAATGATTCTAAGTATGATTGAGGTGAAAGTTAATGAGTTGATTGATGCTAGTAATTCGACTTGGGATCACTTTCTGGTTAATGACATTCTAGCTCCTCAGGAGCAGGGGCGGATCCAGAATTTTTTTTGAGTGGGGGTAAAAAAATTTTAAGGATAAAATTTTATTTTTAATGGGGGCAAAATTTTAATAGAAGTAAAATTTTATTTTTTTTATAGGGGCAAAGCTTAAAACAATAATTTTTTTATAAGGGATTTGTTGGAGATAGTGGGGGCAAGTGCCCCCACTTGCCCCCATTGTAGATCCGCCACTACTCAGGAGACTTCACAGATATTCCAAATTCTCATCTCTCCTTTTATGCCGAGAGATAATCTTTGTTAGCATCGCTCAAGGAACGAGATTTATAGTGTGAAGTTTGGGTATAGAATTGCTATTTCTCAAATTTTGGATATTCAAGCTCATGTTGTGGAGAGCCAGTGGAATGTTATTTGGGGTGCTCATCTCCCGCCAAAGATTAAAGAGTTTACTTGGAGAATCTTGCGCGAATTTGTTTCTTGCAAGTAGCGCATCCTGACGTATGGTGTTACTTTGGATCCTTCTTGTTCACGTTATGATGTAATGGAGACTATGGACTATGTTTTGCTTACTTGTCCTCATGTTAGAAACACATGAATATCTTCAAATAATTTTTTATTTGGTGCTAATATTAAGAATTGTATTATCTCTTTGTTGTGTGGCAATAATTTGGATCTTAGAGATAGAGCCCTCACTATCTGTTGGAGTCTTTGGTTTCATTGGAATCTCTTTTGCTGGAAACAATAAGATACTTCGTCGAATACTGTTGTTTCGTTTGTGGATGACTATCTTAAAGACTAGAGAGAAGCGAACAATACGTTTGCTCAAGTGCAGGTTGTTTCTAATAGGCCAAGTCATAATCTATGTTGGAAGAAACATTTGAATGGTTGGGTCAAATGTAGTGTTGTGTTTCATTTGTTAAAGGAGAGAACCAGTCCGATTTTGGGGCTATTCTTCGGGACCACCATGGTAATTTTATTTTGGGTTTCTCGGGGCATATTCCCTTTTACTCTAATGTTACTCTAGCAGAAGTCATTTCTATTAGAGAAGCTTTAGCCTGGATTAAAAGCCTTAATTTTGATAATGTTATTTTAGAATCAGATTGATTAAAAGTTATTGATGGGATCAATTCCAATTCTTCTAATTTTTTTCTGAAGTTGGTTTAGTATTTGCTGATTGTCTGGAGCTGAAGACTCATTTCTAACATCTATCTTTCTTGGGAATTTCTGGAAATGCTAATAAAGTCACTCATTCTTTGTCAATGGTAGCTTTGTTATATGCAGATCACTTTATTTGACACTTGTTGTTAAGTAATATTTTTTTCGTTATTCTTTCTGATGTTTCTTCTTCTTTAATCAATTATGAGGAGGTTTAGGTCTAGGTCTAAGTATATGGGGTAAAGCCTATTTGGCTTTGGATTTAGTTGCTTCCTCTTTATTAGTTTATTTGTTTGCTTATTGTCTATATATAAAAAAAAAAGATAGTTCAATTAGTACAGTGAAGTCTAGCTATAATTAATATAAAATGATATAGTTCCATTGGTACTTATTTGAAAAACGTGATAACTCACAAGCAAAATTCAACCAAATTGAACACTTTATACATTAAGTGCATCTATCCCTCACATGATATAAAACCAGTCACATTGCTTGAATCTCTCACATTTTCGTAAGAAGTCAATGAATCTTAGATTTATTAAAAGAGAAAAGGTCATACCTATACTGCAAAGTCGCTTATTCAGTCATCCCCAAATCACTGTTTGTTGAATCCTTCCACCTATAAAGATTCACAAAATCATGGTTGTTCAGACTAAATAACACATCAACACTGGAGCATATGCTCACGTGATTACTTGCATGAATTATGTTAATTCAAATTTTTATTACTTATAAAACATTTTATGATGTTAGAGTTATATTTAAAATTTATTTAAAATATTTTTTCATATTAAAAACTATTTTTTAACGAACCAAAATCCAATATTTAGGCTTGATCTAAATTAAAAATGACCTTAATTTACAATCGTAGACCTATCACAAGTCATAACAACAACGTAGTACCTGTAATAATGAAAACAAAGAAACAAGGAATGATAGAAAGATGAGCTTAGACAATTGGTTGGAGTAGGTATTACATGTTTAGTTGTTTACTTAAGATTTAATCTTACTTAATCCTATTACTTTGTGTAGATTAAGAGTGAGATTCATTTTATTAATCACTCACATGATTGTGTATGTCAGAGTTTTTACGCCATCCGCGTGATGAACGGTGTTTAGTCAAAACTTAACTTAGCATTTCCTTCTCATTCTCTCACTTTTTCCTTCTTCTGCTTCTCCACGTTTCTTTTTCCTGTCTTTCAATGGAGCTTTGACATCACTTTTTTTTTTCTCTTTTCTTTTCTCACATTCCCTTTTCCAACCAAAATTCGCCTTTCTGATCCCCGGTAATTCACGTTGTTGCCTCTTTTTTTTTGGGTTTAATATTATTTTCGATCCAATTTGTATAAGGTATTATGTTTCCTGTTCATCTTGCGAATCTTTTCGGTTGTTTTCTGTGTTTTGAGCATTTGTGGGTTGATGCTCGTTTGATCGCTTAGGATCTTCCCTGAAATGGTTTGCTTATGTTTTTGTAGGATTTGAGGTTGGTAGATCCGGATCGGGTGAATAGAGGAGGATAATTAGCAAAAGAATAATAACAACAACAAAAACCTGAAAAAAGGGTGGGATTTGGAGTGGTGAAGATGAGTGAGAACCAGAAGTTCCAATTGGGAACTATTGGGGCTTTGAGCTTATCGGTTGTATCGTCGGTTTCGATAGTGATCTGCAACAAGGCCCTTATTAGCACACTTGGTTTCACTTTCGGTGAGTCGACTTTCTTCCATTTCTCCTGTATTAATCTTTTCTAGGTTCGTGGGATGCGTGACTGATTGATCGCGATCTTTGACCTTACGAGGCTTTATTTGATGTCGGTTCATAAGTTTAGCATTGGTTAACAACTTAACATCGTCATTGGTCGAATTTATCTTAGAGCCAAAACGATGTATGCTTTCTGGGCATTCTGTAAAAGAGAAAGAAGATAAAATTGAAGTGAATGGAGTATCGGTTGATTCCATTGATTCCATTTGTTGTCGGTGCTATTATGCTACACCTACGCATGCATCATCAAGTATCTATACGTAGGTTTGGTGGGATGGAACTATGGAAGTGAAAGAAGTCAACATTTTGTAATGGAAGAGTAAATTGAGTGTTTCTGCCATTTGTATATACTTGGTTTATGAATTCTTGAAATCAGAGCTGGTCAAACCTAATCTAACTTCAAGAACGTCGCAATGCACTGGAACTCGAAAATAAGAAGAAAGAAAAAGAAAGTGAAAAGTTATGTACTTCTCATTGGAGGATCTGTAGCCCCTTTTTCACTTGCTAATCCTGGAAATCACTAAATATTTTTGTGAAAGCAATGAACATGATATTAAGCATGACAATATTAAAAGGATTAATGTTGGGTCTCTGGGGTCCTGCTTTTCTTTTTGGTATTACATTTTTACTTGTTTCTTATGAAATGTTTAAAATCAGAACAAAACAATCTTAGTCATTGCTTTTTCTTGTGTTTGTCTAATTTGATCTAGTTACCATATCTTCCTTTGCTTGAATCCCCACATGTTTAGTGCTTGTAAGAAAAGTTATCATTATAGTTACCCAAATACACTGATACAATCATATTTCTGATAAGAGGAAAGATGAGTATGTATCTGAAGCCACAATGCCTCTTTGCAACCAACCATCATTCTTGCGATTTTTCTTAAAACATACTTCTGGTGATTTTGCTTGTTTATCATACTGATTTTGAGTCATGAAGGATGCAGCCACTACATTGACAAGCTGGCATCTATTGGTCACTTTCTGTTCACTTCATGTGGCATTATGGATGAAAATGTTTGAGCACAAGCCTTTTGATGCTAGAGCTGTGATGGGATTTGGCATATTAAATGGAATATCCATTGGGCTTTTGAATCTTAGCTTGGGTTTCAATTCTGTGGGCTTCTATCAGGTAAAACCTTCTTCTTTTAGTCTAACTATTATCAGAACCTTGATTCACAATTTTATATTTCAATTCAATCAATTGCCATGTTGCTAGACATTGTTTTGCTTTCAAAGCAACACCAAGATTTATAAGATTTAGAGACCTTTCTGAGTAATTTGTGTTCTTAGGAACGTGCATTAGTTATAAACAGGAAAGGGAATGAAGAAAGTTTAGATGGTGACATGTGTCTATTATCTGATTTCCTAATTCACAGATGAGACAGATAGAGGTAGACATTGGAACTCCCTGAAAACTGACATGCATTTATGCTATGTTTTTTAATCAAATTGGGTTTGTCTCTCTCTCTCTCTCTCTCTCGTCTCTTTCTGATTTGTCTTGTCCCTTCATTTGTTTTATCTTGATAATTTTCTGAGGAACCTCTTCTTCAAATTTCATGCGTGGAGATAGTAATGAAAAATCTGATTCTGATCACAACCTTTATATTCATTAAACTCTGATTCTTGCTTGCTATGACATGGGAGAAGCTGCATCAGAGTGTGGCACACAACTCGCCAGACAACTATTCTAAGTCCCATCAAATCTATGAGCCAATAAAATGCATGGCTAAACGGATGCATCATGCACTGTTTTTATCGTTTCTGTGTAAGTATATTGGACTAGATAGAGCGTCACAACCATAGTAGTCTCTATTAGAACAAGAGCTAGATTGATCTGCACTTGACTAAAGTGATGGCTAACCAAAATGAGGCTGCATATTTGGCTCTGATACTATGTTACGGAACTCTTTTTGTACCCAAAAGTTTAAGAGGTTATTGTAGCTTATGAAAGAACATTATTTTTTGTTGAGGTTAAGCTTATACTAGTCACATTCAAATTTTACTGCAAATTCGGGGAGTATTATCTCTGAATGTGTTCTCTTCTTTTTTTTTTTTTAAATTTCAGATGACAAAATTGGCTATCATCCCTTGTACTGTTCTTTTGGAGACACTTTTCTTCAGGAAGTTATTCAGGTTAGTCTTATCATTCTTATCATTTTGGTTCAATGAACATATTCTTCTTCTTGATCTTTGGGTAAAAATGCATTTATTTCTTAGTTTCAATTTGAGCACTTGCTCTCATCATCTGTTTTTGGTTGTCTTATCCTAAATTTAAAACTTGAGTAAAAGAAATTGATTGATGGCAGGTGCAGCTGATGGAAGCGAATAAAAATTTGACTCAATCTTGTTTTATAATCAGTCCATATTTGACCGTTTATGAGGCCCTAGTATTGCAAAAGGAGAAGAGCCAAGCGAAGCTTACCATGTGAAGGCTTGGCTCATTTTGTTTTATCCAAGGTCAAGTCTAATGTCAGTTTTAAACAAACCTAAATTATAAGTTTTGTATTGATTCGTTGAAAATTTTCCCAAACCCAACCCAAGTTTAAACTTAGAGCAAGTCAGAATTTTCCCCATACCTTTCAGGTGTCATGCTTTTGGTTTTTCAATCAACAACAAAGAACTTTAAATTCCAGAAATTTTCATTTCCCATTATTGATCTGGCCTCTTTGTAAAATTTTTGGCCCCAAGTAGGGTTACAGATGATCTTTATCTATTGCATTAGGCCACGAAAATTCTACAGTAAAAATATGTACAATTTAATTTGAATTAACTTCTCATCAAGCCTATTGTGGTTGGTTGTTTACTGATATTTCTTTGATGAGTGCAGTCGGAATATCCAGCTTTCATTAGCTATCCTTCTTGTGGGTGTTGGAATTGCAACTGTCACTGATCTTCAACTCAATCTTCTGGGTTCTGTCTTGTCCCTTCTTGCAGTTATCACAACCTGCATTGCTCAGATTGTATCCTCAGATGAAGTTCTTTTGCAATTTACCATCTATTGCTTAGACAACAATCATTTGCAATTTACTATTTATTACTCCATCTTGGCTTTTTCATCTCGTAATGCTACAAGAAAAGAAAAGCAAAGCAAATATATAGACAAGTATAACAGTGCACAAGTTAATTTTATTCCTTTCTTTCTCATCTGTTGAGCCCTTGACTTGCATTACTTCAGATGACAAATACTATCCAGAAGAAGTTTAAAGTTTCTTCAACCCAACTTCTTTATCAGTCCTGCCCCTATCAGGCACTGACTTTGTTTGTCATTGGCCCAGTTTTGGACTGGCTCCTGACTACCCAAAATGTCTTTGCTTTTAATTATACCCCTCAAGTCCTGGTAAGAACCAAAAAAATCCTAATAGCCTTTCCTTGAGCATTTCCAGTAATATTTTTCTAATATGATTGCATAATGGGCTTTTTGGTTTCAGTTCTTCATTGTTCTGTCCTGCCTGATATCCGTCTCTGTAAACTTCAGTACATTTCTGGTAATTGGAAAGACATCTCCAGTCACATATCAGGTCCTAGGACATTTGAAAACATGCCTAGTTTTGGCCTTTGGTTATGTTCTACTTCGTGATCCGTTTAGCTGGCGCAACATTTTAGGAATACTGATTGCAGTAGTTGGGATGGTATTATATTCATACTTTTGCACCATTGAGGGCCAGCAAAAGGCTAGTGAACCATCAACGAAAGTAACTGAGGTAATTCACATCTTACTGAATGCTAATAAATGAAGTGGCTTTTATTTCTAATTTAGGAAGTTTTACATGCTTATAATATCCCATTTTTCTATTGCTTTCTTAGACCATTCTTTGTTTCGTTTAGCTTTGTTCCTTCAGTGATGTATAATTTGTCATTATCGAATGGGTTTTAGGTCAAGGAAAGTGAATCTGATCCTCTAATGGGTGTGGAAAATGGAGCTGAGAGTGTTGTTCCAAAAGCTCCCGCGTGGAAGTCAGATAAGGACCTGCATGCATAAAAACATTTTCTATTCTTATTCATCCTAGACCATAGTCAGTAGACGAGACCGAAACATTTTAAGCGATGAAACTGCTGCTGGAAGCTCTCCATGTATTTGATAACAACAGTATCGGTATGGGGATTATTACTTGTATTGTACTTAGATTAAGAGATGAAAAATATCTCTATCTCCTTCATATGCCATTTTTTGGTTTTAAGTTTTGTATGAGTCAGGAACGGCAATGGGGGTAATTAATACCTGAGTTTGATTTGCAGAATGTGTAATGGTATTGTTCTTTCTGTTTTTTTAATAATAATTTAGCTCCTATTAATCTTCTAAAGAGCACAAATGTTTGAGCACTGAGGCCATATATGTTTTTAAATGCTGCATTGTTTACTGTGGTCAGTTTTCCCTCTGTTTGTTCAGCTTTGATATGCTCCCCAGAAGAATACCATCCATTAGTAAAACAAGTGAAGAATTATTCATAGAAATAGGTGAAACAACAATAACATGGATGGATTCATCTTGTTCATGAATACGTGATGCATATTATTGTTATCATGCAACGCCAAGTTTACAACAACATGCACTCTACTATTGTTATATGTTTCTAGTAATAGAAAAATATGACAATAGGTACAAAGCAAACAAACATTTTTCTTTCATTAAGAAGTCAGAATGAATGAAGAAAATTATCTTGGATTTCTAATTTCTAGGTTTTATGTCGTTTTTGAGAAGAAAAATAAGAAATCTTCAGCAGGATGATTTTGATTTTAAAGTGGGCATGTGAAGATGGCAATTGCTATCTTTTGAAGATGACGAGTTATCATGAGTGTGATTTTAAAATGATGCAAGGATGAAGATAAATTAGTACTACTACTTTACACATATACATTAGGGTTATATTTGAAAAAATAATAATCTTTATGATAAAAAAATCGAAATTGACATTCATAACTTTAAGATATTGAATGAACAATTGTCAAAAATAATTACTGTATAATATTATTGTGTACCTTTTGCGGAAGATGTCATTATTACAGAGGGATCAAGAAACGCTACTATATTCTTTGTTAAAATTGATTCATCTCACTTTACTCTCTTTTGTTATAAAGAATGAAACCCTAATTAGTAGAAGGATGATCAATTTGTATATTTATAACTTTTAATTTTTTACGTCAATCAAGGGAATAAAATAAATGGTTGAGAATAAGTTATGATAGTCATATACTTCAATATCGCGCACTTCCTTTCATATATCATAACACTATTAATTTATCAAGTAAGATGAAATAAGTGACATATAAATATCATAAAGATCCACATTAATAGCTTATAGACAATCTATTTCTTATTTAATAACAATTATATTTACACAATTATAATCAATAAAAACTGAAAACAATCTCTTTATTAATTAAAAGTAAAGTCACGTATTACTAAATTTTTCTAGATCTCATAATTCAGCATGATTTCTACTAGTTGTTGTTGTTATTTTATAATCAATAAGAAAATTGTCAACCGGAAGCTTTTATTAAACTCAAAAAGGTTAACATGTCATCAAAAACAACAATCAATATAACCAACACAAGTTCCTTAAATACCTTTGGCTGTAAGTGTTTGGTTAAGGGATCTGTGATCATAAAGTCTTAATATGTTCAATTCTTTATTTTTAAACTTTTCTTTATGAAAAAATATTTGAACTCCATATGTTTAACACATCTGAAATATTTGTCATTCTAAAAAAAAAACTAATGTAGACTTATCATAATAAACTTTTAAGAACTTAGTAACGATGTTGACAATTCCAAGTTTAGAAGGAAAATTTCTCAACCATAAATTTAAATTGTGGCCTCAAAATAAGTGACTCATTATGCTTCTGTAGTCGACAAAACAGTGACGTATTATTTAGTATTTTTCTATGAAATTGCTCCTTCTACTAGTAGACGCAAGTAGCCAATTAATTTTCTACCATCAATTCATCTAGCAAATTTTGAATTTGAATATCCAATTGTTTTTAATGAATTATATCTTTTAAACATGAGCATATGGTTCTTTGTTACTTGAATATATCTTTAGACTTTCTTTGTAATTTTTTAATAGTTTATGTCATGATTACTTTGATATTTTCTAGCATTCCAACCATAAACCTGATATCACGTCCCATGCACAGTTGTAAATATATCAAGTTGCCTAACAACAAAAGCATATAGAACACATTTCATTTGTTTACGTTTCACATTGTTGTTTCACATTATTTTTTAGACATTGCGTGAGATTAAATTTATCTATTTTTATATTAGGAAAATTTTTGTTGAACATTTGTTCATATTAAACTTCTTAAAAATTCTTTTAAAATAGTCTTTTTGAGGTAATTCTAGCAATCCATGCGATATATTTCGAAATATTGAAATTCTTATAACATATTCTTATTATATAGGATGAATATTTTATATTTTATATTTCAAAATTTTTAGAGAGAAAATCTTTATTGCTATGCAATATATCTTAATCATTCTTTTGCAATTTACTATCTATTGCTTAGATAACGCTCATATGCAAATTAAGGAGAATTAATCCATTTCCTTCCTTTGGTACCAAATTTTTAGCAAATCTTTTCAAGAAAAAATAGGTAAAGATAGGGGATGAACAAGCTCGTTGAAAATAATTTATGTGACAGAGAAATAAAGCACGTTAAGGTCAGCAACGGGAAGCCATTGGAGACGTCTAAAGATTAGTTATATGTTAATGGATGCGTTAGAAAATTTAGGAGAGATGAAATTTTTAGAGATTTTCAATAGTGGGAAGAAAACAATTAGGTGGAGGATTTTAGGAGATTAGGGTTACATTAAGCACAGGTTTCTTCGTAAGGTCGAGATATGAAGATAACCGTGCTTTTCATGATGGGTAAAATGGAAGAGAGTACTTCTGAACGTAATATTTCTTTATTTTAATTTATTTGTCTTTATTTTCCTTACCAAAAGTCACTTGATTAGATCATAGAGCGGATAGTCTTGTGCATTGAAATTGAATTTGATATCTTAAATTGACTAATTTCCACCCATTTTTTCAATTACCAAAATTTTATTACACTAAACAATAGGTCTTGTGTTAAAAAGTAATTCATCCAAAGGTTAACCAATTTCATTCTAACATGTGATATTTTCATCAAAGGAATTGTATTTTATGTTTGGTGGGCTGATTGACTTTCTTTTGGTGCCCACCAAATTTTATTGGTTGAATTTTTTCCAAAAAAATTCAACCAATTAATTATAATGTTAAATGATTTTTTTTCTTTCTATTTTCATGTAAGTGGTTGATTTGATGCAACTCGTGAACATCTCATATTCTTCAATGAATGCGGCCTCCATGTATGATGGGTGTTCATTGAAAATAGAGCAATAATGGAGGGATGGTTGCTTGCCTCAATTATTTAAAGAATTGACAAATACCCACTAATTTTTGTCTCTCTTGGTTTTAGTACTATCTTACTTAACGTCAACTTGCATTTATCCAATTCAAGAACAGAAGTAAGTGGGCAAGTGACACGTTGTATTTGTAAACTTTTCATTTTTGGCTGCAGATTTTGCTATTGCTAGCTAATTAAGATCGGAGCGGGGACGAGAAATTCAATTGGGAAAAGGGAGCTTTGAAAGTGAAACCCTCTCTTATAAGTTATAGTAATACTTTTCTTTTCATATGGTCAATGCAATAATTAATAACTTTTTTTAAAAGGTAAGACTAAGATGTCCGGTTGTGATCGTGAAACGACGTGGGGCATTTTTTTTTTTCTACAGGAGACTCGTTTTGTACTAGATTGAATACTCATATTCAGTACAAGTTATTCTATGATTCTTACGATCTAATTTTGTGTCAATCCTAAAAACAACATATTGTTTTAATTCATAAATTATTACATAATAATGTAATTTCTATAAAAGTTTTGTTAGATCTTACAAACTGACACCTAAATTGTTATTTTTGTTTGCAATCATCAAAGTCATCCAAGTTATAAAATATCTGTTTCAATCTGATTTTGGTGAGATTGTGCGCCGTTGTTTGAATCCATGAACTCGATTAACTTTAGTTAGGAGATACCTGTAAAAACAATAAAGGCACACCGGGGGTTGATTGCCGGCTTGCCCCTCCGGTGCTTAAGTTAGTTCTTTGTCGTAAGTTTTGTGTCTATGAACAGAGGGTACTAGGGTTCTTAGAGTCGTACCTGCATCGTGAGGAGATAATGAACTTATATAGTAAATACCTGTCGTGTTTAACTCATCATCTTGGGAATGGGTCGATTGGCCCACACGCCATCCTAGGGTTGGACCTGGGCCTAGCACGACCGACCCAACCATAAGCCCCCTACTCCTCGAGTCCGATCAGGGAGAAGGATCGA
>JANTPM010000008.1:6286586-6306742 GCA_025434745.1 Erythroxylum divaricatum
ACATTGGTTCTGTAGTTTTGTTCCTTCCAAAATTCAAACACTACAATCATAACAAAGCCTACACTATTTACATTTGAGAGGAATTAGATTATACAAATATACACACTATACTGAAACAATAAAAAGAAACTCAGAGCTTCAGTTTCCTTAAGGTGTGCTGCTGGATCCATCGAGTAGCTTAGAGTTGCACAGCTAGTTTGAACATCTGCTGCTCAAGTAGATGAGGGATTTCTTCATCTTCCTAGAATTGGTAATGGCAATGAGCCTGTTGGAGTAATCCTTGATCTTTTTTACTCCTTCATTTTTTGTATCTCAAATTCTCTTATCAAGTTGAGCATTTGCATTCCTTTAATTCTTTCGTTCCCTGCATATTCTTCTTTTAAGAAATCCCAAATTTCTTTGCTCGTTTTGAGCGTCATAATTCTGGAAAAAATTGTTGGTGTGACTCCTGAAAACAAGCAAGTTTTTGCTTTGGATTTTCTTTGTGGATTTTGATTTGAGCCACCATTTGATTTACAGGCAAGTCCGGAATGTCGTAGTCTTTATCTACAGCTTCCCACAAGTCATTTGCTTCAAGAAATGCCTCCATTCAAACAACCCAACTTAGATAATTTCTTCCATCAAACACTGGCAGAGTAATGGCAATGAACAATGATTTTGAATCCATTAACGTGTGGTTTTTAATTTGTGGTGTGGGAAAGCGTAGAATGAGTTATAGGTTATAGTTATAGGTTTGTAGATTTAGAGGTTCCTTAAGATCAAGAGAGTTATAATACCAATTGTTGTATTTTTTAAGGAAGAAATATGTATAGAGAAGACTCACATTTATTTCATATCAGCTTTGGGTTAAATAGCTAAGAAAGCTAACAAGAATTTATAAAAATAAGCAATCTTAATCGTGATCCCTATGAATCACATAACAGATAATAATCCCTTTTAGAATAGGATTACATATTAACTAAGACTTTTATTCAAAAATTAAAAAACATAGCAATTACATACACAAATTTAAAGCAAACACTTTAACAGGTTAACACTCATGTTTCACTAGAAAATGCCATACAAAAGGGCAACAGATTTTCTAATGGATGGCTGGGATTGATTGTGGTACAGAGGGCACAGCGTTGATGAAACATAAGATTTCAAGCCATACAAAAGAATTCGGTCCCTGCCTGCTCTCACTGTCTGTAATGTTGAATATTGTCTCAAAAGAAAGTCAAAAATGAAAGCTTGCTTACCTTCTTAAATGTCAGAAATCTTAGCCTGCTTTCGGTGATTATTGACTCAACAATGGTGGCTTGTTTTTCATGGATTTCGGTGGTGCAGCTGGAGGCTTTCACACCCATGAAATTCTCTATAAATAGAAGCAAACAAAGGAGGAGAAGAGAGAGCAGAAAGAGAGAAAATTTTCTGGTGAGAGAAGAGAGAAGAAATTGTTAGAGAGTGAGAGAGACACTTTCGGGATAAGAAGAAGAGAGAATAGTGAAAGGGAGAGGGAAAAGAAAAGAAAAACTATTTATATATTTTTTTTTCTTTTCTAGTAGTAGTGTGTGAGTTTGGGTTATTTTGGGTCTCTTGAAAAATCGAGTGATAAACACTATTATATGCTCTCATTGCTATAATGAAATACTCAATCGTCTCTAAATTGGACGTAGGCATTGCCGAACCAGTATAAAAAATTTTGGTGTTCTTTTATTGCTGTTTTATTTTTACTCCAAATTTATTAACGTTTCCGCACAACATGTAAACCCCTACCTGCTGATCTTAAAGTAGAACAATGGCTGTAGGGTGATGTCTAAATCTAACATCACATCAATGAGCAGATTCATGACTTTGTTGAGGGGGTTTAAACTGTTCCTCTAAACCAACGATGGAAACTAGAAACAATAACAGAAGATGAGGAACAATTTCTTTTCAAGAAAAATATATTAGTATTTCCAGTCGTGTTATGTAAGTGTCATCTGCATTTACGGTGTTGAAGTAACATCTCATCAATATACTAAAAATGGACAGGACCACAAAGAATAATTTAGCCCCAACAAACACTTACCGCTAATAAGTATGAAGATGGTAGATTTAGCGAAACAAGATTTTAGTAAACCCCTTGGAGTTTGATACCTAACTACACAAGAAAAAAGTCAAACCTTTGAGCGTAAAACTGGACCAACTTCCACCTCTAAGTCTGATCAGGGATGGATTTTAGCAGACGAGACCTACCCTACTCAATTTG
Source organism: Erythroxylum divaricatum (assembly GCA_025434745.1). Lineage (NCBI taxonomy): Eukaryota > Viridiplantae > Streptophyta > Magnoliopsida > Malpighiales > Erythroxylaceae > Erythroxylum > Erythroxylum divaricatum. The sequence continues at coordinate 6,288,817 of JANTPM010000008.1, forward strand.
GCCCATTGGGATTTCTGTTGACAGCAGAAACTATAATCTGCTTAGGAACTTGAGAGTTAACCTCTAGCCTCTAGGACAGATCGTCATGACAACATATTCTGTTCTGACTTGTACTAGTGCCAGATGTGTGACAAAGATTCTATGGTATTCCATAAAATTATACGTTCCCAATAGTAATCATAATCATCCCTCCAAGTGGAACTCACAGAATGGGTTGCCACTTACAAATTCACATCCATCCAAGACGTACGTGAAGGCAACTAATGAACAAATCCAAAGAACATAAGACGTGCAAAAGGACCACACTCTTAAATTATTCACATCTCTCAACTAACAGATATTCATCTCTCTGGGTGCACCAACTGTTAATCAAGCACACATCATAAAAGCATAACAACTATTCTGGTACTCTCCTCGACGAAATCATACGCGAAAAGAAAAAAAAAGCCACCTTTTTGTTGGATTTCTTCAACGACACTCTCTGTCTGATCATTCAAAATGAAAGCATTAGTTGCCTTCCGATACAAGCTTTTCAGCCCCTGCAGAAGACTTTTTCTAGCCTTCAGACTCAAACTCAGGAAACCTGTCCTTATAAGGTTTCTTCGCTCCCATACACGTCGCAGCAACCACCAAAAAGCTCCACCAAAGAAACGGATTTTCAACCCTCTGTTCTCCGTTTTCCGGAGACGTTCCAGAAAAATGGATAGACTCGCGGAGCTAATGAACTCTCCTAAGCCCGTGCTCGAAAGACAACTCTTTCCATCCCCTCTGACGCCAGCTTACATAAAGGCCAGCAACAGCAAGGCCACCAAAAATGAAGCTTTTGTAAACGAAGACATTGAAGATGCTTGCAGGAGCTTTGAGAACTATTTGGTGGACGTGATAGTTGAAGAAGGAAAAGTAAGAGACTTGATGGACGTGGAAGAGCTTCTCTACTGCTGGAAGAACCTAAAATGTCCAGTCTTCATCGATTTGGTCAGTAGATTCTACGGAGAGCTTTGCAGGGACCTGTTCTCCCCTGATGATTACACCAATAGCGACATTGCTAGTTCATAGTAAATCCAGTTTGTCTTACCTCGTACGTTGCAAAGGCCTGGCCCTCGCCACTCTTCCTCGACAATTCTTCTTTTCTAGCCTTTCTTTGTTCAAAACTTTGTATTAGTAACAGGCCACGAATAAAGCCAATCTCAATAGTTGTTTGAGGCAAGTGCATGTCTACATTCAGCTCCACATAACTGAAATTTAGTTATAACTGCTAGTTTGGAAAATTTACCAACAAGAGCAAGCGCTTGTATGAAAATGTCCAAACCACAAGAACTTCGTTCCTGTGAGATAATACATATAGCCCAACCATTTATCAACTAACATTCACAATTCCAACTATTCATCATGTTATGCCCCAAACTATGAATAAGAGATCATAAGCTTCCAAATGACTGCTGAACATATTTCCCAAACGATAGTATCAGTATATACTAAGCTTCTTCATCTTCGCCAAGAAAATAGTAGAAGTACTACATTAGCCAACCAGGATAGTCAGATCAGCATGGCTCCTCCACCCCACGGTCAAGGCTAGGTTCCACCTCCGGTATAATAAAGAATGAATCTGATGTGATTATACAAAAGTATAGCACGACAAACAATATAGTTTCATTCATTTAAGTCCAACTTTGGTGATGAAAAACAGACATCCACTAGACAGTAAACATGTTGGGGTGCTCTGCAAAATGTTAACCAAAAATTGGATAATACATATGCATTACCATCCTCAGCTGGATGTATATTTACAATTCAATGCACATAAAACTAGATTCTTGCATTCAAAATATCTTATAGATATGCGATATATAAAACTACAGAGTAGTACACAATCTATGCTTAGGGGTTTTAGTTCCATCTCATTACACTTGCTTGATCCGAAAAGAAACACCAATGTAGCTCAATTGACTCGAGCCAACTATAAACACATTCAAAACAAATAGATATTAACATAATTACCCACCAGACACAGTGCTTCCATCTAGTAAGTTCCATGAGATGGTCTGACTTCTGAAACATACACCTGCGCCTTCACCACAGTATCGCCAACTTTAAACCCAGGCATGACCATAAACTCCACTTTACAACTAGAATGTCTTTCATCAAGGTCGGCAGTACCTTCCCCTTTCTTGTCAATACGTTCCATGTATATATCTGAGAATTGGCATCCCCTATTTACTGCAAATATTTTGGCTTTGAGATCAATCGAAGTTGCAATCTGCTGTAGAACCCAAACCCACTTTGCCATCCTTGAGAATATTTGATAGAATGGCGTCCTCGGGTGCTTGCCACTCAAAACAAACATCCTCTGATCCAAATTTCCTAAGAAAGACAACTCCATCACTGGATGAGTGACAAACAGGTACTTCTTTCTGCAGAAATCAGCAAATTCTGAATGTGGATTTTCTATCAGATAATGAAGAGGATCATCAACCATCAAGATATCATCAACATTATGATACTTCAGTGACATGCCATGGAACATCCTTCGTGCAATGAAAGCTTCAAAAGCAAACTTCTTATCAGACCTTTTGAAGTAAACTACTCCACTTTCAATTGAATCTGCTGCAAGGTCTAGATCCCAACCCGAAGCTTTCATCAAGCTAATTACTGGTTTTGCAAAATCATGAATGGATTTTGAAGCATTTTTGAAGGTATCCTCAAACATAGCAATATTCATAATCCTTGTATTCTTTCTAACTAAACTTTCCTGCCTCATCTTTTCAACTAATATAGCATTTCTAAAATCGAAATCATGAAGTTCTTGTCGTAAACATGCAATTTCAGCATCTTTTTCACTGTTTTTAGACTTAAGTTTTTCTAACACCTCTTCATTAACTTCTATTTCAGCTCGTAAACAACCAAGAAGAGACGAATCAAGCTTGGATTTTGCGAACTGCTTCTCCTTGTACCTCTGCTTGATCTTACAAAGTGATTCCAGCAGAGCAACAACAAGTTCATCAGCAGCTATAATCTTTTCAGGGATGTAGGGTATATGAGCTTCCTGAAGTTGGATATAAGCTAATTTCAGAGCAGACACTACATCAAACAGCTCAAGAATATACTTGTTACCAATTATGCTGCTCTTGTTTCCAACAGCAGGTTGGGGATGGATTTTCTCGCCATCGCAGCCAGTTTCCTTGGTGGCATCACAGTTATCTTCACCCGTTGATTGTTCCTTGGGGTTTGGCTGAGAGTGACGATCATGGGGAACTTGGTTCTCATTGGTAAAAACTCCAATGGATCTCAATTTGCAAACTTTTGCAAATTTAGATACCATTTCGGTTATGTTTGAGGAAGGTTTTGAGGTTTTAGTGGTGGCATTCTCCATAACTTAAGTGGATTGATCTAAATACCAATGACAAGTCCTACGGGATTTAGTTTTCAGAAACACTAATCTGAAGAAACTGAAGAAAGAGAGATACAACAGAAAAGGAAACAAAACAACACGATGCAATAATGTAAAGCAAAGTAGCAAACACTAATAAGAATGTCCCGATTTCCGGGCCAAATGAACACTTAGGACCTCAAAGGATTGAAGAAACTAAAGCTGTTTCAAGGTTATGCAAGTGACCAACATGCTTCCCAGAGAAACAGTCAGCAAGAACAGCATACGTTATGAGGGGGGTCAAGAGATTCAAGTTAATTAAAGCAGCTAGCTTTTTGTTGCGTATGCTTAAATCCCCCAATCAAAGAGTTCAAGAGAGAAGTAACCAAGCACAAGCAGCTGCAAAATATTGAAACTTTACCTCCAAAGATCGAATATACCTCAGTATCAAAGATTGGAAGGCAAAGCAATAACAGATGAGTAGTAATAGTATCAGACTAATCAAGTGTAATCATTCAAGGAAAGGAGGTAAAGACATTAGAAAAAGAGAAAAGCCAACAAAAGAAAAGATCTGGACATCTGAGGAAAACCTCAAATTGACAAAAGAAGATTGAGATGGTAGAGGAAAACAATGTTGTTTTCTATTTCCTTAACCAAATGGATTCAAAGTTTGGAACTTTAGCACAAAGCAATTAGAAAAAGAGAAAATGTAACAAAAGAAACGACCTGGGCATATGAGAAAAACCTCAAGTTGACAAGCTGGTGGACGAAAACAAAGTTATTTAAAAAGTTTGGAACTTTAGTTCAAAGCATTCGTCTCTCTTGAGTGCTACTTCTCCACTGGACATTAGGACAGGCTCCTTTCTGGGGTTCAGTTATCTCGGTGTCTCGCTTCTCATCTCTAATGTAGTAATGTGTGCAAGTGTGTGAAAGCGTGAAGTTTGTAAAGTTTCCATGTTTGTTTAGAGAGAACTTGTAAATAAAATTATTATTTACGGGGAAGTGGGAGACGTGGAAGAAACCGAGTAAAGAAACTGTAGAGTTGCAGAGGTTGCAGTGTTTGAATTCCCTCTTCAATCTCTTCATCCTTCAAAATTTACAATGAAACAAACACAAACACACACACACGTAAATTACCAAAATTAAGTACCGCTACAGTACGTTGTATTCAATTATGTGTCATTTTGTCATTTAAGCCTTCCGTGTCAAAGGCACCCCTCCTTGCCCTTGGACCAATCCCACTGAGGAGGTTTTTCAGAAGATGGGATCAGACAGCAAAGCAGCCGTTGATCTACTTGAGCCAAACTTTTGAAGGGATTAGATGGGCCATTCTACCCGTGATTGGACCCAACAACAAAGCAACAGCGTTCTGTGACTGTGTCATGCTCAGATCTGGCAGCACAAGTTTTTACCAAGGTAGACTGTTCATAGATGACACTCAGAAACCAACCGGCGGATTGTCACTTATTTGTAATGTAATTTAACAGCATTCGTGTATAATTGTCCATCATTAATTTACTTCACAATATCCCAAGTTGAAAACTTGACATTATTTTCATTTTCAAACTCTTCATTTAACAAATTGAAAGCAACAAACTTGTCACCTTCAAAATTTTCCTCGAGTTTTAAGGGATGCAAGTTCTTCTACTAAGCTTCCTTACGGCTTCATTTATCGTCGACAAAATGATGCAAGAGCTTTCATCCTCTTAGTCAGTATAAGAAATCGATGTATAAACTATACGTAGATCACGTGGGTTTACATGCATACGACGATGTTTAATGTTTGATTTTTTATCAAAAGAAGAAGCACAAGGCAGGCCATTCTAGACCCATCTGTCTGGATCGAGGTTAACCTGCCAGCTTTATTCAAACTTAAATAATTGAATTGTTTCAGTCAGGCTATAATGTATGCCTCTGCACATGCATGTCACACTCACATTTCTGGTTCATATTGCTACGAAACCCTCAGCTGGTGGTGGGGTGAAATTGGTTTTTTAAATGTACGTGTTATATATAAAAGTACACTCAGTCGTAGTCTCTAATAAGGGAGACAACGGTCTCTTCGATCGTTGCCTTAGAATTTTACAGTACTTGAGACGTGAACAAAAGAACAGCGACAAAGTTGTTCTGCTGCAGCTGCATGCATTCCGATCCACACGCTTTTCCCTTTTTTTCACAGCTACACCTGTTTACTACTTTACTATATATAAAAAGGGCTGCACTTCATCCCCACGCTTGCAACTTTCAATTCCATTGGTGAAATACTTGTTTATCTAGCTGATATTAGATATCTTCACTTTCCTCGATGCAGAATACATACACACACCTACCTTCCTCTTTTATTAACCCTCTTGCCTTGTCCTATACGGTTTCGAGTCAGAGAAAGTAGATTGCTCCGTGCATGGAGAGGAAAACCGATTTGGGAAAGATAAGTAATCATGTTTAACTCTAATGAGATCTTTCTTGCAGCTATCTTCTATGGTTATAAGGGTAGTTAACTAATGCGGATAACCCTTATAGGATTGCACCACTGGTTAAGCAGCATAAGCAATTCAATTAAGGCATCAAATTGACATTTATCTAACTGAATGAACAATCTAATCGTAATGGATTCCTTAAGATTAAGATTACGCGAATGGTAATTATGGAATTAAGCGAGGTTGAGGTATTTCCAAATTATGATTACCCTCGTATCCTTACAACTTGTAGTTACGAAAACATGTGCTGAAGTTGTCAGGCAGGCGTCAAATAAAAACTACTATTAAAGAGACTCAAAAATTGACTTTTGATGAATCTATAACTTAAGGCACGAGGAGATGGGACACAAAACACGCAGAGAAGTTGGAAAATGTTGGCTGAGATATTAGAATCTTCATCAGAGGTTTCAGGGGGAGAAAACAATAAAGAAAAGGAAGGCTCCATGTAAAGAATTGAAGTGTCTTTTTAAGACCATGTGAAGAGCAGTTCTCGGAACTGAGTCCAAGCTTGACAGTCATCAGCCACCAAGCATGGCTACCATTTTCTTACACATTTGTTTTGATATTATGTCTACATGCCCTTCCCCTTGATATTTCTTACACATTGGATGATCACTAGGAGACATTAGCTAGGACGTGACATACACATGCTCCCTTTTTACTTTGACCAAAATTACCTGCAGAACTACACAGTTGATGTGTCCAGAACCAGGAATTTAAACTCTCCAAAGTTTCTTATCCACAGTAGCTTCACTGAAGCAGATTAAGGCAGACAGAATGTACCTTCTCCTTTCACCGAATTAAAGACACCAACTGAATTTGGGTCTTTGCTACTTTTTAAACTCTTCTAATTAGTTACCCTTCGCATTGGTGTACAAGTACCGAAATATTCTAGAGCTGGTACTTCTTGGTCGCTTGTAGAATGCAATTGCAGCTTTCACCAATTATCACAAATTCCTAAAAACAAGGTAACAAAATTCAAGCTGTAGAATTATAATTTGCTTTCTTTAAACTGATACAGAAAAGAAATAGAAGACTGAAGAAATATGTTAAAAACAAAATGGGCAATAACTATTTTTTAGTTTTGCTAATTAGTTTGTGCTATAAAAAGGGAAAAAAAAAAAGGGAATAACAAGAATGGGAATGGTACTGGGACGAATAGTAGTAACAGGAACAATGGTGTGTGTTTTGATATATGTGTACTGTTTCTGGCTTTGGGAAGTCGTTGAAAGACAGTGAAGAAAGCTTGTAAGAGAATCCTGGACCCAAACATGGTAAAGCTTAGGAACAGACGATTCTCATAGATTCAACAATCCTTTTCTCTTCTCTCTCAGATCAACAACTACTACCACTATTGTCTATCTGCAAACACCTCTCTGCCAAACCTGTACCAATACACATCCACTTTTTTCCGTCTCTACCGCAACAACCCCCACTAGCGCACGTTCACTCGTTTGCCAACTTCAGGATTTAAAAGAACATGGGAAAGAGAGGAATGGAAATGAAGGGATGCTCTTGTTCTGCTACTCCGACCACAGAGCTAGCATGACAGTCGCATAAAACGTGGGGGTTTTGAGGGTTCAGCTTCAAGTCTGTGATCATTTTTAGTTTAGTATAATCTAATTGGAGTCTGAGGAGGGAAAACAGAAAGCCAAGTGTTAGCTTCTCTTGTTTAGTAGTTCGGAACTAGCAAGTCTTCTTCTGTAAGTGAATTGTCATGACATAAGAGAGAAAGTCTACTAGTTTGTTGGTGGTTTAATTCTGAGCTCTGCTAAGAGGATTTCGCTTTGGCCTCTTGATATTCTGATCTTCTCGTTCATGGGGTCGAAGAGAAACAACAGATCAATACTGAACTTCAACAACAAACCCTCTCTTGTCTACTGTGCCTCCATCTTCTTCTTGTCATTATGTGCGCTCTTTCCCACCATCACTTCCACTGTCACTTGTTTAGGTAAGAGCAACAATTCTCTACAAAAGCTTAAAACTTTTTTATGCTCTCTTATATATCAGCCGTATCGCCACTCCTACCTGGTAAGTGAAGAGAAAGGAACAGTGCACTCATGATCTCAGTCACCACTGCTACATATTTTCTTTCCACGGTTTTTCTAGCAAACCTTGGCCTTTGGTTTTCGCAAGTTTATATCGAATGAGTTCAATTAATTCGTTTTCCATAAAATGCAGACCCCAGGCGTTCATTGTCCGGTAAAGCTCGTATATATTTTCAGGTGAGTTTGGTTCTGTTGGCCTAGGGGTCTAGCTGCTAGATTATGCCAAAAAGTACTAATCTTTCTCAATATAATCTTCATTTAGGCCCTTTTTTACACGCTAAATGTACAGGGATGCTTTCAAATGTCTGAAAATCAGAATTCAGAACATATGTATGTGTGTGTTTTCCTTTTACCGAAATACGAACGCTAAAACCAAGCAAGTACACAGCTGCAGTCAAAGATGGAAATGAGAAACGATGACTGTGTCCTGACAGTATCTAGCTAGCTACTATCTAGCCTACGAAGTTTCTTTTTTATTTTTTATTTTTTCTTATGCACCCCATAGGTATCATCATATAAGGACAATTTATAGTCCATTATTTGCGCCGAGAACTGCATTTACAGTGCAACCGGAGAGGACCCATTTTGCATTCTCAGCCGTCTGATGAATCTAATCGATCCATGGATATGATTAGGAATCAGCTGACACAAGCATGGTGGTCCCTTGTACCCTTTCAAGTTTAGTTTCATTTCACCTCAAGCTTCGTTAAGCGTACAACACCATCCGGCGCAATTTAGCATCTGTTTCCTCTCTCTTGTCGTCTTTTTCGCTGCTCAGCGCTTTCAGCGGAACCATGCTTTTGTGTTCTCAAAGAAAATATTAAAATCCACCTCTAAATCTATCCGTCTGCCCTTTTCTTCTTTCGCTTTACCACATACTGTTGTTGGATGTGCACTTCATTAATGATTGATTGTAATAATAATGAACAGGGTATGATTGGTTTTGCAGGATTTTGTGAAGAGAGGAGATGATGAGATGACGAAGGATTCTTCTTTGAGCGTGAATACAAGGAGGTTTTTGAGTGGACCTGGTTCATCGCCACCGCGTTGCACGTCAAAATGCGGCAAATGCACCCCATGCAAGCCTGTGCATGTGCCGGTGCCTCCTGGGACGCCCGTGACGGCTGAGTATTACCCAGAAGCATGGAGGTGCAAGTGTGGCAACAAGTTATACATGCCATGATCAACTTGATTAGGTCAAGAACATATTCAGCTGGTTGTTAGTTGTTTTAAAAATATTATTTATCAAGGATTTATCTAAGCTTGGAAAGAATCAGAAGATGTTGCTTTATGAATTTACTATGGTGAAGGCGCAGAATAGAGCAGGAATAAATACATATATATACATCGAATCTTTAACACTAACATACTGCAAAAGACTGTTTTTTCTTTTCTTGTCTCTCTCCCCATTGTCTCTTTGCAAACTCTCCTAGTTCAGAGTCAATTTGGTCGGATTACTAGCCAAAGAATACGAAGAAACTCGATGCAGATTCTGCGCTTAACCAAAAAGATTGCTGTGAGTAGTTCAGCACTCTCATCCCTTAACCAGAAGTTTTGAGTTCGAATACTGAGAATAGAAAAATTTGTTTGACCAACACTTTACCCCTTACAGGCTGACCCAGTGCAAGCAAAGATTAGTCTAGAAATGACTGAATTAAAGGCGTCTTCTCATGAGTTGAGACCCTCCGAAAGACACCTAAAAATTCCATCTACAATGTTTAGTCTTTATGAACTAAACTGGGACGAGGGAAACAAGATTTGAATTGTTCTAATGATGCGAGCTGAAACGGCTGTAAGTAGGTATAGTAACTCCAACATTGTGGCTAGCATACCTACCACAGTGCTTTTGATAGAAACATCTATTTTTTAATATTGTATTGATAATATAAATCCGATTCGACTTGAATTAATTAACTTCAAAGCATTGATTAAATAAAGTCTTGACCTGATTTTTATCAAAATTTGGATCGGACTCATGCTAGAACAGTCAAGACTTGAGCCAGGGCCCATGTGACAAGGACAAGTTAATTAGCCACAATATGTACTTTCCATCAATGTTAAGAGGTTGTTAATGATTTAGAAACAAAAAAAGATAAGTAAAAACAATGAATCTGAATTCAAAAGTGCAAAATCAAACACTTTGATTTTACAACGTGACTTAAAATCCTTGATGAGAAACTAAGTTTGTCTTCCCGGTTGCCTACAACCGCAAGGCATGTTTTAGATCAATGACTGTGTTTGGCTTTAGAAAGGGTTTTGACCATACCCCTGAAGATCTTCCAAAACCAATACAGATTCAAAATGCTCAGAGCAGAAGGCACCACAAGCAGGCTGTAGAAGCCCAAGGGGAAAACTAGTTTCACCTGATACACCAACAATTATCAAAACATATCAAACAGACATGTCATACCAAGACGTTCATCATGAAGCTCCATTAAACTTGTCCATTTTCAAGTTCCACCATCTTTGGTATACTCACTAGGAACTAACTTTACTTATTCGAGTTCTGATTCCTGGTCTTAAACCAGCCAGTATTCTTCTTTTCATTATATGTTGTTCAATGAATAATAAACAAAAACACGACTCATGATTCCAGCTGAAGGTTCATGTAACGTCATTAACACTTCGGAAGAATATAAACTACGTTCACAGGAAAGAAAAAAGTTCCCCCTCCTACCAAGTGAAAGACCAGATTAACACCTTAATAGCATAAAGACCAGATTAACACCTTAAAAGCATATTAAAAGTAATACTAAACTTTGACATGAGACTTGAAAATTCGATCTAGATATAACACGCACCTGATCAAAATGAGAAATCATGTGGGCATAGAGGAAGATAAACAGAATAATCCGTGCTACCTGAGTACATGATTAGTTCTTGTCACAATTCTAAGCAATAGTAAGCAGAACAGAAAGAAATTCAAAGTAAGGAAAATAGGTCATCCTGAAAACTAAATTCAGACAAGTGTTCCTTCAAATTTAACATCATAAGTAGAGAAATTCTGGTCTACAAGAGAATGTATGAGATAGCTTGATATATGTAGAAAAAGCTACAAACGGGTAGGAAAAATGGTACATAAAGTATTGAAGTATCAACCTTAAACCATCATGAGAATATCCTGAAACTAACCAGCCACATAATGATATAGATCCTTTCTCTCAAACACAACTCTGTTTCTTTTCCCTTCTCACCAGCCACTGTATTGCTTCTAACCTATTTATCTTGTTACTATTTTTGGTGGTATAAAAATCTTCTCTATGCCCAAAGTTCTTTCTAAATCGATAAGTCACAATTTACTGCTCAAGATATTAGCCTACAATAAGTTTCCATTCCACTGCCAGTGCAATGGCAAGGATTTTCAGGAATATTAGACAGTACCAACCAACCAAGGAACAATGCAACTCCATTGTAGATGTAGAATTTAGAACTCTTTTGACCAGCAACATCCAAGTACCTGAAAACGCAAAATAAGTTAATATCCAAAACAAAGGAAGAAATGGAAGGTTAAGGGATTTATAAACGAAACTTTACCATCTTAAATTCACAAACGGAGTAGTGGCCTCTGTGAAGAGAACCATCAGTATATAAATCTGTCCTTGGCCACTTATGAGGGAGAGAAATATTGAATACATTGACAGAAAATGGTGCAGGACCTGAGAGAAAACATAGGATGTGCTGACATCGTTAGTAAAGCAGCCGACCATCACTCTCTCAGATAAAATCTCAGAGTTCCGCTAGGCAACTTGATTTCATGAGTAGGCATGACCATTATGGAAAATTATTTTTTGTATTGATATCTTAAAACAAAACAATTCCAGAAGTGATAGGAAGGGTGCAACCAGACAACTTTGTTTAAAATGACACTCATTTCCCGGGTTACTAGGAAAAGAGATGCTCTCATCAACAAAAAAAGATGTAAGCTGGGTAATGCAATATTTGTAGTCACGTACTCTTCCCCAGTTGCTAGGAAAAGAGATAGGATCAAGCCATCAACACACAAATATGTAAACTGGGACATGCATTATTTGTACTTACAATCTCCAGACCGCCTAATGCTGGAAAACACCAAAGAATCATTGAAAGGTCGGACAAAAAGTATCCAATAGAGATCTGTACAATGAGTTAAAATTAAAAAAAGAGGTCAAGTGAAGAAATAAATAGCTTCTGAAAATATTCAAATACATGATTCCATCTAAATTACAGCTACTACACAGAGCTACCATATGAAACAGAAAGGGTATAAAATAACAGGAAAGAGAATAGCTAGCATATCACAAAATGCTATTTAACAGCAAAAGGGCTTTGACAAAATGAAACTAATTAATTGATGAAGGAGAAAGAATTTTGAAAAAGATGATATAGATACGCAGTTTATGACATGGCTTACCCCTAATACGAACTCGGATACAAGTGAGGTTCTGTTGATAGCAAGCTCTTCTTGAGCTCCATCGTCAAAAAGACCTGATAAAAGCAGCAAGTAAAGAGAAGCTGAAGCTGCAACAAGTGCATGGAATGTTGAGAACCCCCTGTATTATAAAAGCAATGAAATTTATCTCTACACAGAAGCTGAAAGTCAGTCCCAGTAAAAATAGACATTCCATACTTATACAGCAAGGATTGAAATGTAAACAGTTATACCTATTGTTCCATTCAACTTTCTGCGCATGGGTCAGCTTTCCGTAACCTTTGAAACAAAGAGTGCTAACAAGACCTGTAAATTTATAGACCTTCAAATACCACACACTTGTATCAGAAGTTAATGGAGATGGCAAATGTATGATACAAAAGATTGCCGAATTTGGCAAGAAACATCCTTTTCTAAATCAGAAATTGATGAATGGATTAAAAAAAGAGAACATTTTGAGGACAATAGATAAGCAAAGTGCAAGAAATCACACTAACAATATCTAATTCTTTAGAATATTCAAACCAGACACTGAAACTCCAACACTAGAATAGGGCATGTAAGTTAGTTTTGACAAAGTTAAAACAGAATAAGAACAAGCTTTCATTATTCATCCGCAAAAGTCAAGTATAATAATTTCCGATTGGTAAGACACCACCAAGAGAATCAATTTAAAGTATTAAATGTTGTTAATTATCAGCTAGTTGACTACAAAAGCATAGCTTTGACAAGATAGCTATCACAAGAACAGACTCAAAGCAATTACTTTAAAGGACCTCTCCCAAAAGAAAAATAAAGAGCACAAACTCAAAACAATACAGCGAAACTTTAATATTTTTCACAAAAAGAACTAATTGATATAGCATGAATTACTGGTAAAGTTTCTGTAGCAATGGACACTTTTCAATAGGCTTTTTCGTTTAAGTTTATTCTACTCAGCACAACTTCATAACCTATAACTGCATTCTAGTTTCTTCTAAATTTGAAAATTATTCCCTGACAGATTAAGACCTTATGCAAAACAAGAAATTAATTATAAAATCAGGAACCCACATTCTACAAAGAATTACCAAAAAAAAAGTTGTTGAAAAGGCCCCTATGCCATTGCAGGAACCTTGTAACTCCCACATATTTTTTTGATTTGGCTTACAAAAGATCTACAAGCCAAATTGTTATATCAACAATTGAAACAAAAGTTATGACCTACTCATCTCTCTCTCATTGTTTTCTTGTTCCAAGTTTGTATAACTTGAGCAAACACAAGTGTTGCCTCGATCCTAGTTCTGCTAATATATGACCATTACTGAACTGAATATACAACCCTTCTCCTGATTTTCTCTTAGAAGATTAATCACCTCAGCCATTCTGCAAATTGCTCATGCAGGCCGAAAAAATGAGTTGATATCTTATGACATGTATACAAGAACATAAAAGACTATAAACATCCACTAGAATGCCATAGACAACCATATTCTTACAGGAACAAAGTTCAAACGATAGTGTTAGTTCTCTTTCTGCAAAAACAAACATATCAAATGCAAAAGAAGCAGGTCAGACTTACAATTGCGCACATAATAATCCCGGAAAACACAGAAAGCAACCGATAAAATTCTTTGCTTGGCGCACCGATCTCCGAGGTAGATACAAGACCAACATGAAAGGGCAAGTCGAGCACCATATTCGCTTCCTTTGAATTTGTCATGTTACATCCAAAGATGACATTCACCAGTTGTCAATCAACAAGGAGAGAAGAAGCAGGGAGAAGGCATAAAGTTAGCAGGTAAAACATTACTAAAAAAAAGAGGAAGAGATGAGAATAAATCCAAGTAGGAAACAGACATTAAGAACAAAACTCAATAAGAAAAGAAAAAGAAACAGAATTTAACAAGAAGCAAAGAGAGCTGCACCCAAAGGGCTCTTACCTATCTATGGTATTAAGTACAGATTATGGATGATGGTGATGGATGCGCCAAAAAGGAAGTTCTTTGCTTATCTTGTTCAAACTAGCATATCAACAAAAGACCCAAAGCAAAGAACTTTCATTCGATAGAATAAGAAGAAGAAGAAGAAGAAGAGGAAGACAATTGGGCACAAGGATACAGAGTAGAGAAATTGGGGAGTACTGTAGCGTGTGGATCTGGCTTTTTGCGGGGCATCAAAAAAATCAAATCTTTTAAAAACCAAAGCAACCCAAACAGAAAAGGAAAACAATGTTTAACGCTCTGGACGTGAAAATTCAGGGTTCAGATCTTCTGCTCTGTTTTCTTTGTAACTCAAGTAAAAACATATCGTCCATTCATAGAGAAAGACGGGAAAAAAAGTGAAGAAGATGAGGCATGACTCGGCTCGGCTTGGGTGAAAAAAAGTAGCAGCAGACGTTGGTTAAAATGACAGAAAACGTCGACGTTTTTTAGTGGGACAGAGTAGGAATAGGTTTAAGGGGACAGAATATCTGAATCCGAAAAACTCTAGTAGACCAATGACAAACGATTAAAATTACACTAAACAGAGCTACATATTTCCTAATAGCCTTTAATGCCATTACAAACAAGTAATTTACTTTAGGCTATATTTGGTTCGATGTAAAATTTTTAATTTAATGGAATGTAAAAAAAATGTTTTATAAGAATAAAATATAAATGTATGTAATATTAAAAAATTGTTATTTGAGAATGATGAAATGATTCAAAATATAAAATAGTGAAATATTATTTAAAGGAAGGACTTATAATATAATTTAGTAATTTTTATTATTTTATATTATATCCTTAATTCTCTAGATTGAAAATTTATCATTTTTACTATTTAGGATTAAATGAAATGTAATATAAAATTTTGTTTTGATTATATTTTAATATAAAACTGAAGATGATTCAGGAGTATTCGGTGGAAACGTTTTGAAAAAAAGTCGTGTACGAGGGATCTCATCAAATAGGTAATGTTTAGGCAATAAGTAAACGAAAACTGCACGAGTCGGAAGAATTTTCCACGTAAATTAGTTAGAATAAAGGCAGCTGACAAGTTGGAAATGAAACCCTAATGTAGTTGAGGTCCGGGTCCGGCCCAAATAAAATCGATCTCAACGTCTGTCCTTTTACCTGACGGATCCTTCTACTTAAATCTTCAACTTCCAACTTAATTATTGTTGTTAACGTTTCTAACTTATATATTATTAGCTATGATTCCTTTTAACTGTACAATCAAACTTATGTATGCAAAACTGTTATCTACTGCTTTTTAAATGACGTTCTCAGGATCAAAAAGCAATTCAAGTTGAATCTCGTGACTGCAACAGCCTGTAGTTTGATTATACCTTATGCTTGAGGATGTTTCTCTTTTCACCTGCAAGTTAGTCCTTTTTAACTTGTGAAAAGCCAAGGCAATATCTGATATTTCAATCATCAGTCTATTGTCTATCAAAAACTTCAAGGAACTAATCACTTACTATTTAATCTATCCTCTGGAGCTTTATGCTTCTTTATAAGAGCCTGGGCCAATTTAAGGAATAAACAACCAATAAAATTAAAAAGCTTACACTTGACATATAAGCTTTTCTTTTTCCACAATCATAATCAACTTTACATCATCCTAGGACGATCGTAGCTAGAGTTTAATTTGTTATACAAGTGTTTGGACAAATTCATGAAATGAAAAGGCAACACACTTGTAAATTTTGCGGAACAGTTCTTCTTAGGGATTACTTCTTTTGAGTACCCACTTAGGGGATGCATACCTCTCCTTATTGAGGATGAATCGGGAATCTGTCACCCAAGAATTATCATGTAATTTGTTATATTTTTCTTCCATTAAAAAAAAAGGCAATACAATTAAAAACCTATTTTTATGTTCAACCCACATCTTTTTTATATCTTTTTTTGATATGGTACAAATCTACTAACGAATATTTTAAACATGTTAATTACCATATTTATAATAGATTCACACTAAATGTTGAGTACAACAAGTATGGTCGTTCTTAGCATATTATAGGCTTTAAGTAAAGTAAAAAAATGAGCTTATTTTTACCTGTTTTTTATAAAGTTTGACACCACTGGTGTCTTCATTTCGAGGCTATAATATCTCCACAGTTTGATACCTTCAAGTATCTATAGGTCGTTGTCTTTGGGTATCTACAATTTGAGATCTTCATATATTCACAGCTCTCGTTATCCACACTCTCAGGAATGTGCAGGCTTACAACCAGAAAAGAAATTTAATAATCATAAATAATAGATACAACATGACAACATAAATGATTTGTACTGATGAGCTTTGAATGTAAATATTTGGCTTATAAATGTGCATTTTTTATATATGGATAATATGTTGAATCATATTTGCATTATGTACTTTGCTTAAGCATGTCATCATCATTTAGATGAGTTTATGATATTCATGAATGTGTATATGCTTGGTAGATGATTGTTGTGAGTGGTCATTCAAACTAAGTGTATCCTCAGTAAGCTTTCAAGTTTAGCACGAGTGTTAATCCGTGTAGGTCCAAGTAATAGAAGTAAGATACACGAAACATCTACAGAGACAAAGGTCAACCATTAGAAATAAAAGTACCTTTGGAATGTGTCTTTTGGTTAAAGATGGTTGTATATATAATGAAGGAAAATGTAATTTCTTGACGATTTGTAATTAAGAATTAAGTTATATGTGTACTATCTCTTTTGGATTACCATATAAATGTACAGATGGAATACTTTTATACGATAATGTTAAGTGGTATGAAAATTTGTAATATGTATATGTACATCATTAAATTGACAAATGTGTGATAACAATCCCTATAAATGAATAAAATTGTATGTCATGAATGTATGTACAGGAATTTGGGTGCCATGTGTGTGGGTGGTTGTAGGTTTCGTTTAGAAGGTGTTACAAAACTCTCATCTTTCTCTCTGACGTCCCATATTCATCTCTTCTCTCTCTCATGTGTCTTTGTTTTTCTCTTCTCTCTAGGTCCCTAACTCATCTATTCTCTCTGTCTCCTGTTTTTGGGTTTGAATTTCTACATTTTTTGTTTTCTGGTTTGCATTTATGTATTTCTGATTTTCTGGTTTGTGTTTCTGGTTTTTTGGTTTGCATTTTTGTATTTTCAAATGTTCTACAATTTTGGTTTGTTGTTTTCCATAGACTTAGAGATAGCAGTGGATTTTCAACCCGATTAATATTTAGACTGCCTGGCCTGAAAAAATGGTCATGAATGCTAAAAGATAGATTTTAAATTAATGCTAAAAAATGGATGTAGATATGGATTTGGATTTGGATCTAGTGATAACCTGAACCGATGGATGCCTATATCCTACCTGTTTTTTATTAACTCTATTTTTTATTTTTTCTTGAATATTTATGGTTAAATATAATAAAATATTAATATTTTTTGAAAAGAAACCGCTTTAAAATCTCCACTTTACTCCTCAGTCCTAACCTTTTTCGTCATATTTTATTTTCTTATTGGATGATAAATTGATAATAATATAAATTATATGGAGATAGAGTTTTGAATGTTGTAGAGTTCACGCAAAAATAATTTGAAGATTTGGATATTTCAGTCTTTGTTTCAGTTCTTGATTGTGAAAACTATATATTGTCTTTGCACCAGGCATTATGATTTTTA
>JANTPM010000008.1:6333797-6344104 GCA_025434745.1 Erythroxylum divaricatum
ATTTCCCTTCATATTTAGCGACGGATATCAGTGTCGTTGCTAATTAATAAATTTCCCGTCAATTTTACCAACGGAAATGGATTTTCAGTATGTAATTTGTAACGATATATTTTCCGTCGCTAATTCCTGCTTCCTTACATATTTAACGACGGATATTAATACTGTCGCTAAATGAAAATTTTTCTGTCAATTTCCCTATGAAAATAGATTTTTCGTCTGTAATTTGTAACGGTATATTTTCCGTAAGTAATTTTCCGTCGCTAATTCTTCATTTTTTATAGTGTACAATTTAGAAAAAAACTCTTAAATTTTAAAAAATTTAAAAATTTATAAGTTTTAAATTTTCTAAAAAATATTTTTTAGATTTTAGCTAAGAAAATAACGATAAAATACATATAGTATGAATATCATATGTGAATTAATCAGATGTTGCTAATATGATAACTCAACTCAGTTCTTAAATTTAACTCAAATAAATTAAATTCGAATTTAATTAATAATTTAAGATAATTATAATATATTATTAATATGAGTCAGATTTAATTAGATTGGTTCGAATTTTAGAGTTAAGTTGAATCGTAATATAAATAACATTTGATTAATTCACATCTAATATTCATATTGTGTATATTTCGTCATTATTTTAAGCTAAAATTTAAGAAAAGTTTTTTTAGAAAATTGAAAACTTAAAAAAATTGAGATTTTTTTAAAATTTCTTAAATTACAAGAGAAATTTATCTTTTATCCTTAATTTTATTATTGTAAGTTCATTTGGAAACTAATTGATGATCTTCTAAAGTAAACCTTCTAAAATAAAATTGATTCCAGTATATTTCTATCGTGAAAGCTGTAGTAACGAGCTTGTGTTTAGTAAACATAACCCTGCATGTGACCATGAAGCTATTGTCTAAGCTTTGCTCAAAACTGTACTAAATTAAACCCATGTGAAATCTCTGAGTATATGTTCTTTTGCCGAGAAAAACACACCAGCAATCACTCCTTAATAAACAGAGGAATCTTGATATTAATCTCGTAACCTTATTCTATTGACTTGTTGACAAATACATATAATAGAATTCGTCCACACCACGTAAATGCCATCATCTGGTGATCTGTTATTTTATTGAGCTTGACCGGTAGTTGACATTGAACTGTTTCCTCAACTTAAATCTCAAGAGATCTAAGATTTGCAGAGAGACATAGGAGATTGTGCATAAAACAAGTGGCAATTCCTGAAACGAGGTTCAGCCTTCAGGGTTTTACATTCAATAATTGTTTTCTCGGCTGTGAAGAAACGACAAGAAGAGAATATTAGAAGCTACGGTGACGTGAAACCAAATTCCGTCGCTATACTAGAATAGGGTTAGGTTTTGGATGTATATGACATTTTGACATGCATTCTATTTTCCCATCTTAGATTTCTTCTTGTGTTTGCTTCTTCCACTTGTAGATTTAGCTCAACACGACAAGTAAACTCAATGCCTTGTGACCAAGAAAAATCTGAAAAATCTTTTTAAATATCGAGACGTCGACTTTAGCTCCAGCTTCTTCATGAATTCGACCCAGAATTGTCAAAATGAAATAAGAAACAAGGGCTGTAGAGGCAGATCGTGACAATGCTGAGGTTTGAAGAAAAGAAAAATGAAAAGAGAAAGAAAAGAAGGACCGCAACAGAATGAGAACATAAGAGATGTGCAGGTAGATGATGATCTATAGGCGGCGAGTTGTATAAAAAAGTAGGAAAGGTTGGAATAATTACATCTAGAGTGTACAAGCTACAGACTCCTCTAAACCCACTTTGGTTGACTTTTTTATCCCATAAATTTCAGAATAAGTAAATACACTACCATGTGTTCAACTTATACTGGCTCAATGTTCTATAACTGATAACATAAACGACAGAAGACATTTTTGTTCTGTTTATCCCACGTATAGATTAGCTGAGCAGATCCTAATCAGTTTTTCACTAAAATCACATAGTTTAGCTACCCTAAAACACACGGTTCACATAGTTTAGCCACTATGGGCATGGACGATCTAGTTTAAAGATTATAGAGTACCATTATCATTTTAAACCTGGCCTGATGGGTCAAGCTTGTCAATGACTGTATAGAACTTAAAAGTGCAATTCAACTCCAGAGTCGTTTTGAAAACTTCAAAGTGTAAAACTATAACTATACAGGATGCACACCAAATTCCTTTCTTTTGATTTGTTAGTTCCAGGTTAGTACTAATATCACTAAAACAATATAATTACCAGGCCTCTAAGCTTTCAAACATGTGTGGCTGTAGATAGCTGTCGCTTTAGAGTAAGAGTTGTACAAATCAGACCAAACCACATTCATACATTTAAGGTTGTGAGGTAGCTGTCACTTACTAGCTAGTTACTGAATGGAGATTGTATGAGCTCCATCAAGATATTTATTCACATAAATGACAGAAACAAAATTATGATATGATTATTCTCCATTCAGAGATTCTGACTTCGCCTAGTCCTTAGATATTATCACAACCACCATGCGTTTATATATGTCAATGTTGTTAATTTCTTACATTTACATATGCCCATCGTCAATTATCATATGCAGAGGCTATAAAACAATTACATAAGATGGGATTAGACTTCATTGCTACGCTATCAAAATTCGAACTAGGTTATTTCCCAATTCAAATGGATCAAACGTATGAATGTTCACATAATGGTCAGTCAAAATATGGAACATTGTCACTAGAAATAGAGCTAAAACCTGTTGTGCTAGTTGACGTATATAGAGAAGAAGCAGGAGACGATGAAGATGAGGAGACAATAGAGGAGGGAGGTGGAGGAGGAGGAGGATGAGGAGGAGCCGGTGGAGGCGGCAGTTGAACTGAAGGGAGAATTGGCGGTGAAGGTGCAGCACCTGAGACAGCCCCAGAAGAAATAATAGCAGCTTGACTAGAAGAGATTAAGTTGTTAGTAGCCTCTCTATATTTGTACCTGAGTATCTCTGCTCTCACTGCATTAAGTTCGGCTTGCAAAGCTTGAATCTGTTGTTGTAGGGCTGAAATTGCAGCCATGCAACCATAAACAGGGTCTCTCAGCCTCAAGTTTGCCTCATAAACCAGGCTGTTTGCGGTATCAGCCCTTTGGCTTTCAGGAACCTCCTGGATAATCCCAAAAAATTGATGAAACTGTAAATACAATGAAATCATAAGGAACAGAACACAGGAAACAATTGGTAGATGGGATTTGGGTTAATTAAGTTACCATTAACATCTTGGAGACGTTGCTTGCACCAAAAACTTTGTGAACAGCTGCGAATTTCTGGGGTTCATGAGGGGAGAAATATGGACAGAAGGGACACTCTTCAGCGCACCTTCTTCTCAGGAGTTTGCATGCAGCGCAAGGTGTAACAGTATTCAAAGTCCCAGAAGGATCTAGCTCATGTCTCCTCCCCATCCGCGAAGATTCGTAAGAGTCTCTCTTCACCTTCTTTCCTATCTCGTCAAATCTCTCCCTGGGATCAACAAAAGAAGAAATTCTTACGTGCTTAAGAAGCTGATTAAAACAGCATAACTTGAACTTCTTTTACTATGGAAACCTAAACTTCACGGAGAGAAAGACAGGAAGAAATAATAAATAAAAACTCTCTTAAGTTGGAACCAGCTAGAGCTGAACTTAAACTTTCTGCCAAAGAGAGAGTACTTATCCTTTCCCCGGTGCCATAGCTTTACCTGTCTCTGGACATTCAAGCATGCTAGGTGGCCGTCTAGATCGAAGTAGGGGGAGATATACTGCTTGAAATGGAGTAGAGACGAAACATATGATAAGAGTTAGAGAAAGAAGTACTTAAAAGGCAAGTTAAATAAGAAAAAGAAGCATGTCAATGGCTTTAAAACATGAAGAAATAACAAACAGTTAGATATAGAGAAGTATTAACTTCAATGGAGTTGAAGATAAGAGTCGGTAGGAATGCGAGTGAAAGCCAACAATAATTTTCTCTGTTGGCGTCGGCTCACGTGTGCATTTTCGGTGCTTTTGACCTTAAACCTATAGAGGCTGAAAAGTAGCATCTTTTATTCTTTTGGACATAAAATCTATTTCTAATTTAAAAGTCATTTTTATTTAATAATTTGATAAAAATAAATTAAATTTATAAATATCAGTTAGATTAAATTTATTTGAAATATGTAACATCGAATTTTACAGAAACCAGCCTCTATCAGGTGTGAACGCAATGGAATATTGAATAGTTCAACGAAGGAGTTCAAATTCATAAGGCACGTCACAAAAGTCACATTTGTAGCACTACTTTTAATTAAAATATGATACATGAGTATATGTGGAATTAATCCAAGTCATGCACGTGCGTTATCAAATTTAAGAAATTTAAGATTTATAAAGTTTAATCGGTATTAAATTATCATAAAATTAGATAATGATTAAATAAAATTAAAAACTTAAAAAATAATTTAAGAATATTATCCTTATTCATTAAAAAAATTAAAATCTAATTAGAAAATATCATTAAATAAAAATTAATTGATTTATTTTATTTTATAAAAATTGATTAATTTATAAAAATAATAATTAATTCGTTTTTAACAATAAAAATTATTAAACTTGATCGAAATGAAAAGTTAAAAGTCAAATTTAAAATTGACTGATCCAAAATAGATTAATTCTTGTCTTAATTTTGTATAAGAAACATGAAAGAACAACCAAATAATGTCTGGATTTTGACCTAGGAAAATATCTGTAAAATCTCTCTAACTGGAAACGCAAAGATGTGATCACCCACGACTTCGACGACATGAAGGTGGTGGACATGTTCGTATTGTGGCAGTTGGGGAGTTTTCAGGGTTTCCTGTATGATAAAAGAGAGCAACTCTGACATTACACTTTTCACGAGTTTAAGGTATTTGGAAGAGACTCCAAAGTCGAAGTTGGTGTTGATATGAAGTTGAAATTTGCAAGGAAGAAGAATCGCTTTTCAATATTTAGAAAATTGCAATTCCAACCTAAAAAGTCAGGAAATTTTTATTTTGACACCAAACCCTTATTTTTCTTTCAACTGCACCCAATGAATCTACTTCTATTGCAGCTTACAATGTTAATAATCATAATCTTTTGATTGCAAAACTCGAAACTTGGTGTGTGCACATACCTCTCTAGAGATGTTAGGTGAAGAAAACCTAAAATGGGTTTTATGTTTGAGAGTATTTTAAGCTTTGCTTCCATAGCCAGATAACGATACCATCATCAGCTCTTGTTTGACCCGCATTTTAAGCCTAACAACTCGGATTCTCGCACTCTTCTGTTTCCAACGTACCACTTATTATATTCACTATATTATTATTATCATCATTATTATAATAGACGTAGTAGAAAATATGTCTTTAAAGTTCTTTTTCGGTAATTACCTGACGGACCTGTTTTAAGTCTGTGTACTTGGATTTAAAGTACAGGCTCAAGTTCAACTGCGACGTAGACGGATGAGGCTTGTTCTCAATTCCAAACCTTCAAATGGGCCGAAAGCTGTGAAAGCAAATTTATTGTTGTCAAACAGATATATAAATCTTATTTAATTCATAATATTAATAAAAATAAAAATAAAATAATAATCAAATATTTTTTCTAAGATTACTATATTTTATTTTTGTTCATTTGATTCTTAACTATTTATCTACGTGAGACTGTATGAAGCTCACAAAAATAAATACAAAATTTAAATAAATAAGTGATTGAGATTCAATAGAAATAATATGAAAAGATAATTTTGGACAGAAAATCCTAACTCTAAAAATTCCTTAGGCATGAATAATTGCTTCAAAAGCTAGCCTAAATGTAGTACTGGACAACTATGTGGTCCATTATGATAAATTCAAGCTAAGTGGCTTGGCCCTTCCTCTTTATAGATTAGGCAGATAGCAAACCGAACATGGAAAATCCATGCTAGCCCATCGAGTCTGCTACTTGCAGATGTTGGATTGCTTAATCTGTTGTTTCCTATGTTTATTTCGTTCTATTTTCTTCTCTGCTTAGCTTGTATAAAACATTGAATGTACCCCACTTCATCCTAGATATATAGTCTTCAATCTATGGTCAGGAAAATGAATCAGTCGTAAAAAAGAACTAAATGCATCTTGAAGTCGACGATTGGCTCTTGCAAGGAAACCAACGCCATGTGTATAACTTGTTTGGAGTAATTGAGGATCCAAAACCAAAGAAATTAAGACATCATAACATTTTATTGCTTGGTATTTGAATCAATCCAAACATCAAGGACGTTCCAAACGAACAATACTTACACTTAGTATCAGGTGTTGTTTGGTTTTCCGAAGTAAAATCACACAAAAACAAGACAAGAAACAAGAACTACCCTAAAAAAGAAACGCAAAAAGGAAAAGATTCCAGCAATCAAACCAAGAGAAATTCTCTCAAACTAGTTGACCCTGCCACATTTCTTCCTGATTTCACCCTTGGAACCAGTGAGTGGATCAAGATCTCCCATCTTGATCATCGCTGACACAAAGTCTGAGTAGAAAGCGTCTGGATTGCTGCTGTATGTTGTAACAATAGAATCGGTGGATCCACCATTGAATAGGACCTGGTCAGAGTTAAGCAGGCCCTTCTTGTGGATGAGGTTCTTGTAATAGGCGTTGTCAAAAAAATTAGCGGTTTTAACGTCTAGGGGGGCCAACTTCTTGTCTCCGGAGCCTGCAGTTCTTGGACAGTTTGCTTGTCTGGTTTTAGCAAATGAACTGTCGATGTTGGTCCGGTTGTATATGCGATCTCTGAAAACCACGCACCTAGCTTGTCCAATCGTGTGGGCTCCTGATAATACCAACACCATATGTATATGAACCAATGTTAGATGCCAAGATTTGAATGAGAACCCCAGAAATCTCGAGGGAAGTGACCGCCGCCACCAGACTATCGTATCCCTCAATCATGTTATTTCAAAATTTTCCAAGTAAGACACTTATTGAAAGAGGCTTGTTTAATCAGAACAGAGGTCAAACCTGATAAAGCAACCATGTCTTTGGGAGAGAGGCCTTTGTCTCCGAAAAGTTTGATTAAGGTGCTAAGATTAGCACGTGGAGATGGAAGGACACCAGTATTGTTGGCGTCATAGAAGCTTGCTGTCTTGGCATCTCTCCTCCCAAGTTTAACATTCCAATTTGGTCCTCCAAGCTGCAACAATTTAGCAGAATTATAGTTTCGTACTTATGTGGTTATACACGTACGTGTACGTATGCATGTGTATTTCAACTTGCCAGGACAGTGGAGTCTCGAGCAGCAATAGCGACAATATCAGCGCAAGATACAACACCAGGGCAAACATGCTCAACCTTAGACTTGATTTGATCAATGACGTTGAAACCTCTCACTGAGTTGTTATTTGGGGCTGCTGTCTGCTCTCCCCTGAAAGATGACGTGTCGTCTAGCAGAATGGACCCATCGCAACCCTGGCCAACAACATTATGAAACTCATTTAGATATACACGCATTTGAGAAAGGTCAATCAGTGCTATCGCATAAAGACGGCACGTAAACTCTCAATTAGTATAGTGTACTAATAAAACAAAGGTGAAACAGGAAAAAGTGCTCTTCTGTGGTTATTTTTGCTTGTGGAAGGTAATTACTGTCCACCAAAGAAAGTACAAATAATAGAAGAGGCCTGTAAATTATTGAAAGAATCTATTAGTAGATAACAAACTTGACTTTTGTTGTGCCAGAAGATATCCAGAAATACACAACCTCATATTATAGTAATTGTTTTCTACAAACTTATATAAAAATATAAAACTTCCCAAAACTATAGTTAGGAGGCGGATTTTAATTTCGAGTTTAATAGAATTAAAAGAAATACTTTAGTTGTATTGTATGTATAACATGATAATTATTTCCCGTAGCATCTTTTAAGATTTTATTTTCTTCTTTTCGATTGTTATGTCTTCAATGTGACCTATAATAGAAACTAACAGATTGAACAAGAGCTTGAAGCTGAAAGATAGAAAGAAAGCAAGAGAATTACGTTAACAAAACAGTCATGAAAGAACAAGCGAACGAGAGAAGCACCCATCCGGCGTTCTTTCGACACTGCAGACTTAACGACAGATTGAACCGTACTAAAAAGCTTCGGGCAGCTCTTGGAATAAAAATCCTTGGAGAGCTCAGCCGATGAGGATTTGCCTGTTAAAATCAAAAGTAAAGCTAATGAAACAAAAGCAACTGAGGATAAGGATCTTATCGTCATTTCGCTGTTCTGCTTTTGATTTGTTAAGTAGTGTGGTCTGGCTTCTATGTTTTCGATGCTGTGAATGACACGATACTGCTCCAAGGTATATATAGAGGTTTAGTGGAGGCTTAATGTAATGAGCTACAGGCGAGCTACCTAATCCTAGGGACCAGCAGTGGTTTAAAATTTGCATGGAATTGTCAATCTAACTTGTACGTCTGGCAATAAAGAGGAAGGTTAACGAATTCGGACATTGATTGATTTGATAACGAAAGAATCAGTCCAAAAAACACGTTTATGTGTAAAGTTTTTGTAGCGGGTAGCGTCTTAGCTGGGAACCAACACTGTTCGCCTTGAGATTCTTGGATTCGATGATGGCTTTGGTGGGTCAAGATAAGTAGCCTATGGGTAGAGCTTTCATCTTTGATTTTTCAAATCACTCCCTTGCCTGCCTCGAAGGGCGTCTGAGCAAGTCAGGAAGAGTTTTCATTCACTTTTAACGTTATATAAATTATTGATTTTGTTCTCGCGTCAAGGTGATTGTTAGATTTAAATAAATTCAATATATATTAAAAAGATTTACATCCATCAATAATGATTGTAATTGTTACTCATCAGTTATAGTAAATATAAGTGTGTGTTAGAAAGGCGAAGTGCATCTACTATCAGCCACATAGTAATAAAACGGAAGATCTCGTCCTGAGAGAGATGTACTTTCCGTTTTCAACTTCAGTTAAATCTTACCGTACATCCACCACCTGAAATCCTTTGTGCTGTTTATGATGTTCTATTTCCTACATCTACGGACTAAGATGGCATTGAGGAAAGAATCAACATATGAACCCCTGGTTAAATATTCGATGTGACGGGAGGAGTAACAATGTCTAGTTTTGTCTCGCTGTTAGAAATCCTGCGTAGATTCCTTAATCTATTGTTGCAGTCTTATCTTAAGTCTTTTTCTAGCGTAGGAATGTATGGTCTCAAAGCGCAGCCTTTAATATCATAATTAAGTTGGACGACTTTTGTTGCAGCAATTACAAGGACAGTGAGCGACCGATTCGTTTAGCTTTAATGTGACATGCATGAGTCCCTTTTTTCATATTACACTAAATATTTTAGTTTAATCAGACTAATTCTAAATTTCTAAGATTTTGATCTATTGTTTTTCCTGAGTGAAGCAGTCTTTATCTTAAGACCTTTCTAGTGTAGGAATCTATGGTCTCAAAGCGCAGCCATTAATATCATAATTAAGTTGGACGACTTTTCGTTGCAGCAATTACAAAGATAGTGAACGACCCATTCGTTTAGCTCTAATGTGACATGCATAAGTCCTTTTTGTTATTACATTAAGTATCCTAATTTAGTGAGACTAATTCTAAACTTCTAAGTTTCTTAAGACTTTTCTAGTTTAGGAATCTATGGTCTCAAAGCGCAGCCTTTAATATCAGAATTAAGTTGGACGACTTTTTGTTGCAACAATTACGAAGAAAGAGAGCGACCGAATCGTTTAACTTTAATGTGACATGCATAAGTTCTTTTTTTTATTACATTTTGTATCTTAGCTTAGTTGGACTAATAAACTCCAAAATCTCATTCCAAGAGTCCTTAAGGAGGTAAATATAGAATCACAATATTCCTCAGGTTCCTACGTAGCCTCATTTCTGCGTATAAGGAATATTTACATAATAATTGTTCATCTAATGATTGATCACTGGCTCCCTCTGACTCAGTATTAGATTCCCATCAATCCTCAGTTTTCGAATTGCTCCAACTCCTATACCGTCACTAGAAACGAGACGTTCATAATTGATCCGATCAAAAAATTTTATCCAAAAGACTAAATTATCATCAACAAAGAAAATTTTTCATTTTTTTCTCTTACATGACTCGAATTCAATACTCCCTTATTTCATTTTATACCTATTCTCTTTTTCATATACCCACCAAGCAAGTAGCCCTTTAAAGGTGGAAACATGAAGGGAAATAAGGTTGAATGTAAATATAAGACAAGAGTCAATTAATCATTAAAGTGATTTGACATCATGATACGTGGCTTGTACAACATGTGAATCGCCAGAATCG
>JANTPM010000008.1:6381556-6395649 GCA_025434745.1 Erythroxylum divaricatum
ACATTCGGTTATTCCCTAATCCCCCATCAGCCCCCCATTCTAACTAACTCTGACATCATTCTCTTCATTCCCCACAGCCCCCTCTTTCTTTCTACGTGAATACACTCTCCCTTTCCTAGGCTTAGTGTTATTCTTGTCATTGGCCCTAACATATAATGATTGTGAAACTGATGTTGTTTATAATCAAGAACATGCTCATGGACATTAAGGTAGTAAGATGACTTAAAAAAAGTTCACTCTCCATTTGGGGTTCATAAGCAAAGGACAAATTTGATGAAGATGCATTTTATGGTGTCCAGGCTTGTTTTTATTTCTTATGTTACTCGTTCTGGTCTTGTTAGTTTTAAGATGATATTGACTTTTTTCTCTGGTAGGAAATTGGAGACATTGAGAACTGGATGAGGACCATGGAATTTGATTGCAAAAGCATTACTGCTGCAATCCAGAACATTCACCAAGAGTGATTCCACAGGGACAAGTTCTTTCTCTCGTCAATTCCAAAGAAAATCCCATGCGAAAGTATGATATATTTACTTGCACATAATTCTGTACATTGCAAAAGCATTACTGCTGCAATCCAGAACATTCACCACGGGTGATTCCACACGGACAAGTTCTCTCTCTCAATTCCAAAGAAAATCCCATGTGAAAGTATGATATATTTACTTGCACATAATTCTGTACATATTTTACTGTTTGAAACTTTTGTTTATGATGGTAGGAATGAGAATGAGCTGGTCGAATTTGAGCTATGAGTTTTTCTTTAATACAAGGGAACCATGGGCGTCCCAAATATCAAATAACTGTTGTGATCTGACTCTTTACATATTTTTTATTCGTAATTATTATGCACATCATACCACAGGTCCATAAGTGTTTAATGATATTAACATATACTAAAGCTCAATGATAATTTCCGGTTGTGCTGAGCCAAGTTCGCTATGTTTCCTCCCAAGTTAAATAGACAGCTATTGCATTTGTTTCACGCTCAGATTGATTATCATCCTTGAACCTGAATGTATGTATGTTTCTGTATATTTACATACTAGATGGGGTCTGAGATCAGTTTCCTTAATGAAATTAATACTGGAGACAATTCTTAGATGTAAATTTGTATATATGCTATAACTATGTTCCATCTGCAATTTTTGTTTCAGTAAGTGGAAGTTCCCACATTATATGTGCTCTTCATCCTTCTATACCGAATGGCAATCCACTATCCACTTTCCGCGTAAATTTCATCTTATGGATAACAGAGACCAGAATTGATGTCAATCAAGTTTGAAAGATTGATCGATCTGAAGGGATACATATTGTTTAAGCCAACTTGCTAAATCTTTTAAAAGCAAACCAAATTGGTATTCTTTCAGTTGTGGAAATTGTCAAACGTCATTGATGACAACCATGTTCAGCAGAAATGGGATACAAATCTAAGATTAATTGATTGGATATGCTTAAGTCATGCAACCAAATAACTTAGAACTCACTTGAGTTGTCTTTACCGCACAAATTCGTAGGCACCAAAGTCAATCAGTTTCTCTTTGCAGCCGTGAAAGTTGGCAGGAGCTGGCCCTCGAAAACGGGATGAAGCTTCCAAAACTTAAAAACAATACAGGAGGCACAAAAAGTAGCTGGCAAACTCTACTCCAGAGTCAAGACTTTAAAAGTTTGTGGCTCAATGTTGCTCCAAGTGGGTATTGAGCATCTAAAGTTCTGACTTTTGACCATTTCTTGCGTCAACTTGTAAATTCATGGATCTTACAGAACAGCCTTCTTAAAAAAAAGAAGAGAGAATTCAGGCATCAACTCAGCAGCAACGAGATTATATCATACTTTCCTAAATTTCGTTTTAGTGTGAAATTTTGGATTAGATGTGATGATAATGACTACGACATATTGATGAACGTCTTTGTCACTGGCGATTTGATTCCTTTAAGCGTGCAGCAAACACTACCGAAATTGCAATTTACGTAAGTCCAAGCTCTGTAAGAATTGACGATTAAAGAATGCAAGAAGACTAGTTTCCGTTTAAACGTGAATTTGGTCCGAAGTATTTTCTGAATATAGCAAAACAATGAATTGCAACCACTTCGGATACATGCTAATCACGTAAACATGAACTGACTATGAAACCTCAATGGTATTAAAAAAAAATAGCAAAAGTTTAATGTCAGCTTGATAACTTAAAAATTGATTTTCATATGTCATCTTCAACGAGCGCGCGCGCACACACATATATACATACACGTTTTGCTTTAGAAATTAGACATGCATGTTGATACACCGCGTTAGTGTCTCATCATTTCTGTATATTCGGTGGTTACTATAAGTTGCAAGTTGTATCACTATAATAATACAGTCACTGTTATTTTTAAAAACTTTATAATCACTATAACAAATCATCTGGACAATTGATAACTGGGTTTTAAGAATTTTATACGCTCATTCTGTTCACAAAGATATAATCAATGAGAATAGCAATATTTATGTTAGTTCCCAGAATTTAGAAACTGGGTCTTGTAGTTATAAAAGATAGGAAGATTAAAACATCTTCTTCATCATGATTTAAATTTCAACTAAACTTTACAGACTTCTGTGATAGTTAATGGGTATGATCCTAAAAGAATGTAAATAGATTCACCTATGTATATTGTGAACAATGTTTATGTGTACATACTATATAAAACAAATCATAAGACACACAATTCGTGTATGTTGACCGTAGTTTATGTGGTTTTAGTTAAACAAGGTAATCAAGGGTAGAGGATTATCATTGCAGCAAATGTGAAACACTCACATGTGGTTAAAGAAGAAAAATGCTTGGGGATCTCAACTCTACCTAATCCTGATGTACCAGGAAGCTGACTTTAGAGCCCTCCCTTAGTTACTCCATATTTAAAGGATCGAATCAATAATTTAGAAGTAATTTGCACAATATGTTGATTGATTTGAACATATCCAGATCAACTGGGGTATTATAAAATTGGCAGTAACATGTGATTAACTAATTGAAGTAAGCAATTCTTAAATGATGATTGGAATTGATGCTAAATAGAAAATGCAACCATGGAATGGAATACTCAAACCACCTCATGAATCCAGAGGGAACAGTGTGAGTTTCGAGCTCCTATAAATGCACAACGTACTCATCATCATCATCTTCACTTCTACCTTTGTATAGAGAAGCTTGGCATACGTAGAAACTCCCGCTCAGTTCTATAGCTATGGCTACTCGCCTCATTTTTGTTTTATTCATTATCGCAGCTACTGTTTTGCAAACACCAACACATGCACAGTTGACCCCTGATCACTATAACCTAGCGTGCCCTGGGGCACTGCGCGCTATAAGAAATGAGGTCTCGAAGGCCATTTCAAAAGAACGACGAATGGGAGCTTCTCTACTTCGCTTGCACTTCCATGATTGCTTTGTCAATGTAAATTGATGATATACATTTGTGGACTGGATTTAGCAAGTGATTTTCTCGTTTTCTTTCGCTCTCTGGATTTAGTAACCTCTGATGAGACGTTTATGAAATATTGGCAGGGATGTGATGGATCGGTTCTTTTGGATGACAATCCTAAAACCAACTTCAAAGGCGAGAAGACAGCCATTCCCAACTTGAATTCACTCAGAGGGTTTGACGTCGTTGACAGAATTAAGGCAGCAGTGGATAAAAAATGCAAAGCCAGTGTGGTTTCATGTGCGGATATCTTAGCTGTTGCAGCTCGCGACTCTATACAAATTGTAACAACTTGATAAACTTCCTCTTCTTCTTCTTCTTCTTCCTCTTTTTGTTCAACTTATTCAAGGAATTGAACCATAAAATTTCTTACAGTTAGGTGGTCCGAGATATAACGTGTTGTTAGGTCGAAGAGACGCAAGAAACGCAAGCTTCAGTGACGTACTCGCAGATCTACCATCTCCATTTTTTAACTTCTCCCAGCTGCTTTCCAGTTTCCAATCCCACGGGCTTAACCTCACGGACCTTGTGGCTCTCTCTGGAGGACACACCATTGGACTTGCTCGGTGCACAAATTTCCGTAGCAGGATTTACAATGACACCAACATAAACACGGTATTTGCCAGGAAATTACAGCGTACTTGTCCAACAACTGGGGGTGGCAACAACACACAGCCATTGGATCCAACTTCAGAAAGATTCGACACACAATACTTCGCGAGCCTGTTGCAGAACAGGGGCTTGCTCCATTCTGATCAGGAGCTGTTCAAGAATCAAGGCAGTGCTAGTGATAAGCTGGTGTTGCAGTATATTAGAAGTCCCGGTACCTTTTTTGGGGACTTCATAAATTCCATGATCAACATGGGAAACTTGAAACCTTTGCTTGCACCTAATGGAGAGATCAGAAAGAACTGCAGAGTCGTTAACTAGCTAGCTCGGCATGATTTTAACTGATTATGATCATCGGTTAATTTGTTTATCGGAAGTGTTGCATGTTCTCTTCAGACTTCAATCTTCATTTCTGTACTATTTATTTATTCTATTGTTGTGTTCCTTGTTCCCTGTACTTCTGCTATTTATAAGACTATATCTTTTCCAAAGAGCTGCTTCTAAACTCCAAATGATGTTGAGTAAATGCAATGCAAGCTTTTTTGTTTGATTAAACATGACAGCAACATATCAGATCCATTTGGTCCATCTCAATGCGGAGATCCAGTACCCATTTTTGAATCTATGTAAGCTCTTCCATTTGCATTTCAATTTAACTACTTAGCTATTTACACTAAAAAAAACTTAAAAATATTAAAAATGATATATATAATCTTTTTAGTAGTAGTTTTATCATCCTCATCATCATCCTTATATATTTATGGTAATTTTATTTACTTAAATATTTTACGTGTCATATGTTTTACTTATCTACTCTTTTAACCTGCATTATTATTTTCTGTCATAACTTCATGTGGGTCTATAGGAAACAGCCTTTAAGGCTGTGTATTATCAGACTTCTCCAGACCCTACTTCACTGCGGAACTTCAAACTGAATGTGATGATGATATATATATAGTCCTTAATTAATACAAAATAAAAATCACATTTTTCTTGGAAATATGTTTTGAGAATATTTTGCAAAGTGGTTTTTTTAAGGAAATGTGACAGTTATTTTCGGCATATTATTTATGGTGTAAATAGAGAAATTAGATGTTATTAAATATTCTTATAAGGGTCACTGAAAAAAAGCTATTTTCGGTGTAAATAGATAATTTAGAGAATATTAATTATAATGATTATGGGGCATTATAATAATGAAATGACCATCTAACTTAATCTTTTGATTGTTTTTTAGTTAGTGTTTGATCCAAGAGGAATTGTTTTAAAATTTGTACCTAACGTCAATTGAAAATATAAGTGAGCTTTGAAAAACTTAGAAAATAGAACTTCATACTATTAAAATACTTAAGTCTATTGAAATGAAATCTAAACCGAATAAAGTAATTAATTGTTGTAAAAGAGAATTAAAAAACAATAAAAAGAAATTCAATATAATAAAGATGAATATGCAATGTTAAAAAAGCTAAAAATTAATAAAAATAGGTATGAAGTAGGCTAATTGATTTATCTGGAGAGTGAACTTTGATATATTATGTTTGTGTTGGTTTGAGAATTCTGTGTTGTGTAGATTGTTGTCAAGTGCTCGCAAATTTATAGTGATCTTATCTTAAGGTAATTTTTCTCTTTAATTTCTCACCTTCTTATCACTACAAGAAATTATATTTTTAGTGAAAGTAACAAGTGTCACTATAAAAAGTAATATTAGTTACTATTATTAATAATTTCTAATTTTTAAAGTCGTCACTTCTCATCACAATTACCTACGTCACTGATGAAATAATGATTAATTTAAAAAATGGTCACAATTATGCAATACATTTGTGACAGAAGTACTGACACCAAAAATTATAGAATGTGTAACAAAACTATATGGTCACAATAATTTTACATATTTATAACAAATTTATCGACACAAACAATATAAAATGGTGACAAATAATATTTCATTTATTATGGCAACATTATCGCCACTTAAATAATTAAAAACAGTGACAAAATATTTATCACTCAAGTTTTTTTATTAGTGTCCATTACTTCTTGATTATTAATATTTTAAGAAAAAAGTGTCAATATCATTTTGTCACAAAAATAAAAATTTGTTACAAAAAATACTATCGCTAATGTGTTTATTATTGTCATAAATAAAGCTATTAATTTACCAATAGAATTACATTAATGGTAAAAGAATTTACATCAGTGACTATATTATTTAACAAATTTCGTTACAAATGTGAAAGTTATATGGTACAATAATTTTGCCACTCATGAAAACAACTGCTGGTACTGTAAGGCGATACCTATATATTGTAATTTGGGATTTTCACCGTAGAATGCTCACGCCTGCTTGTAGAAGCTATGGGGTCTGCAATGTCTGCACCAATTTCAAAATCTTCACTAAGCTCTTTCTTAGAGCGTGCTAATCTCTTTGCCTTGGCTTCTGTATCTCTACAATGAGTTAATCAAATTAGTGACAGATGCATAAGACATATTAGTTCTAGGAATCAACAAAGTGCACCAAAACGGTTTACCGATCACTGCCATCTTGAACGGAATTAGAAGCCCTCTGAAAACCTTTATCAATCGTAGATGGTGGAGATCTTGTTCTTTTTGCAACAGTTAGGCCAGTAGTATTGGAGAATGATTCAAAGTCAAGAGAAGTTGTTAATAATGGGCATAGCTGGCCCTCATTTGTTGCTTAGTTTGTTGCTGTGTAAGCCTATATATAGGCATCTGATATTTATTCTGATACAATATAGAAAACAGAAATAACATAGTGCTTTTCTGTATTCACCCATCTAACTGTATTTTTTACTTTGTTTGAATGTATATTCCAACAAGTAGTCCTGGTGGAAATAGGTTCAACAGTATTATCTTTTGCAGAGGTTGCAAGCCTCTTAGGAATTTGAGAATGATAAGCATTGCTAGGAGCATTGGAGGCAATTTGAGACCTAGTAAGAGATGTAGAGGGCCTGGAAAAGAAAAGACAGAGACATTTTATCTAATTATCTGCTGCTTTCTTATTAACCTCCATGTTCTAGACTTTTGTCTAAAACAATTTTCTTTTAACTAGTTAACTTCTAGTTCACTTTGTCATGTTCTTGTTAAATGTTTTCCATTATTTTCTCAACTTCAACATTTTGAACTTCTACCTTAAAAAATCTTCCACTAATTACTTAATTTCCATCTCACTTGGTCATGTTCTGAAATTCTACCTCAAACAATTTTCTTTAAACTGTTTAATTTCCAACTCACTTAATCATACTCTTATAAACTATCTCGTTATAATATTTTTTAAAGCGTATATCAATTATTTATTAATTGTCTGAAATTCTTAAATCCTGAACTTCTACTTACATATACAAGAAGTCTCCGACAAAATGACTTTAAGGACTTATAGTATTTGTTGAGTTAAATAAGTTGAATTCTTTTTAGGCTATCAATAATTAAAATAATAAAATTTTTAATTAAAGAATAACTATTTATTTCTTTATTTTTCCCACATGAATCTATTGATTGGAATTATGGGAGATCCCATTATTTCCAAACCTAAATAACCCTTCAAAACATTGTGCTAATTAGTTTTGAAAATACATTTATTCAGTCGCTTATTTCTACATTATTATATTTATACCTCCTACAAATTAGGTGCAACGCTTGATCTCCTTTATTAGTTTTTTGTTTCTAGTGATTGGTGTTGGTATTTAAATATTTATTGATAATTTTAATTGATGTAATACCATGCATGTTAGTAAAAAATGGAGAATATCCTACCACTATGATATTGATTCTAATTTAAAACGATTAGTACTTTTCCTCTCTTAAAAAGATTAACTAATGAATATCTCAAGCGATGTAACCAAAGTCTTAAATTCACTTCTTATTTGTTTTATTATTGACATTTATGCAATTATATTTAAAAGAGTAAACGAAATTATTGTTATAGCGAGAATAATCGAATGTCATTTTGTCATATCATAGTGTTGTGCTTCTCCACCAACTCTTTCACTTTACGTCTGCCTTGCTCAATTTCAATTCTACCAACTATCTCTGTCCTATTCTCGATTACTAAGTTAAACGTATGATTTCGTCATACCATAGAATACTCGTGTCTTTTGAACTTCATGATTCATATATAATATAGTCATGTAAAAAAGCACTCTTTTACAACTTATTTAACTACGTTCATCACTCTTTTGTGATTTGGCTATTAGCCAATACAACATAAAGTTTAGACAGTATTTCGCAATCCAACCTTACACGGAATCACAAGTTATTGTCAGTTTGTTTTGTGGCAATTAGTACGAATCTCTCCGCTAGTTCCTGTTAATGGGCTAAGATTTCCCATCTTCACCATAGCAGCAGCAAAATCTTCGTAAAATGAAGCAGAATCAGTGCTATATGTGGAGACGTGTGAATCAGTGGAGCCGCCACTGTAAAGCTGTTGATCCGAATGCAGAAGACCTTCACTATTGACCAAGTTCGTGAAATATGCATTATCAAACACCACAGGGCTTATGGCATCAAGTGAAGAGAGGGTGTCATTGCTTCCAGTGCTCGGACAGTTGGTTTTCAATGAACTTGCAAATTCCTGAATAATGTTGTTTCCTTTGTAGATTCTGTCCCGAAACGTCAGACACCGGGCTTGTCCTATTGTATGAGACCCTGCATGCATGTCATTATAGAGTGGTGATTCTGATGACCTTTTCTGTAGTCTATAATCATTCTGGTATAAGTTGTAACAAGTCTTTGTAGTTTGTTATTATTAAGAAATGTCTGAAGACTAATACTAAATATTACAGGTCTGAACCAGTACTATGTATCATGTATTCAGTCAAGGGCATTGTAAGCGTCTTAACTAATTACCAGAGAGAGCAACCATCTCTTGGGAGTTGAAGCCCTTCTTTGAGAAGGAAGATATGAGGTCGCTAAGATCCATAAGTGGGGAAGGAATATCAGTATTTGCAGCACGGAAACTTGCAGTGGTGGAATCTCTTCTGCCAAGTTGAACTGTCCATGAAGGCCCTCCTAACTACATAAATTGAAAGTTTAGCTTTAATATCTACATTGTCTAAACTCTTTAACACCTAAAACTTGAACCTTGAACCTATCATTATGCTCCCGCTTGGTTTTAAATGTAAATTGTATATTTATAACATTTGAACTCACCACGACAACAGAATCTCGAGCAGCAACAGTTAGAATATCAGCACAAGAAACAACACCAGGGCAAATAGACTCTAATTGAGACTTAATTGTATCGATAACATCGAAACCTCTCAAAGAGTTCATGTTGGGACCTGCAGTCTTCTCTCCTGTAAAACTTGAAGTGTCGTCTAACAGAATAGACGCATCACATCCCTGTTCCCAGCCATGCAAAACCTTGTCAAATTAGTATATTGAAAGCCAATTTTCAATACATAGACATATACATACATGTTCTTAGATATCAGATAAAACTTAACTTGCAAGCATGAGCGATATTATTTATTCAGTTATGTCAGCAAGTGTAAAGGATCCGTTCACAATAACATAATACTCGCTAGTAAATGTATGATGGTAAGTTCTTAAAGAGTGTAACAGTAAGTATGCACGAAAATACTATACAGTTGCATGATTTTTTACTACAAATTCTTAGTAGAATATGGAATTAGTAAGATTCTCATAACATGCGACGCCCACATCTATGTGCACGCATGGAATGATGCAATAGGAAGAGATGCAGAGAATGAAAGAGATACGTTAACAAAGCAGTCATGAAAATGCAAACGGAGCAAAGACGCTCCCATGCGGTGCTCCTTGACCACTGCAGTGAATACTGCACGTTTTATAGTAGAGAGTGCTTTTGGGCATGTTTTCACGTAGTAATTTGACGACAGTTGTGCATATGCTACTCCGAGCAAAAGCGAGGATAAATATAGACCATAAAGCGCAGACTTAAACCCCATAATATTGTGTATCACAGACACAAGTAGAGCGATGTCTATATATGTATGTGAAGCTTAATTGTTCCAAGTAGAGATGGGTTATTCTGATCATATGCTCAGTGCTCTTATATATAGAGGAGCGTGTCCCTGAAGTTGTAGACGATGATGAAGCTGTTGATTCGATCGTTCATAGTCAAACATATCTTGTTTATCATTTCTTTTTATCGTGATTGCCTATTGTTTTTCCCTTAAAGTTGAAGTAGGAACCAGAAAAAAGTAGTGCGGAGTAAGAGTCTGACGTGGTTAGATTAAGTTTGGCGTAATACAGCTAGAACTAACTAAAATCATCTGTCCAATATTATTCTGTCTTATTCTGTCTCATAAAATCTTAATCATTTATTTTACATGGTCCACGCAGGACTTAAACAAGACTGACATAAATAAACGGCTAAAATTTATTAAACACAATAAGACACCATAATATTGGACAGGAAATCTGGACTCATAAAATTAACGAATAAGCTATGAAGTCAAATAAAGATGTCATAGGTGGCATTTACTTCTTACTAGACGGTAGCAGGTAGAATGTGAACAAATATTGATTGAAGAATCTATTTATGTCTGTATGTGTATTGATAATAGTCTAAGTCAACTAAACTATCATTTCTTTTTTTGTTCTACAGCCCTTTTACGATTTTAATGTCTTCTCTCCTCAGATTTTGCTAATGCGCCGAACTTCGGAATGTTCCTCTTCTTAAGCTTTTAGTAGTGGCATCCAATAATACGATATAAAAATTGTCAACAACTACATGTTTGTTCGGTCTTAAAGATTCACATGATGAAATGAAGCACCCTTTGACGAGATAAGTCGGGATTGCAATATTGAATGTTTGCTAAATGACCACTATAAGAAAAATTTAAAGAAATCTGTGGCTAATTGAAGATTTGTTGTATCCTGGAAGTTGGCGTCTTGTGGTTATGGTGTGTGGTTCAAGTAGCAAATGTAAGTCTTTTGACTATTGTTGGAATGGCACAGCGCACTTAAACACATAACATATGAAATTTTCACGTGAATAATCTTTTTTAATGTTTTTGTTGCCTACTAATTGTCTTTATCAATTATAAGAAGATACTTTTAAATCATTCATTCTCAAATTAATTTCTACTCTAATTTTAAATTTTAAACCATTACGTATATTAGAGAGGTTTGAAAAATTTATGACCTCATTTAAGTTAGAAAATTCCCTTACCACTTACGTGCTGCTTGAGATTTGAGTAATCTTTCATCCTGAGCGAGCTTCCGTATGCGGACCAAGTGATACATGTACTATGATGATAGACAATTCAGGAAGCTGAGATCATCGCTCACCAACCATCTTGGACTTAAATAATAAGATAGTCTTTTAAAAGGGCAATTATGAAATCTAATAATTTATTAAAGGGCTTAGGACTTTTAGCGCATTATGATAGGAAATTTAAAAACTAATGATGGTTGTCAGTTTTTAAAATATATTAGGGTTTTATCTATGCTTAATAAGTTGTCTTCTCTTCACAAAATACTATCACGTACAAAAACAGAACTAGAAAGCTAAAAAAGATACAGATTAAGTAAGGAGTTTATTGTAAAATAGAATTCTAAATATTAATGAATAATTATAAGTTCCCTCATTTCTCGAGATTATGATGGTTATCAAAATTATGCTTACATATGGTAATAGAGCCGAGTTATAAAAAATTTATGGTTATCATTTACTGTAAATTTACGATGATTAGGATAAGTTTATAAATCCTAATAAAAAATTAGAAAAAACTTAATTTTTGTTTATCATCGATTTGATGATTATGTATGAAAAAAGAATGTTTAACTAATATTTATGTGTGGAATAAAAAAGAAAAATTTGCTAGTAAATTTCGCAGCAGTTGTGTCCAGAATAAAGTCTTGGTACTAATAACATGATCAGCACTAAGCACCGGGAAATCCCGACACTAGCATGATGCCAATGCTTGCTATGCAACTAGGGTTGTTGACTTGTATTTTTTATTATAAAATATTATATTTAAATTTTAATTGCTCATAATTTGATGCTAAGAAATTGTAATTTTATAAGTTAAAACTCGTTACTATAGAATATTTTTGAAATAGCTCAAAGTTGGTTTGTTTATTTTTATAGTTAATGAGAATGAATATAGGTAATGCGTACTTAATTAGTTATATTTAGATATCCAAAGATATGATAAACATTTCTAGTTGGTATATGTGTGATTATTGAATTACGTACATATTTGCATCATTATGTGTTTTATGGTATATTAATGTATTGCCTATAGGTAAACATTAGTATACAATTTATAAGAATCATTATATGTTATATAGTATGTTAATGGATTGCCCAAAGGTGAACATCAATATACAATTTCCAAAGTTTTTTTCTAAATTTGTGTAACATCTTATTGTATGACTTAAAGCATTAATGTCAAGTTTTAGTTTCATGCAACTATTGACATGCATCCATATCTCTTTTTTATTATGATGCTTAATGGATTGAACTTCCCTAAATGGAGTGAACAAATTCAATTCTATCTTAGAGTTTTGGAATTAGATTTGACACTTGGATCTGAGAAATCATATATATGCTCTGAATGTTTTGAGCATTGATGAGGAGAAATTTTATTTTATCAACTAAGAAAGACCAAATAAATTGAGTATGATGTATAGGACGATAACAATTGTTATCAATATTAAGTCTACTCTTCCAAAATCTAGAGTGATAAGGAATTACTTAAGTTTGTGAAAGTGCACTCCCATACTACTGACAAGTCTCTTGCTAGAATTCTTATGAGTATATTGATTACCATAAAATTTGATAGATCATGTACTATACAAGAACACGTTATTGAGATAACAAACAATACAACAAGATTTAAGTCCTTGGGAATAGAAGTAGATGAAAACTTCATTGTGCAATTCATCTTGAACCCATTACTGTCTCAGTATGGTCCTTTCCAAATGAACTATAAAACCATGAAGGACAAATGAAATGTGCATGAGTCATATAGTATATTAGTTCAATAAGAGACTAGACTTAATAATAAAAAAAAGTCACTCCATTAATTATATCAAGAATCAAGGAGCTAGTAGGAAAGGTGGAAAGAAACATAAGAACAAAGTAAAGGGAAACCCTTGAAAATTAGTGAGGAATCCTCTCAAATTCATAAGAAGGAATATGATAAATGCAAATTTCATTTCTGTAAGAAGTTTCGACATTTCCAAAAGGATTGTTCTAAACATAAGGCATGGTTTAAAAATAAAGGTAAGCCTAATGCTCATATATGTTTTGAGACAAACCTTATTGAAGTTTTTTTCAATACTTGATGGATTGATTTTGGTTGTATTACTCATGTTTCTAATACCTTACAGGGATACCTTATGACCTAAACCATAAGATCAAATGAAAGATTTATCTATTTTGGCAACAAAATGAGAGATCCAATAGTTGTCAGGACTTATCGCTTAATCTAAGACACTGGTTATCATTTGGACTTATGTGAAATTTTTTATGTACCTAGTATATGTAACACACCACTACCATAGAGCATATACCCAAATATTCAGAGGACATCCAATGACATACCCTATGAGAATGGCATGTTAAAATAATCATATTCACTTATTATAGCATCACAGAAACATAAGTATTTTAAAGGACTAAATTTCCTCATTTCATTCACAAAAATAAACTTAATTTGTCATTACATTCCATAATCCATATATTTACATTACAAAAACATCTGAGAGTTTACTGTTCTATACAAAATATCTAATATGAAATGGAAGGCTAACAAAAACATTCTAACTAAACTCTTTAGACATCATCTAACAAGACTTTTAAGTCATTTTTGTTTCCAAAATTGACAATACTAGACTGCCATTAAATTGTCTTAGAAGCTAGTCTCCTAAGTACCTAAAAATTAATGTTACAATTTTGATAAGTTTTGCAAATTTAGTGAGTGAACCATCATTAATGTACTTACTCAAATTAGAACACAAACATTACTAGTATATAACACAGTTCAATCAGTATCTCACATCATTTAC
>JANTPM010000008.1:6395749-6409773 GCA_025434745.1 Erythroxylum divaricatum
GGTCTCCTAAGTACCTAAATATCAATGTTACAATTTTGATATATAAAACAAATGCAGTGAGTGAACCATCTTTAATGTACTTACTCAAATTAGAATACAAACATCACTAGTATATAACACAGTTCAATCAGTATCTCACATCATTCACAATCAAATCATATATATATATATATATACAGATCATTCAAAATTTAGTACCTGATTACAGTGTACATCATATTTCAACAAACCTATTATGAATACAAACATTTCATATAATCATTTAGAATATTTCAATTATTCATATCATCAACATGTACACAAACATTGCATACCATTATATAAACTCAATTTAGTCATTCTTTGCAATCATTCACATAATACATGTAAAGATATATATGCAAATGCACATGAGACTCCACTTTTATTTTTATTTTGTTGTGATCAAGCGCCTATTTAACTGTCTCTTATCTCTTGTAGATATCGAACTCATTTCAAATACTGTCTTGTACCTATTATAGATACCGGGCTCATTAATTGTTAAGCCTATGGCTCTTCATGCACGTTGGTCACTTCAGTCACAACTCCTTTATCTGATCATGCATATAAATATCATCGAAAGCATCATTTCATATATTATGCTATCAATAACTTTCATTCAGTGTGCACAGTCATTTGGCATATTCATCAGATCTGAGTTTGGCATTCAACATACAGTTGAGAACATACTTCATATTGCACATTAAATTTGAAAACACTTCCAACACAATCTTGAATATTAAACTTCTTGGACCAACAATGTCGAGAATATCACAATCATATTAGTAATAGTTCAATATCTAAAAGTTAATAAAAAAGCAATTCAAACATAGTGAGAAAATATCTAGATTAACTCACAGTACGCTCCAGATAGCTATTGCCTTGACAATCCGGCAATGTCTAGATGTTGTCAATAAATTTGTGCTTCTATATCATGCAATACATACATAATTACACATTAATAACTTGTTTAATCAAATGAGTACTTAATCATACACATGTATATGTGTTATGTTCAATGCATGCTCAATTGACTATCCCGGGTATGTATCTTTATTTACAAGTCTTGATTATTAATTCATCATAGCTTATATATATCTAGTTTGCAATTAGGTTTATGCCTTAAGTAAGTTTGGATACCCTCAATTCATCAATAATACATTCATCAATCCTTTCCAGCATTATATATTCACACAATTTACCAATTCTCATTCAATCATATCTATTTCATTACTTATATCATTTGGAATGCATTTGCATTCATAAGAACATCTTTATACTATTAACAACTCATACTTCCCAAATTCACATACATTGATATCAAATAATCCATTCCTTAATTTATAACCTCAATTATCAACTTAAACTTATCAAACACTTAATCACTTAATAAAGCAACTTTCTAAGCTCATTTTAAGCCCCAGTCATGTTCTAATGCACCAAAGTAAAGCAACATATCCTTATATGGTTTAACCATCATTTAAAACACATTTCTTTTCACTTCAAAGCATTTCCATAATCCTAGGAAGGAACTAATACAATTCCCACGATCGTGGGATAGGGAACCGAAAGTTTACCTTCATTTTCCTTACAACTTAATGATAATCCATCAATTATACCTCATTTATAACTTGAAGAAACTTCAATTCCTCGCCAATTTATCTCTAATTCCAATTCAAAATCATTCAATTAGTAATTCATAAATAAATAAAACCAAACAGAAGCTTTCATTCACTTTTATAAATGTAACCCTAACTTTTTCTCATTTCAAGAACACTACATCAACACCTTTCTTTAGCATAATTCAC
The DNA here is from genome assembly GCA_025434745.1 of Erythroxylum divaricatum. NCBI lineage: Eukaryota > Viridiplantae > Streptophyta > Magnoliopsida > Malpighiales > Erythroxylaceae > Erythroxylum > Erythroxylum divaricatum. Next base: position 6,397,576 of record JANTPM010000008.1, read on the forward strand.
CTTCAACATACTTCAATTCTCAATTTAATTAATCCTTAAACAACCTATAACCTAGGGTTTCCATGTATAAAAAACAAAACCAATTCGTCCATTAAATTCCAAGCACACTTCATCATCAACCCTATATGCAATTAATCTCTAATCAATCATAATGATTGTTATACTCACATATGTCACAATAGGGCAATCAATCACTTACTTGCTCAGCTCAAAGTCCCCTCAATTAACAAGCTAAGCAAGTCTTCCAAGTATTCAAGCTTACACCAAGAACAAGATGGAAATAAAAGGTTTTCAATCACAAGATGAAGGCTGCAAAATTTTAGCAAATTTCAAGGTTATAGAGATTGTGGGGGTGTATCGATAGTGAGGAGGAAGAAGAAGAGAGAATGTGACCAAAAACAGGAAAGAAGATGGTCTTTAAAATGTGGGAATCATGAGGTACAAGTGTGTGGTGAGGGGTAAGACACATTATATGACACTTGTCAAGTGGAGAGCTATATCATGTGTCTTCTTCTCATGCTTCCAATTGTCACCTGATGTTTGGTCCATTTGTCACATAGTTTCCTAGGCTACTTGTCACTCATGTATTCACGTTATTTGTCATCCAATTAGCTAAGTCATTTGTCACTTATTCCCAATGCCACGTCATCATTTCATAAGTCTAATCAACACAAATTCTCATATATCAATTTATCTTACCCTTTGACATTTTTCCTAAACTAGATGCACACATCATTCCATCAATCACTTGCAACGTCAAATTTTCAAATGGCTAATTATAATTCATCAAAACAAAATTCAAGATATAATCAACACATAAATACATCATAATTAGTTAAAACCTTTCATACCCTAAAATATGTCAATTGAGTGCATATACGATCTTTACAATGTCTCTAAATTATGATTCATATATGTTTGCAAATATGATGCATGCAAATAAAATTCACTTCATGGATTCTCATTTGATATGACTCAATCTAACAATTAAATCCTTTAGTGTAGAAACGAGCTAATGTAGTATATCTAGGAATTTAGTTTCTTTATCCAAACTTGATAAACCTAAATACTCTTTTAAATTTAGTAGTGGCGGTTTTAGTTTTACAAACAAAATGACATGATTGATAGTGGTTGTACTGTGTGATGGTTTATATAAATGAAACCTTGATATTGTTTACACTGAAACTTTGAATTCCAATATTGCTATCAAACGTATTTCAATTAATTATATATCTACTTACTTATGGAAAAACATTTGCAACACATTTTCAAATAATGATTTCAAAGATTAGTAAAGAATGAAATACTTCTTGAATTGGATTTTTACTGATCTTAACATTTGTGTGAGTTGTATTAAAAACAAACAAACAAGATACACATTAAAGAAATGAGCTACAAAAGGCACTCAACTTCTTAAAAAAATTCACACTAATGTGTGTGGATCATTTGATATGCCTACTTTCAATAAAGAAAAATATTTTATCACCTTTATAAGTGATTATTCATGTTATAGATATGTCTATTTGTTACATGATAAATCTCAAGTTGTAAATACCTTGAAAGTTTATATTAATGAGGTTGAAAACTAACTAGATAGAAAGGTAAAAATAGTTAGGTCTGATAGAGGTGGTGAATATTACAATAAATTTGATAAAAGTGGTTAAAATCTTAGTCTTTCTACTAAATTCCTTAAATGACATGGTATTTGCCTGCAATACACAGTGCTAGGCCCACCATAACAAAATGATATGGTAGAAAGACGTAATACAACTTTGTTAGATATGATTAAAAGTATGATACGCAATTCATCTTTACCCACTTTTTTGTGAACATATGCTTTAAAAACCGCCATGCACTTGTTGATCAATAAGGTTCCTAGTAATGTAGTTCTAAAGACTCGCTTTGAATTGTTGATTGAAAGGAAACCTAATTTAAGGTACTTACATGCTTGGGGTTGTCAAACAGAAATTAGATATCATAATACGCGCACAAAAAATTAAATACAAGAATAATCGGTGGCTATGTCATTGGCTATCTAAAGAAGTCTAAAAGATATATATTATATTGTGCTAACCATATTACAAGAATTGTGAAAACTGGGATGTTAGGTTCATTAATATGGTGAGACTAGTGGGTGTGAAACATCATATATATTGGATATTTAAGAAATGGGAGAGAAAGTCCCTATAGTTATGCACTTTTCTATGACTTGTACACCTACTAAAGTTTTTGTTCTACAAATTATTAAACCACCTAATAATCATAAAGAATAAAAATTAATAAACCTACTATTTATAATGAAATTTAACATGGTGTGACCACAAGAAATAGCAATAAGAAGGTCTCAAAGATAAAGAACACTAACTATTATGATGACTATATAGCATATCTATACGAGTCTAAAAATGACATAGGAATTGAGAATAAATCAATAACTTTTTCACAAGCAATGAGCAGTGAAATTTTTGATAAGTAGTTAGAAGCTATGAAGGATAAGTTCAAACATATGGCACATAATGGTGTCTGGGATCTTATAAAATTGTTAAAAAGTTATACAAAAATTGGTTATAAATAGGTCTTTTAGAATAAACGTGATTCTAATAGTAAATTAGAACGTTACATAACTAGATTAATAGCTTAAAAGAAAACCAAATGGAATCAATTTCATATGCATCTATAGTTGAGAGGCCAACATATGCTCAAACATGTACGAGACCACATATAAGTTTTACATTAGAGATGTTAAGGAGATACCAAAGTAATATTAGTTTGGATTACTAAAAGCTGCAAAGAGAGTTTTAGATATTTGTTGGGAATTAAAGAACACATGTTTATTTTTAGTAGGTTTGATCATCTTGAGGTGGTTGGATACTCAGGTTCATACATTACGGGTTGTGTAGGTATAAGAAATATACTTCTGGCTACATTCATCTGTTAGTTGGAAGAGTCATCTTATGGAAGAATGTGAAGCAACCTGTAATTGTTACAACTACTATAGAGGTTGGGTTAAGGCATGCTTTGAGGTCATGATTCATGCTAAGTAGCTGTGGAATTTCATTTCATGACTTGGGATTGTTAACAATATAACCAGCCCATTGAAAATTTATTATGATAATTTTGCAACAATCTTATGCTTTATCATTAAAAAGGAAGTTCATAAATGTAGAGTATCAATAGAGCATATTAGCATATTGGGATTGTTAACGAATTTGTTACTTCTGAATTTTCTATTTTTTCATCTTTATATAGTTAATTGCAGTGCATGATGTTGAGAGCAGAACCAAATGGCAAATCACATTATGTACTTTCTATTTATAATCATGATTAAGTCGAAAGATTAGTATAGTGGTATATGGAAGGGAGTATGTTAAATTTTTAATGTATAACTATCATGACCCTTATTAATCTAATACTTGACTATGATTATTGAAGATACTAGTGTATCTAAATGATGACAATTATACATTATAATTGTTTAAATTATTGACCTAATAGATTGCATAAAAGTTACATGAGTCAAGTAAAAAAATGTTAGAAATTAATCCTTTAAATAACTCGTGTTAAAAGGTAGCTAGGGGATTCAATAATTTATTAAAGAGCATTTAGGCTTTTAACCCATTATATAATGGGGAGCTTTAAAATTGATTGATAGTTGTCATTTTTTAAAGTATATTAGAGTTCTGTCTTTGTCTAATAAATTTTTTTTTGTCACAATTTACACTTTTTAGTTACAGGGGAGTAACCTTATCAATTACTCCATAATTCATCCTCAAAAAGTGAGATACAAAGTTCAAGAAAAAAGAGAAATTAAGTAAGAAATTTATTGTGAACCAATTCCGCATTACTAAGTAATAAAGAAAGGTTAGTATTTGAAATCTTTATCTTTGAACGAGAATAAAATTCTGAAAATTACTGAATATCTTTGATTTGCAGAATTTTTAGATTCTATTACATTTTTAAAAAAAAGTTATGCTTACACATTTGTCACATTAAAGGGCCTCTAGTATAAGCCGAAGGAACAATTATCCCGAAGTTGGCCCTAAAATGATTATCACTGTGTTAGGGTGGTCAGTATATCAATCTCTTTAGTTCATAATCCTAACTATCGGACATTAAACAGTTGAAGTTTTGGTAAGTTTCCTCATTCTTGAATTTTTAGGCTTAACAATCAACCCAAGCTCCTGGGCAGCCAAACGAAAAGCAGTGACTAAATTTCCTTTGCGAAGGCTATTTTCAACACACATTATGATTCAATTTTTGAAATAAAAAGCTAGTGAAGCATAAAGAAAACAGGGAAGTCATACGGAAAATGTCAAGTCATCAGGAATTCTCACCAAATCAATCAATGATTTTCACTTTAACGTTTTGGTGATGTGGTGTGGTCAAAACTACAATTACAATTACAATTACAATTTCAAGCATTGCACATTCCATTCACACAAGAACGAAAAATGTATATGAACAGAATTTGTTGCTCAACTGACACAGCTATCAAAATTCGGTCAATCTAATATTGCTTTCAGCAAAACTCGTCTCTCGACACTCAATACTCCTAACTGCCTTCCCTCTTTCCTTGTCAAAGGCACATAAATACGGGGCGGGTTCGTCGCCCCCTCACTATTCTAAAGTAAGCATTCATGCTATTACAGCTAAAATACAAACTTCTCCTCCTCCGTCCCAACTGGGAGGATCCTATCTTTCACTTCAGTGAGAACAGCAGCTGCTGAGTCACTTATGCCTAACAAGTATTGAAGACGGGACAGCTTTTCTGGTGCCGGATCAGTCCTCGAATAAACGGTATATAAATCAGCCAACTCTTCTGGCACCTCCCATGTCAATGGTTGCGCAGGCACAGCTTTGTCGCAGGCCAGCAGGTCATTAAGAGTGGAAACCTGAAAACAGAGAAAAACGCATCAAACATAGCACTCGCACAAATACAAATATTTAAAAGTTCACATGTTGAAAGCACTATTTATGAAGTCGGATACACTAAGTTAACGAACAAAGCAAAGCATTAACAAAATTCAGACCACTCCTTGACGATTTCTCTGCCTTAGAAGTGCAACTGCCTGTATCAGTGAGTTTGATAGCCTACTCCTTGCAAGCTCATGAACAACACCTTTGGCCTTTTCAGCATTTATGTTAAGATCTGCTGGCATTTTCGTATACACCTCCTCCTCATTGAACTCTCCAGTTCCTGATGAGAAAATTTCATGCACTGTTTTTTTGAAAAGGTTCTCTCTCAAGCTCTCAGATATCATGCTATCCAATTCAACATTTGCCTCCTTTAATTCTCTTATCTGTGTTATATTAAGTCTCCCACGGTTGATGGCAGTTTCAAGTGCAGCTGACATTTTTGTTGTTGTGATGCTCTTTATTACCTTTTGAGCATACTCTGGGGGTAGACCAACTTGCTTTTGCAACTCTGTAAGCTGTTCAACCCTGGCTTTCGTCAATTGTCCATCAGCTAAAATCACCTCAGCCTGCTGCCTGAAAGCCTGCTCAGCAAGGCCCCTGTGGACTTCCACAATTTCCTTGGAAGACAAACCAAGAATACCACCTAGCTGATTCAATAAAAGGAACTCTGAATCATCCTTCTTTGTTGTAATCTGAGCCCCAAATGGGATCCTGGTGACTTCTCCAGTCAGGCAATAAAGCAAAAAAGTTTTATATAGGTCACTCCTGTCCCTTTCAGAAAGATCATCTTTGAGATTTATTTCTGTCTGACCTGGTTTCCCCTTTTTTTCAGCAACTTCCTCACTAGGTCTTATTTTCTTAAGCGTCTCAATGGATGCCCACTCCTCATCGTCCCACTCCTCATCCTCTTGATCTTGTTTCTCCTCCTGCTTTAGAGGTTCTTCAACTGGAGTATCATTAGATTCACCTTTTATGTCGGCCACTAATTCTGTAACAACCAATGTATTGAATGCAATCATTTTCTTTAATTCTTTTGCAGTCTCATTGCGGCTGCCGGCTGCCCTTGCTCGCTTTATATAATTTATGAAAATCTTTCGGACCTGGAGATTAAGAAAAATAATATCAAAACAAAGAAAGCAATCTCAATGTGTAGTTATACCGTGTCCATAAGCTAAAGCATATACACACCGCCTTGCTGGCAATAGACATGGCAGCTTCCCGTGTTAATCGTAAACCATGTGCAGCCTTTCTAACAGCTTTCTTGACATCTATATCATAACCATCAACACCTGAAGCAATAGCCTCTTTAACCACCTGAAATGACAACCATGTTAATCACGTGAAGTCAGCGTAGAAGCCAGCAGGTGTATAGCAGCATGCAAACTTGCAAAGTAATCTAACAGCACCTCTTGAACATCTTAGTCCATATAGACCGGAAAAGCAAAGTAAGAAGAAAAGGAACACAGTGCTCCGATACATGTCAGATTATATATGACAATATAAAAGAATTAATATTAAAGACTATAAACCCAAATCAAGAATCAACAATGCGAATTACATGAAGATGAAGTTTCTGTACCCTGCAGTGCAGGTTTATGGTCATCTAAATGATATTTCAATTTCCACAACTGTGTCAGAGAGAAACAATTAGAACATAGAAAGCAAGACTTCTTAAGAAGATATATTCATATGATATTTAAAATCCTCTGTTTCCATGAACAACTAACACTTTGAAACCATAATCAATGTTGGTGTCCCCTGCTCCATAAATAGCATAGAACTGCACAACCAGTCATGTGAACCTTTTTTGGTTATAGTTCATTAAAGTATAGACGTTCCATGCTTCCTTGTTTAACAAATTGTATAGTTGCAATCAATTTGTAGCTATTTTTGTCAATTTTTATGAAGTGACCCCATATCAGGATCTTAGCATCTTTCTAAGCACTACAAACTCCTAATACCCACAACACAGAATGACAGAAATTTTATTACAATGGCATTTTTGTTTGATCTGTTCTCAAAAAAGCCCCAACAACCACGCTTATATACTCCTAATTCCTTGTAACACGTGATCATCAATTAATCAGGAAACTCCTATAATCAGGTGGAAGATAGCCATTGAAAAGGCAATCAATTGATCCAGTATACACTAATCAACATTAAGGTATAAAAAGATTGTCAAAAGAATAAACATGGATGTACTACATACCTTTTCAAATAAACCACCACAGACATCAGAGTGAACTGCATCAATAGTTTGCTGAGGAATACAAAGCATGACTCGCAAACGGGTCAGAGCAGTAACATCTTGTTCACTCAGTTCTCCATCTGATACACATTGCTGAAGCTTTTGCCGATAAATTTCTATAAACCAAAGAGATGTATTCATCACTTTCTCAACCAATGAGAACAATCACAACAAGCCACAATAAATTCTACAGCTGACAGTTCGTTTAACAGTCACAGGCTTACTCATTATTATGCATTACCTTCATGAATCTCCGTGGCTTTTTGAGGATCAAAGTACAACTCCTCACACAGATTTTGTAGAAAGGCAGCTTTACTATCTGCCATTTCCAAATCACCACTAGAAACAGCTTGTGCAAGCCGTTTACGATATACCTTTGAGGTAACATCAAGTGTGATAGTTTCTGCCTCCCTTTTACCTAAACCAAATATGTTCCTCAATTGGTTCAAAGCAGCAACCTACAATCGGAGAAAAAACAGAAAGGTCAACTTGCATGCAGCATGAAGAATGCAGATTCCCCAATAACAACAGTAAACACCAATAGAACAAACATCATCTGTCATAGCTAAAAGTAGATAACAGTAAAATTCAGATGTAAACTTCTACGTAGAAGATTCAATAAACTGGTGATCCGAAATAGAACAATCATACGGACAAAATATTTAAAGATAGGGGTGTTAGGACAAAGCCCGTTGTCTTTCCAAAGTTTCTTTCCTAAGTTCATACCTAAGAGGCCCAGTTGAGGTTCTATGCACACAAGCACCAAGGAAAAGAGGGTGCTTGAACAAATATAATCAGTTCATTTTAATTTCCACATTACATCAAGGAATATAAGAAAAACAAGAATGAAATCGATGATCATACACTAATAACCAACTAGCTCTTTCACATTTGAGCATCTCCTGTAAACTCCAAATTTCTAGCTATACCTAGCATTAACCCACAACAAATTCACAGTAAGGCAGATTCTTAACTCTATCATTAGGATCAAGCATGATTCAATGTCGTACAGTTTGGGCCTCGGCAATTTAGACATTAGGCCCCACACAAATAGTTTTCTTAGCCTAATTGAATATCCAGAAAACAGGTAGAGAAGGTGCTGCAGGTACCATAAGCCAGGGGACTAAAAATGACTTAATAACTGGTTAAAGTGACAGTTTTGTCAGCCAAATCAAGTACAAATAGAACAACATTCCAGCCTAGCTTCCACATGATGTTCACAAACACAAAAAGAGGAAAAGTGAATGTCTTTACTACTGTTTCCAGATCAAGGCCATATCCCTTCTTTCATCCATCAAAACATACGAGGATAATATAGTACACACAGTTATTTTTCAAACAAATCAGCGCAAGACTAGCAATTGGTCACCTTATTCTCCAGCATACGACCACCAGATAAGGCATCTGTTACATACGCTCTATATAGTAGCTTCAATTCATCCATCTTTCTCTCGTTATCATATTCACCGCCTAAGAAACATTCCAACATGTTTTGAAAACATCAAAGTAGCTTTGTACACAACATGAAACAAAATTATGTTTTATCCAAACCTAGCAAAGATATGGGACCGGTCCCACGGGCAAAGGAATCTGCATCTGCATGGTTCATCAGTGAAATAAGGTTGCTGTTGAATGCCAATATCTTATCAAGCTCTTCCACAGCTTGTGTGATACCGTTTCTGTAAAACCAAACTATATTAATAATTCAATGTTTTTTCTCTTTTCAAGAGGCCTTGACTTATAATCAAATGCATTTGCGCAGAAGTGTTATTAGTCATACACTGCTCTTGTCCTTGATTTAAGTACATCAAGTGCTGCAGAAACATTTTGCTCTATCAGAGTTCTTGTATGTTGCCTAAATAGGTCTTCTGCAAGCTGTAAGAAACAAATCATTCCGTGTCAAAACCAATTAAAAGAAAACACCAAAAATTTATCCAATGTCAAAGTTTTGATTTCTAGGAGAGGTACCTGATCAGAGAGTTGATATTTGAGTTGCAATTGTCTAAGATTAAGAAGTTGTTCCACACCAAGATCTATTTGAAAACAAAATATTAGAACATAAGGTAAAGGGAACGCTAGAATTAAGGAATTTACAATTTGCCTACTAAAATTATTAAAGAAAGCTTTCATGTCTAACTGTCTAACAGCAACAAGATGGAAGTCATGGCAGAGATCAACACATATTGTCTCTTCTCCGTGCTAAGAATTTGGGCCAATTGTTTTGCCTCAACCTACATTCCTTTCACTTCCTAACCCCTTTTATGCTTACTATTACAGATTTACACCTATAACATATAATACATCAGCAAAAGCAGATGGATTAGTAAATATTGATGCTAAAGAAATATGCAGCATTGCACTGAGCAATACCAAAACCCTAAAAGAGAAGTCGGTTAACAAAGGAAAAGCACCGGATTCAACTTTAGCCAACTCTACATCCTAATCTGCTTAGTATCATCAGCGTCTATTGTAGATAAGGTTGCTAACAAAGAAGAACAGTAACATTAAAGACCTTAACCCAGATTGCATTTACCTCGACCAACTGATTTCAACATTGAAGCATATAGCCTCTGAGCATTATCGCGGATAGCAATCTCAACCTGTCACAAACCAGAATCAAGTGGGAAGAAAAGTTGTTAAGACCAAGTCCATTCTTAGTACTGATATACTACGTACATAAATCTAGCCTTATGGTAACAAAGCTGTATTTTTACCAGAAAAAATAAGATTGCATACATTAGAAATATATATTATTGATAAAACAGATACCTGAGAATCAGTGACCTTGAAAACACGCTTCCAAGGCAGAAGAAATGATGACGCTTCTCCAAATACTAGATTTGAAGCATAGACCAATTTCTGAAATGCCTGCACTGGAGGATCAGTACTATGGTCAAGCAACATGCCTCAGTTTAAAAGCTTCCATAAGCCACTCAAGTAGTGGTAGAATCACAAATAATTTACCCGACGCTGCTCCACACCACCATCACGATCTCCAGTTTCAAGCCTTTGCCTGAAAATCCGTCTACCAATCTAACATCCAACATATAAAGATCAGGATTTTGTATTTTTTCTTGTAAGAAAATACACAATCTTACAGCATTTTGTATGTTTTCTTGTCATATCAGCATTTTGCATGTTTTCTTGTAAGAAAATACTCACTCTCTTAAGGAGTTACATGTGTGCATATACATAGCCTAATAATACCTCCATGTGCATTGCAGCTGCATCTGGATCATCAATGCCCAAAGCATTTTTGAAGTTGATTATCGTTTCAACTTCATTCCCTTTAAGATCTTCTCCTCCGGGAGGGAGAACAGAGGTCACAAACCTAAGTGGAAGAAACAAAATATACAAACAATTAGGGAAACTAAATGAATCACAAAATGAAAACAGAAATATAAACTCAAAAAGAATTCGAATCAACAAGTTTTGCGGGAAAATAACCAAAATTCCATGCCCGGTAATCTAAAACCAGAGCTTAACATTGTTGCAAGATACAACCACTATCAAAAAATAAAGGGAGTAAAAAACTGTTGAAGTAAACTCACCGACAGTATAAATCACAAAGCTCTTCGTTAAAGGCAGAATCTTGCTTACTTACCCCATATCTGAAAGAGCAAACGATTCAGAACTATTAAGACATCACGCATCATTATTCACAACAACTCTTAACCCAAATCAAATAAAATAAACAGAAAGTAAAAAAGAATACTTTCTAGCGATTTCTTCAACATCCTCTTTTTTAATCTCTTTTGGATCGTCGAACCCAGCCACATAATTATGTAAACTAGCAGCCGCAACCTCTGGCACACACGCATTCAAAGCATACACCATGGCGCCGCCGCCGGCTCCAGCTACTGCAGCGCCGCCCAAGGCCAAATTCCGAGAACCGCCAAACCTAAGCCCCAACCCGTAGCCAGCAGCCAACGCGCCGGCAAGAATTACGGCGGAGCCGGCGACTCTGACAGACGGTGAAAGGTTGTCGACCAAAGGCTGAAGCCCAGTGAGCTCCCTCTTGCCTCCAAAGACATCAGAAGTAGACGGAGACGATGATGATGGATTGGAGACCTCATCGGAGGGTGGTTCCGCTACGGAGGAGGCCGAGACTCTAAACCGGTGGCGTTTATGGAGGGAGAGAGAGGATGGGGTTGAAGTGAAATGAAAGAGAAACGGACGAGAGGAAGTGGACGGGACTGAGATGAGGGAAGGATTCATGGAGGTCATTTACAAACACAGCAGTTGAAGATTGAGAAGGAAATTTGGCTATAGGGTTTAACAACGAAGAAGAAGAAGAGATGAGGATAAAGAGAGAGGTCAGATCGGGAGAGAAGAAGCGTTGACAATCGAACGACGACGTTCTCAGTTTTTGTTTGTTTACGTATCTACATTTATTCTCCTTGGGCTCCAATACTCGATTATTCAAAGACCAACAACCTTACAGCCCATCATATAAACTTCTTGTACTCGACACGTATGGACTTATAGACCCATATGAACAAAATATGTATATATGCACTTAAATATTAAAATAAAATAAAATAATAGAATATTAATTTAAATATGTATTAAAATAAACATAAAAATAATAAGTTATGTATTAAAATAAACATAAAAATAATAAGTTTTTCTTTCTTCGAAGTTCGAATATGATATGAAGTCCAATCTACGTAAGTTATGACGACATGTTGGGAGGATTGAGGCGAAGAATTCCAGGCTCTCATATGCTGGATTGGATCCATCAATGACAACGAAACGATGGCCACAAAAGGACTGCAATCAACCAACAGCTACTAATCAAACGGAATCAGATGTTCTGTCTGTATTATTTTGTTTTAACTTTTTTTTTTTTAGATTTTAGGAAATCTCGTAGGCGGGTCAAATGGGCACGCCTCTCTAAGGGTCCAATTAGTGCATCATTCCACAGGCGGGCCAAGCAGGCGCACCTCATTATTGAGGGTCCAACTAGTTCTGTAACACCCAAATACCCCCTGGGAGGATACATGGATGCCACCCAAGACAGAACAAACAAA
>JANTPM010000008.1:6412563-6423486 GCA_025434745.1 Erythroxylum divaricatum
GAACTTTTGAAGTGTTAAGTCTAGAAGTGAATCCTCCTAGACAAAGGTTCAACTCCTAATGATGATTGATATATTGTCTATATAATTTAAATATAAAATAGAAAATAGAAAAAAAAACACTTAGTTGTGGTAAGATAACTGTAGTGAACTATGTTTATGCATATAATTTTTGAATTGTAGATCTTGAGGCATATGCTTATAGGGAATGCAAAGTTCAAGTAGATAATTTAGGGTAGGAGTAGCATTGCAATACTAAAGGGTTTATTATAAGTAAGGTCTTCTCCTAGTTTCCTAACCAAAACTTGAACAATCATTTAGTTTGGATGAGGCAATCCATAAGGCTATGCACCAGTTGAACTTATAATGAAATCTTCAAGGCTCAAGCTTTAAGATGCCCAAATTTAGACTAATTTGCTTAAGCAAAAAATTTTAAAGGTATCCATCATACTATAGTTTATAATAAGGAGTATACTCAGTACCTTGGATAGGATTAAGGTAACAAATAACCTCTAACCTATGCATGGATTATATAACCTTGAACCTAAAGCAATCATTCATCTCCCATTCAAATACAATTATGCAACAATCCTTTAGTTGAATACTTAGTAGGTATGAAAAATATATTGCCAAAAGATGCCAATTGTTTGAAGGAGAATACAACCTATTTAAAATAGCATTTAAATATTTACTCCATTTTGAGGGAAAGAAATTATGTAATATTTATGAAACAATAACAAGACTCTCAGGTTAGCTCATAAAGAAATTGGAATGGATAAAGGAAATTGAAATTAGGAATTACCAAATTTTGAATGTATCAATTGAAATGGCTATGAGATGGAATATTTAGATCCCACCAGATGGTTTGATAAGATGAAGAGGAAAGAGCTGCATGATGAGGTGTCAGTGATTGTAAGATGGCTATCCTTATATCAAGATAGAGGCTTGAATCAATGTGCAAAGTTATGTCTAGAATTCGACATTACCACTTTGTACAATGATGGTATGCTTGGCTAGCTTTCATTTTAGCTTCCATGAGTCTTAATGTAATGGATTAGATTTCTCAACTCCATTTAAAGATCATTAATATATTTTTTAATTTACAAAAGAATTTTTTATTAATAATATTTAGAGAAGTAGTCAATTCAACTACTTAATCAACCATTGTAAATTGATATATTCTTTAATAATGTTGCTACAAAAATTGCATCCATACTGTTGGACATATTATGATTGCTTAGATTTTTTATTCTATTTTAAATTTCACCAACTAAATCTAACTCTTCATTATTGGGGGGTTACAAATCTATTATAATTAAGTCAACATTTTTCTATTTATTGAGCTTCAAAATGTATTTCACAAAAAGGTAAAGAAAAATTAAGGAAACATTAATTTCAAGAATTTTGATGGAAATATAGACATAAAGTAAATGTTAAATAATACTAATTGGAAATGTGTATAGAAACATAAAAGAAGAATATATGCATAACCATACCACTAGGCAACACATGCTCACATCCAACTCCAAGGTGGATGTCGGACCTAGTAACTCTGGTAGTTCATCTTGAAAACAAACTTCGTTGCCTAAAACCTTTCCTTAAGTCACTTTTCGAAAGGGGAAGAGGCAAATTGACTAACTTACGTTTGGCAATGATTAATATATAATATGATGATGAACAAAAAGGTTTTAACATATACATAACTTTCATCGATCCATGGTAAGATTTGTTTAAAATAAAAGTAATAAGTGTGAATTACATAATGCTTTAGGGCTTAATTCGATATGTAATTAATTGTTAATTCAATAATTCAGTATATGTTTAGGTTATAATTGTGTTTATTTGTTAATTATTTGTGTTTGAGTGTTTTTATGAGTTAGTACAAGTATTTTAGCTTAATTATTATGTGTTGAGGTATCTTGATGTATTTGTTAGTGTTTCAAGGTCAACATCAAAGAACGGAAAATTTTCGGAGACACTTAGGCCGAAACAATAACCTACGATCGTGGCACAATAGGCCACAATCGTGACAGAAGCCTAGGACACGACCCATGATTATAGCCTGCTTGCCATGATTGTGATAGAAGGCTTAGATGTGGCCCATGATTATGGCCTACAAAGCCATGGTTGTGGCCTACATCGGGCAGTCATACAAACACTAAAAAATGTCAAGTTTCGATGGAATTTTTGGACCTTTTATTCCCCGAAAAGATCCTAGGGCTGCCCAGAACACAAAAGGTATATAAAGAATAAGACAAAGAAGATGGGAAGCTTTTGCATGAGCCACTTTTGAGAGAAACCCTAAAGAGAATTGTTGAGAGATTGAGAAGGGGAATAAGGAAGACAGAAGTGGAGAAGAAGTTGACGCCGACATACTTCCCAGATCAGGAGTTTCCCGACGTTGCTGCCTCCCGTCTCCATTCAAGATCATATTTCCTATTATTTTCTATTTTTATTGTATGGAATTGAGAATAACAGCTTGATGAAAGGAATTGTGAATGTTGAGATGTTCTAAACTCACCTTCAGATTTTTATCTTTGACTTAATAAAATTTGATTGTTTTTATGCTTATTGGATTTATTGTGATTGATTGATATGATTGCATAATTCGATAATAAATTAAGAGTGTGAATCGAATGAAAAATAATTAAATTAGACTCACGAGAGTTAGGTGATTTAATAAGAATGAGAAATTAATCAAATTGGTAATTGTGTAAAGAGAGATCTCGCATAAATTCCCGATAGTTTATTGGACAATTTCAGATCTAATTAGGGTTCTAGATAGGGTGTTAATTAAGAAATTGCAATTTTTCATAATTTAATTAGGGTTTATAATTTATGGTTAATGGTTATAACTCGAGAGATAGTAATCAACCCTAAAATTGTCTAAAACTAATAATCTGATAAGTCATAATCAATTAGGTTAGCGTTAAAGATAAGTAAAATTTTCCTTTCTCGCAATTGATAGTTTCTTTAGGATAATTCTTGAGTGGGTTGCAATAGCTAAATTGTTAATATTTTTGTAATTGATTCTTAAACTGAGTTGCGTGATTGAATTGCATGCTTGTTTAAGTTTTGCTATATTTTGAATTTTTGTGAATTGTGTTGGCTTTAGATTTAGGACTAGATTATCCTTTCTCATGGAATCGATACCTTAGGTACTATGTTAATGACCCGTGTGCTTGTAGGTTATCTAGGTTAATCATTACAACTTACAGTCATCGGAAAAACCACGATAAAAAATCTAAAAAGTAATGCAATTAACAATACATCTATTATTGTCTTTACATTCTTTTCTCTTTTTCACCAACACAAAACATAAAAAAAATGAATTGAAGGAAAAATAACTTTCTCAAAAAAGAAAGTTAATTACAAAAATTGAAGATGAAAGTCAATATTTGGTTTTCAATTTTTTTAACTTCCAACTGAAAAATATAACTCTAGAGCAACCCTTAGTAAGGGGATCCATGATCCAAAGAAAGCCATAAATATCCTTAATGCCTTAGAAATAATGGGTAATAACTACCCCTAGAAGCAAGAGTCCCCAGGGGACTTTATTTTGGATACAAAACTTATTATAATTGGAAATTTAGAATCTAAGCTTAATTAGAAGAGCTTATTAAAGTTGATTTTTTTTGGGAAATAACTTGTCTTTTTGTCTAATCATCATCATCATCACTATAGGAGATAGTGATACCTTTTGATTCTAGGCTAATAAATGTTAACATCATGCAAGCTAATGATCAATTGATGCATCTTTTAGTTTGATTCCTTCAAAAAAAAAAATGTAAAAATTGCTACCTCTGTTTATGGACCAAACTTCATTTTTCAAGGGCACTTACTATGGGATTAACTTAGATGCATAAATTCCATCAAATAGGACCCTTGGATCATATTAGGTAACTTTAATGTAACTTTCTACAATTTAAAAACAAAAAATAATGTTTTTTTAAAGGAATTTCAATAATGATTTCAGAGAGTATATTGAGAAACTAGGAGTTACAAAGTTAAAATATAAGGGATGCTTCTTTACATGGAGTGACAAACAAAGTTCAAAATGGCATATTATCTTTGATTATTTGCTTGTGAATGATGACTAGTTAACTTGATTCCCTGAACGCAAATCCAATTTCGTGAACCCTGTGTTTTCGAATCATTCTCTTATAGTCATCCATAATTTTTCAACAAATTGTACGAGAAAATTTCCCTTCAATTTTAATAATTTTCTAGTAGAAGATGAAAATGTGTGAGCAAGTATGGGTTCCTTTGGATTCAAAGAAATTTATTATGTAACAGGTGCTGATGAATGGAAGTCAGGTAATTCCTTGTTAGCCTTAGTCTATTACCACCTGTACCTTTCTATTAAGGGCCAATGATATATTATATTTTTCCATTTTAGTGATAAAAAAATAGCATGGGAAGACTCGTCGTCATAATTCTTTTCTTGTATGATTAATTTGTAGTGTTCACAGAAAACATACCAAATTTGTTGTGCACTATTTTATAATTATTGTTTTTCACTTTTGTTATTTTTACAAATACACCATTCCTTAAAAACTTCCGTTGTATTAATCAGTCTGTAGTGATTTTGACAGCAAGTTAGAAATTTGAAAAGAACAACAAATGCATAGAAACTAGGGAATTATCACCATCTTACTAAATTGAGATGAAAGCTAGCTGTACAAGACGCACTGGCAAATGCTCCTGCTCAATAGTTCCATCCTCATTGTTGGGATATCATAATAACGACAATGGAACTTAGCGCCATCTTGTGCAGATCAACAATCTCGGAAAGTTCGCCAACTTCCAAAGATATCAATTTCTCCATGATGAAAGCAACAAATTCAGTCATCGTAGTATCATTTTCGTCGACATGATTGTGTGAAGATAGCAAGACTCTGTGGAATAAAAAAGGAATTGTCTTCAGCGCGCCATGTGGCTGGAGCATCTCTGTTACGTCTTCGAATTAAGGATGTTGATATTAATCATTTTTTTATTTATCTAATGTTTGTCCTAGTCGTTACTCAAATTTGTAATACGAGACATGTTATCAGCTGTATAATTTTAAATTTCTCATCCTGTTATTGTATACTGCAAACACTCAATAGGTGATGGTAAAACCATTTCCTTGTGGTCTGACAATTGGACCCCTTTTGGTCCACTACAGCCTTTCAATGATGCTACTGTTTTACACAACACTCTATCTTCCAACATTTCCGTGGCTAAAGCTCTAGCCATCATCGATATGTCAGTTTTACATCCATCATCCGCACTACATTGTTGTCTACCAAATGTTATACTTCATAATTCCAAATAGGATTCCATCTAATTAAGGTTGCACACCCATTCCCGTAACTTCACTAATACATCCTGGTTAGGTCGGCCATATTGGACCCGAGCCCAATCCTACAGACCAATCGGTCTGTCTCACATCCTTAAATCAACACAGGCCTAACCCACGAATTCACAGCCTATTAGCATGGAAAAACCTCCCATGCACGTACGTGAGAAACAAAAAGACCTAAAACCTAGCAGGAAATCGTATATAAGGTATTATTCTCTCTTAACAAAGGTACGAGGCCAATAACCTAGTTTTCTCTCTGATTTTGATCATCCTCACCTTCACCAAAAGACTTACTTGATCGTCGGAGGGGCTAATCGGGACCTCACCCCCGACGTGCCTTCCTTTGTTTTGCAGGAGTTTTCTACGTGAAGTTCATCATCGAAGGTTGCCAATCAATGGATCCAAACGGCAACATACCGTTCGGCCTAAATCCGACTGAACCAAGTACCATTCGAAACTAATTGCTATGTCGACATTCTTTGATTAATAATGTTAAGAGGTATATCTGCAAATGTAGATTTAGAATAAAATGATCATATGTTCAACTCTAATTTTGATTATAAGTTAAAGTAGTCAAGTTTAGCATTTATACATCTTCAATGTGCCTAATGATATGAAAATTACCCCTACTAAAATTTCATAAATCTATTGTGTAATTTGTATCACATGCTAAATTTATAATTTAAAGTAGGATAGACATGACTATACAGAAATATAGTATTATCCATATTGGGCTATATTATTATTAATGGAAATAAATAAAAGTAAAATACTCTTGAAAACCTTTAATCAAATAGTTACGAAGCTTTGATGAGGGAAGCATAAAAGGTCGTTGGGAAGAAGCCAACTCATATACAAATAACAAAGACAGACAGTAAATTATCTTTGAAACATAACCATAAACACAACTCATACATCAAATGAATAATTAAGAACTCATAATAAATACCTAAAGGTATAAGTTAAACTTAGCACAACTTCGTTTGTTTATAAAATATAACAAAAGAACAATACCGATTCAAATTAATGATGATTTTTCGTCGGGGATGACCACAATATAGAACCCAAACAAAAGAGAGGAGACAGTGGTTTGTAGGTTGGAGAATTTTAAGAAATGTTGACTGCTTGAACAAGAATGGAGTAGTCTTTTTTGTGGTTGTGATTGAAAACCTAATACAAAATGACGTAGTTTTTCTTGTTTAATGTAGTTGTTTGGAAGTACTATTAATTAATTTGCTACGATCTATTGTATTTCGTCAACAAACATCAGATGTAGCAAATAATACATGGTTCGTCACCAAAGCCCGCGAGTCCATAAATAATTTTTTATAAATTCATTTTCCTATTCCAAATAAAACATAATTTGAATTAAAAATTAAATTATTCAATTGAAAAATATTTCTAAATTAATTTTTTGACCCTTCAAATAAATTATAATTGACTTACAATTTTCAGAAAATTATAGATTTTAATTATTATAATTTAGAAAAATAATTTCAAAAAATTATACAATTTAATTATTATAATTTAGAAAAACTATTTTTTTTAATTTAATAAGACATTCTAATATTTAGTGTGTTACTATTTCTAACACATCATTACAAATTAATGTTTTGTTACATAATAGTCTATTTAATTTTGTTTATCTACCAAATTAAAATTAAAGATTAGTCATTCCAAAAAATTAAGCAAATGAAGAACAATTGCATATATAAGTGAGAAGATAAAATTTACATTTTGTATGAGTGATTAGGAATACCTCGTATATATTAATTAATTAAGAAATTTAAGAAACTAAGGAGATTGCTTCAATTTTGGGAATGATATGGAAATTTGGTAGCAAATTGTCTACCATTTGTGACAAAGTATACTGGTTGGTCACGAAAATGGTCTTGTGCGACTAAACTTACTTCATCGCAAAAACTCTCATGTATTTAAATTAAATGTATCTTTTATACAAATAATAAGATTAATGGTGAATTAAGGGTTAAAGGGTATATGTTATCATGTTACTGATAAATTTGATAAAAATGAAATGTAGTTTGCATTCCTTATTAATTCAACTAATAACAAAAAGATGAAACAAAATTTTAAAACTTTCCCAATTTTATTTTGTTTATCTACCAAATTAAAATTAAATATTTGTAATTCCAAAAAATGAAGCAATTCAAGAACAATTGCATATATAAGTGTAAAAGACAAAATTTTCATTTTTTATTTGTAATAGGAATACCTCATATATGTTAATCAATTAAGAAAATTAAGAATGTAAATAAAATGAAGACAAAATCATTGACTTCTATGGTGTCATCTGTGAAATAGTAGATTTGCACTATATCATGGACAAGAAGGTTGTTCTACTTCAATGCAAATGGTTTGATCTAACTGACATGAAATTTCATGGGCATATTACTAGCATAAATGTTAATAAGACATGGTATGATAATGATCATTTTGTCATTGCAACTTAAGTCAAACAAGTTTTCTACGTCAATGATGCTGTATTGGGTAATAATTGGAAAGTTGTTCAAAAGTTTCAACAAAAGAATGTCTTTGGTTTTATGAAAGGGATATTTGTCAATTGGATAAAGATGCAGATGAAGTCTATCAAGAAATTGGATTGGAGTTCAATAACGAAGGCATTTTAGTAGAAGATGTAGATATACCATCATTCAATATGAGAGATATCGATCATAACATAGTTCAACTATATGAAGTTCAAGCCCATCTTATCTTACAAGCAATTGAAGACTATATTCAGGATGACTTAAATGACATTGATGGTACTTTGTAGAAATATTAGTAATGAAGAATCCAACGATAATGTACTTAATGATGATGATTTTCTAAATCTGGATCACGATGATTGAATGAAAAATAAATTATTTGTATTATTTGAAATGATATGTTTATAATTGCCATGTGTTGTTGATATTTTACTTATGTTAATTTACAATGACTAGATGCATATTTTTAATGTTTCACCTATGTTCATACGGAATGTTAACGTCGAATGTTTAGTATTTGACTATTGATCTCCTTATATTCATGTGGAATACTGATGTTTGAGTTAAGATTATGCGTTATCTTCATATTTCGTTTTAGTTGTTCAATATAATGGCATATGGTATAAACAAATGAAAGAGGGTGGCAATGACTGAGGATGTTCCTCCCTCACAACAATCAACTCAATTTGACCCCATTGTTCAACAACCAACAATTGCATCCTCGAACGAAGACAGTCAACAACAACCTTTATCAACGTCGTCTATTAGTGTTGAGGGATCATCAGGTATGTTATTGTTAACTAAACATATTTATATTAATGCTGAAATTACTCATTACTTGTTTAGTATGTTTTTATTATTATGATTTTTTCGTTTTCAGGTTCCAATGATGGCATTAGAAAACGAGGAAGATGTATAAAAAAAAAAGCTGAGTTGCAACAGATGAATGTTGCAATGAACAACAAGTTGTAGCATTGTTTGTGACCATTGACCCCACGTAACGTCAACCTTTGGATAAGATCTAATATACAAAATTGTCCAATGAGTTGGGCATTGTTGTAAGAAATGAATTGTCTTACCTTCAACATACCAGACAGTTGAAGGAAGACAACTTGCTCCAAATTGCTTTGAACAAAGTTTTGGTAATATTTCAATTCATGATTATATATATTGTGATTTTACTTGACAAAAACAGTAAGTTAACTTATACATATTCTTCACAAATGAAGTTCAATATCGTTGATATCGACAAGTATAAGGTTTCAAGTTATATTAGTTCACTGTTGAAACAAATGGCAAAGGATCATTGATATAAACTTTATAAATATTACCGGTCATTCTCTTATGATGAAAAAGCAATGAGACATGTTTTAGAACAAGCGACTCCAACAAATTGGAGTGAAATGTGTAATTATTGGGTCTCTACAAAAATTTATGTTTGTTTTATTTCTCTTTATATTTCCTTCCTTTAATGTTGTTTATATATTTCGTGATTATTTTTCTTAATTTAAGAAAGGCGTAAGAAAGTCAAAATCAACATAGTAAAAATGAAGACTCCTCCTAGCTATGAAAGTGAAGTTGAGATTTGGGCTTTATAGCCGACTAGCCACATGATTGTGCAAAATTTCAACAAGAAAGAGACAGGTTTGGACAGCTGAAAACTCTTGCGATTATTGCACAAAGGGCAACCTCACTTTTGGCTTCACATTGTCACGAGGTTTGGACATAATTACAAATAGAAGATATATAACCTCAAAAAATGGAAAGACCTAAATAGAACTTTAAGCTAAGTAGGGCTCATTACGTCTTGTAAGTTATAAGTATGCCTGTGATTTCTCAGTACACTTAATTTGAACTGAAATACATATTGGACGTACGCAGGAGACATATTTCATGTGATAAAGTTATGTTACTATCGCTCAAACTCTTCAAAACCCAAACTAAGAAACTGGAGTTCCGTGACCAACGTGAAGGAATTCGCAAAGAATTACTTGTTTACGGAAGCAGGGGAAGCAATAATGGCCACAAGTTGCGATTGCTGAACCAGCGATGCATATGGAACTGGGGGCACAAATGCGTCTCCCTCAGGCTTGTCCTATAATTCTATCTTCTGTTTCATGCCAGATTTTAGCATGAACCCACGTTACAGCATTACCTGGGACGTGTAAAGCAGGCAGCTCTTGTAGAAGTGCGTCACACTTACATCACGAGTGAAGTCATCAGTACAAGTAAGCTGCTCCCTACGTCTGTCTTTTCGACAGTACAGGTTATGTGGTGCCCTCTTTAGAATTAGATATGTAGCTGTAAAATTGAAGCGTGAACGTAGCTAGAGTTTGATCTTTTCCTACGTCTTTTTAATGCACTAGGTACGTGTTGCATTTCTACACCACGACGGGGCTCAGAAGTCACATGGTTGGGCATGGCATGAGGCTTCAGGAAATTGACAATTCCTGCATTTGGACTGACTAAGCTCTTTCCACCATTCTCTGTTAGGTATACATGTATGTTTATCTTGTTATGGGTTTGATTTAAAAATGAATAATCACTCGTTCATTTCAGTACTGTATGGGCTATCTGTTGTTTCGTCCTGAAATTTCCAGATCACCTCTCTATCCTTTAAACCGCTAGAGTCGACATCATGGTTGAAATGACCGAATTATTTGGAAATATATATTGTCAAAAGGGCCTGATGATTATGACATATCGTTGTGCGGTCTGAAACAAAAAGGTTCGAGGGGTGGCCGCTGGGTGCATGCACATAAAATTGAAGAGTTAGTCTAAAGGACAAACGCAGATATTTTGCCACTTTTTAATTAAATTAGGGCCTGTTTGTATTTTTTTTATTACAAAAAGTTATTTAATGTTTAACTATAAAATTTAAAAACACTTTTTTATAGAAATAATTTTTTTAAAGTTGAAATATAACTTTTTGAAAAGTTTAAATTTAAATAAAAAAATCACTTTTCAGATAAATTTTTCAGATCAATTAATGAGCATATTTTTTAGTCATTCATATTCTTATGTTTTTATATATAATTCCACAATACTCACGAAAAAATCTTAATGTTTATTTTG
>JANTPM010000008.1:6446349-6460481 GCA_025434745.1 Erythroxylum divaricatum
CACATAGAACACCTGATGCACTCCACCATTTGACCCACCCAGATCTAATACGATGTACTATATCGTTATCGATACTATGAAAAACTGTGAAAAATAATTTAGAAGTGCTTAATTCTATAGGTATTGTTACACAATTTAGCATTTTAATGCTTCTATTCAATGAATTTTGTGTGTAATTGTCTACTTGTGAATATAGTAACGGTCATGTATATTTTGTGTTCAACAGGCAGCATTTCCGTCACAGGAGAAAAGATTAGATGCTCTCATTTTATGTGCATCTGAGATCTTTGTGTATTTGGAAGAAAATCTGAAGCTTACACCAGAAGGTATGTCAGACAAGACAGCTCCTTCAGATGAGCTGGAAGAGATGCATCGACAGGTCTGTTGCGGTTGAGTAATCATGGCCAATTTGCAAAAGTGTACTTCATAGTTAATAATTTCTAGTTCCATTGAGGGAAAACACACCTAACTGTTATCACACTGAGTTAATATCCAGTGTCTTAAAAAATGTGTCCAATCTTCTATATATTAAAGAATGACGGTTTCAAACTACCAATTACTCTTTTACTGACTTAGAGGAGAGATTTTTTTTGTGTGGAAAAGGTTGGATCATGGAAATGAAGAGGGGTTAAACTTTGCTATTGTTTTGTCAGCAGAGATAGCAGAAAGAGTAGCTGGGTATCGTAGTTGGCAACAGTCCCTATTCTTCTTCTTAAGAATTTCTGTGGTTTAAGGGCAAGATTTTTTTTTTTTTAACCTTTTGCTTCATGTAAATGCTTGCACTTGTTGTCTCTTTTGTTTTAATTTTCATAATTTTTTTAGCTATAGTTACATGTATGACAAAGTTCTCATGGAACCATTACCCATATTTAATTTGGAATTCACCCTGTAACTTTTAGCATTTTTATCATTTTCCAGTTGTCTGCCACTGAAATATGTTGGATGGATTAGAGTCAATTTAAGGATGACTTTTATTTTCCGTTTCTTTCTAACAAATTGATAATCTTTTTCAAATTTGTTTGAAGAATCCTTGGTTTTATTGGTTACGGATGGATTGTACCATTCTTTTGGCAGTTTTGGCTGTCATTGCTGAGTCTGGCTTAGGCGTTAGTTATATATGGCCCTATTGGAGCAGTTATGGCTAATTGCTCTCTGAGAAGTAGATAGATTGCCCCCAAGTTTCTTTTTCTCTTGACAAGATTTAGCTGTTTTGAATCTGCAGAAAAATCATCTATGTAGTTACTCTTGTAAAACATGCCCTATAAGAAGACATACGATAGATCCTTTTCATGTATTTTGGATTTCAAATTTCAATTATTAGCATTGAGTATATCTTAACTTCTGGAAATATTCATATTATAACTGACAGAATCCCTTAATTTTGATCCTATCATGCCACAAAAGTATAACACTAAATAATACAGTCCAGTCTTTGTTTTGTCATGACCTTTTTGGAGCCACTCGCAATATTTTGTATAGTAAGCTTTTTGCTTATCTGATGAAGTCCCCATTTCTGATTTTTTCTTTGTTTTTAGGTGATATCCTCATCATTACTGGCATTGTCAACTCTTCTTGATGTTTTGATACAACCTCAGAGGCCTGGTTTTGATAAGATAGCTGCAGAACCAAAGAATGCTTCTAAAGCTAGGACGACTGCTGTTTCTTTTGCTGAAAAATTATTCTCGTCTCCTAAATATTTTATTGATTTTCTAAAGTCCCAAAGCCCTGCAATCCGGTCAGCTACGTTTTGTGTGTTAAAGAGCTTTATTAAAAGCATTCCTCATGCTTTCGATGAGGGGACTATCAAAATAGTTGCTACTGCTGTCCTTGCTGCTTTTCAGGAAAAAGATCCTGCTTGCCATTCATCAATGTGGGAGGCAGTATTATTATTTTCAAAACAATTTCCTGAGAGTTGGAATTTACCGAATGTTCAGAAAGTTGTACTTGGTCGGTTATGGAATTTTCTTAAGAATGGGTGCTTTGGGTCTCAGCAGATCTCATATCCAGCTTTAATTTTATTTCTAAACATCATTCCCCCAAAAACAGTTGCAGTGGAGAAGTTTTTTCATGATTTTTTCCATAATCTATGGGAAGGAAGGAACCTGGCATATTCAGCAAGTGCTGATTATCTAGCTCTCTTTCAGGCCTTTAAGGAGTGCTTTCTTTGGGGACTACGGAACGCATCTAGGTGCTCAGTTGTTCTCTTCAACAATCTCTTATTTTGTATTCAGTTGCTTTCATATTTCTTTCTGGCTGTCTGGTTTCCTAATTAGCTTTCTTCGTGCCAGATATTTTGATGATCTGGATTCAATCCATCAATTTCAATTTACTCTTGTTCAAAGTATCCTCGTGAAGCTTTTATGGAAAGAATACCTATTTTCCATCTACTTGAGGAATTCTGAAAAAGAGCCCTTCGAAACCTCTGGTGATTACTCAAATTACAGATTACAACAAAAGACAGTAATGTCTATAACTATGGGTTTTGTACAAGAGCTGGGAAAGTGTATCATTGGAATGCTTTCTGGAATTAATTCGATTGACATTAATCTGCTCTCTAATGTATGTGTGGCGTTCAAGGATGACATCGTAGGTTTCTTTCAGCAAAGTGAGAACTCAGAAAGAAGTACTGAGATAGAACAACTAATTAGACTTTTGCCATTATTAGAACAACATGCAGCACAAACAGGTGAAATGTGGCCTGTGGATTATCTCATTGGACCAGTCTTGGCTGATTCTTTCCCATTAATAAGATCTACTGTAAGTTACTTTAACTATTTGTACTATGAACACCATTATTTTTTATTTAAAATCAGCCTCATAATAGGCTATTACTGAATTTGTTAGTTATTTTGGTGAAAGAAGATAATCGAGATTTTTGGTTGGTTGGAGGTAGTTGTATTGGGAAATGTAAATATTGAGAAATGTTCTCTTGTTTATGTGTCCTTAGCCTCAGCTTTAGGGTAAATTGGAGTTGGAAAAATGTTTTAAGGATTATATGCACTTAGATTAATTGTACTGGAGTTAAGATTTTGAGTACTTGCGGCCTTTATTCAAGTAGTTAACTTGTATCTATTTGATTTCAGGATAACCCAGATGGCGTGAGACTTCTGTCAGTTGCAGTTACATTATTTGGAGCACGCAAGATTGTCCACAATCTTTCAATCTCTAATGAAGAACATCCCTTTTCTCTTCCCAAGAACAGAGATAAAGAATTGAATGCCGAGAATTTTATTCAAGTATTTAAACAGACATTTGTTCCGTGGTGTTTGATTGGATATAATTGCTCTACCAGCTATAGACTTGACCTGTTGCTTGCATTGCTTGATGATGATGAATGTTTCGCCGAGCAGTGGTGTACAGTTATATCCTTTGCCACTGCTCAAGAAAGTTCTAGAGGTCAGAATGAGTCCCGAGAATTTGACCACTTAATTCCTTTGGCAATGCTTCTAGAGAAAGTAAGAGTTGAAATTAATAGGAGGAAAGTAACAAAAGATTCTAATGGTGAACACTGGTCTAACCCAGAACATTGGCATTGCCAGCCTCTTGAAACAGTTTCTATTGCCTGTTTATCTTTCCCGTCCAGAACTGCTGCTCAGCTTCTATGGTATGTGGTTGGAGTGTTTTTAGTGATTAAATTCTAGAGGAAAGTAATTAGAACAATTGTATTATGGAAGCATTTACATTAGATGGAGTTTATCCATGTAAGAACATATAACCAACATTTTGATGCTCATATTGGCAGTTTTGATTTAAGTTAATTATGTGGTTTCAAGTTTCCATGGTGTAGGAAGTATATTGTGTTTTATTAGAGAACTTAATTTGCAAGTATATATCGTTGGTAATTCCTCGGTTGTTCTGTTTGCCACCATAGGCCTGCTATGGGTGGTCTTAAGGTTGGGTCTCTCTTGTTGCTTGTTTCACTTTTTCTGCTTCTTGATCAAGTGTTTCTAGAAATTTTTTTGAAGTTTTTGTGCTTGGCAATATGTTCTATTTGCATGCAAAAGATGTCTTGACACTCCTTGGGGTCTAACATTATTACCCTTAGCGTGCTAAAAGTTCACTTATCTTTCAGTAATGATTACATAGCTTGGTTGGTTGTCTGATCTTTTTACTGCATGAATTAATATGTTTTTGCATCTGTACTGAATGGGAATTACTTATGCATATATAACATCCTAGTTCCTATACCAGAAAGGGCCAAGTTGGCTTTAGCTTTTTGTTCTGATTTCTTGGTTGTGATAACTTTTAATGTCTGAATATGCAGTGCTGTTTTTGGTGATTCAAAAGAAGGGGGTCAATTTTCATTTGTGTCCAGAAAGACAACAGTTCTGATATTTAAAGAGGTTTTCAAAATGTTGCTTGGTTTTATTTATGAATCCTCCTTAAGTTCGGTCAGGGATTCAGGTTCTTTGTTATTTGATTGACCAAGCCTCCTCACTGCAAACAGCAACAGCTCTGTCGCCGTAGCTGAGATGGCTCAGTTTGCTCTTGAAGTACTTGGCCGTAGCATATTTTCCTTAAACACACTCAGTGAGGATACTGTGCTGGTTTCAGGTATCCTGGCTTCAGTAT
Organism: Erythroxylum divaricatum; assembly: GCA_025434745.1. Classification (NCBI taxonomy): domain Eukaryota; kingdom Viridiplantae; phylum Streptophyta; class Magnoliopsida; order Malpighiales; family Erythroxylaceae; genus Erythroxylum; species Erythroxylum divaricatum. The sequence goes on from JANTPM010000008.1 coordinate 6,450,922, forward strand.
TTATTATAGACTGGGAGTATAGCATGACGACAATAGATAATATGCTTGATGAAGAATCAGAGGGACAAGTAAAGGGTAGGTTAAATTTTGGTGAATCTTTACATGGTTTCCGTTGTACAATAACTGAAGAATTCTGGAATGGTCTCAACATTGAAAATCGGAAGAGGTTGGGGAGTATCTTAGTTAATTTCATTAGGTCTATTATCTTCAAGGATCCTAAGCTTAATGCAAATAAGATCACAGTTTTGTGCTGTTCATGGATGCTTGATATTCTAGCATGTCTGTGTCATGATCAAAACGAGGAGCAGAATCTATTGGACCAACTACTAAGCAAGGATGATGGGTGGCCATCATGGATCGTTCCTGATTTCAACACCTCAAACAGTTCTGCCACTATATTTTCTGAAGACGTTTCTGTTGTGAGTGACTATCTGGTTATTATTTCCTTTATCATTTGTTAATTTCGATTTTGGTGCTGCATCTTGTTTCAGATTATTCTTGTTTTCTGTGCTCCATTTGTCTCCTTGCTTTTCGTTTCTAGCCTTAATTCTGCCTACAACTAGAAAGTCAATTTGGGCTGCACCCTGAGCACGGACATTTTAGGCTAACTTGTTCGTGTAATACTTATAGATAGTTCGGGAGCTACGGTACAAAGTTACTTTCATCCAACCCAATTTTATAACAAACTTTGTGCAATTCATGGAAGCTTCTTCATGAAATTATGACAGAGAAGGGTTCAACCAAATTATGTTAAAGCTTCTTCATCTGTGCTTTAACATAGGAAAGAAGGTTTGCGAAGTTAGGGGGTAAAACGTTATGACCTGTTGTCTTGGTAGTAACAACTGTCAGATCAGTCAATTTTAGGTCAAATGAGAAATGTAAAATGTTCAATAGCAATGTGTGACATCTAAACCTTTCCATAATAAATATGCCCATATAGCACATACATCAAAATTCGTTGTCCAGAGGACAGTTTTGGGTATTCATTGTGTGGGATTCTTAAGTTCTTGCATTGAATTTCTTCTGCCTGTTGAAAATGGTACGTTTGATACTTTTGTGATGCTAAATTTAGGGACTACATTCAATATTATCATCAAGTATTAACTTGAAGTAATGACTCACAAATTGCAATTAAATTCCAATTGCAGGCATCTGGAAACCTCAAGCTTGTTTCAGTGATTGACAAGCTAATCTCAAAGATTGGGATCGAGAGAATTATTGCTGGTATTGCTGAACAAGGCGCTTCTCTGCCAGATGACCTGACAAATGAAATTTTCACTTCTCGACCCTGGCTTGCAGCTGAAATATTATGTTCATGGAAATGGCCTGGTGGAAATGCTATTGGTTCTTTCTTGCCCCAACTGGTTGTCTTTGCTAAGAAAGAGATTTATTCTTTCAAAGAAAGCTTCCTAGATTCTGTCTTTAACATCTTACTTAATGGTGCACTTGTTCATGGAGAATGTAATACGAGAAGTCCATTTGTTCTATGTCCTGCTTTGGGCGAGGGATTGGAAAGCATTGAAGACCCATTCTTGAGAGGTCTTCTATCTCTTCTTATAACTTTATTGAAAGACAATATATGGGATGCAGTAAAAGCTGAGGAGATCTTTAAAATGCTCACTGATAAGCTTTACATAGGTGAAGCAATAAGTCGGAACTGTTTGAGAATTCTTCCTCCGATTATCTATATTCTTGTGCAAACAATATGCCAGAAAAGCTCCACATCCGGTGAATCTACTTTAGATAGGGAACTTGATTATTTGGGAGAAAATCTTAGACAAGATACTGTTGAGCGATGGCTGCAAAGAATTCTGTCATTCCCACCTTTAGTTATATGGCAAGCAGGGCAAGGTACCGACATGCTTTGTGTGCAACAATCATTCTGCATTTATAGTGTTATCCTCTTAATTTAGACAATCATATTATCAGAATTGAAACTGAATCAACTGCAGACCTGGTCGTTTTAGGCTTTTTTATTTCTTTTTTCCCCTTTGGGCATGCCACTCTGCATCACTGTTGAACAGACTTGATTGGTTTTTTTCATTTCCCTTCTCATTTTGACTTACGTACATATGCTTTGGTTGGAGGTGGGACAGGCTGCCGAGTTCTATTTGGGTTCAGATAGCATTGAGCATCCTCTGCTTTGTCACCCTCTTTATCTTATAGGGATCTTTTGTTATCCTTCATATTTGATGGTACGTTTGTTCCTCCACTTATAATCGTGCTTCTGTATTGATTTTTTGTTTCTTTGTCGTCACAGAGATGGAAGAGTGGTTCTGGCTGGTTGCTACGTGTTATCCCTTGAGTGCATCAAGTGGAACAAGATCAGTGAAGCTTGAGAGAAGTATAAGCCATGAAGAGAAAGTACTCATTCTTGAGTTATTCCGAAAGCAAAGACAAATTGCTTGTGCATCAGTGACAACTAGTCAGTTGATGCTGTCAAAGTTGATGGTAATTTCTGTTGGTTATTGCTGGAAAGAATTTGTTGAGGAAGATTGGGAGTTTTTTTTCGCACAGTCGAGGTCTTGGATTCAGTCAACTGTTGTAGTGATGGAGGAATTCACAGAGAACGTGAATGATACTATTAGCAGCAGCTCTGCTTCTGGAAGTTTTGAAATTCATAAGATCCTAGAGCAGAATGTTTTGACCTCAGACCTTTCTGTCCTTGTTGCTATCAATGCCTTAGTCTCATTTTTGTTGCTTAGTGGAGTTATGGGGTTCGAGGAATCAGCTGTTATTGATGTGGAGCCTCAAGGAAGAGGGAGATGGGATTCAACGAGAGATCGAATACTAGAAGGTATTCTTCGCTTGTTCTTTTGCACAGGCATTGCTGAAGCCATAGCAAGCTCCTATGGTCATGAAGCAGCATCTCTTGTGGCCACATCTCGCCTTGATAATCAGTATTTCTGGGAGTTGGTTGCTTCACATGTTATTCAGTCACCACCACGTTGTAGAGATAGAGCCGTTAAATCAGTTGAATTTTGGGGTTTAAGTAAAGGGGCGACCAGCTCTTTGTATGCAGTTCTGTTTTCCTCAGTTCCAATTCCATCATTACAGTTTGCTGCTTATGTTATTCTCTCATCTGAACCATTTTCCCAGTGGGCTATCTTTGAAGAAGAAGCTACAGGTTCTTTGAATAATAATAGGCGTGGTGACCAGGAGACTTGTGATCTTGAATCGCCATCAGAAAAAAATGTCCATTTGAAGGAGGAATTGTTGGGAATGATCGAAAAGTTACCTCATGAGATTCTTGAAATGGATTTTGTGGCAAGAGAGCAGGTGAATATACCTGATTAGTACTGGTACATATTTATGCTTTATATGCTGCAGCCTTCTTTTTCTAATGTCAATGTCCTCAAATTCTCAGGTGAATGTCTTTCTTGCTTGGTCGTTGTTGCTATCACACTTATGGTCATTGCCATCATTATCACCTGAAAGGGAGCGATTGGTCCAGTATGTGCAAGATTCTGCTTGCCCACTAATATTAGATTGCATCTTACAACATATTCCTTTAGAATTATGCATGGTACATGTTTCAAGAAAGAAAGATATGGCGCTTCTAGATGGCGTGCCAGAAGCTGCTAGTGCAGCAACACGTGCCATCAAAACAGGCTCATTGTTGTTTGCTGTGGAATCTCTTTGGCCTATTGATTTGCAAAAGATGTCTTCTCTTGCTGGAGCATTATTTGGTTTGATGCTTCAAGTTCTTCCTGCTTATGTTCGAGAGTGGTTCACTGAAATACGTGACCGTTCCAAATCATCTCAAATTGAGTCATTTACAAGGATGTGGTGCAGCCCTCCTCTGATCGTGAATGAACTCTCTCAGGTTTGTTTAAACTGGAAATATTTATCGAATTGGTGTTTTCACTTGTATATATTGCACTTCTTAATGGCAATTGCCATGTTCCAGTATCCCTGATCCCCAGATCCTGATTTTCACTTGGACATGAAATTAAATGCTTCTCATTGTATTGCAATCGAGTTGCTATTGGAAGTTTGTGTGAACCATCTTTCTGGCACCCATATTTGTTTGAGTCAATTATAGACATCATAACTCTTGGTAGTTTTACCCTTTCAGTCAGTGATTATAAGAGTGCTAAAGCAAAACCAGCTTGGCGTTCTTTGTAGTGATTGTATTGAAGCAGTGACATTTTGTTCTTGATGCAGATAAAAAATGCCAATTTTGCTGATGAGAACTTTTCAGTGAGTGTAAGCAAGTCAGCAAATGAGGTTGTTGCTACATATATGAAGGATGAGACTGGAATGGATCTGGTTATTCGTCTTCCTGTATCTTACCCTTTACGTGCTGTGATGTTGAATGTATGAGAAGCCTAGTCATCGGTGAGGTCAAGCAAAGGAAATGGCTGATGTCAATGATGATGTTTGTCTGAAATCGGGTATTTGCTACATATGCCACTGTTTTGTGTTATATTTTTAAAGTGATTGTTATCCTGCTTAAGGTGGTACTGGTCTTGGATTATGAGCTTCTAGCTTGTCCTGTGAATGTGGAAGGTTAACGAAAAATGATTACATTGCAAAGCATTCGTGGAATGAGAAGTAGGATGTTGAAGGGGAAAAAGAAAATGAGGATAAACTAACACATCACTGTAGGTTTCCCAACAAAGATGCATTTAGTTCTTGGAAGATGTTTAAAAATTCTTAGAAGATTCAGCATTGTTAATTAGCCATATGAGAAACCATTCAACTCAAAAACTTGAGCTGTTGGGTGAGGCTCATAAGTGAATAAGCCATTTATAGCAAATAAATCAATTATAGATTTGCATTCCAATTAAAAGTAATTAAAATAATTAGCAGAACTGTGATGTTCAATTAGGAAGATCGACAAATCACGATTATCATACTTGATCTATCTTTTCCCTTTTCTTAATGTGATAAAAAGGAAAAGTTAAGAAAGTAGTGGTGGTTACATGTTTCACCAAGCCTTATTTATGAACTAATCATGCTTGGACAACATTAATTTGGATGAATTGGCGTGAAAGCATGATATGAATTGAGAATGTCTATTTGAAGATTTTTAGAAGTGATGACTCTTCTTTTATGTAGAATGGGATTTTTTCTTAAACCATTTGAATATGAAAGAGCAATTTTGACAAGGAATTTGAAGGTGTTGAGTATGCTGCATATGTTACAGTGTCATCCATACTTCAAACCATAGCCTTCCTCGTCTTGCCTGCAGGACTCGCAAGCACAAGTTCCATACAAGTGGTTCTCAACGTCTCACAAGTCATCATGCCCATTATGCCAATCTTCATTCTGATACACTTCAATGACATCCTAAAGCCTTAAAGTTACAACAGCAACTACAGTGCAGAACTTTAGAGATTACCCATTGCCATGGCCTCAAGTGCAGGTTGCTGTCCATTAGGCATGTCACTAAATAAAAACGAGGAACAAGATGAAATGGGATGTTCAGCAAGTGCCAACGCAATGATAAAGGCCTATAACGATCTCCTTCTCAAAAGTTTGGGAAAGATGAGAAATAAACACAGTGGTTGCGTAATTGTTTATGTAGATACTTGGGAAGCCTACAAAGCAATACTAAGAGACTATAAGCAGTACAAGTTTGTAGAGCCTTTCATGGTGTGTTGTGGATCTGGAAATAAATTGCTTAACTTCGACTTGAACAATATACGTGGGTCAACTGGAACCTCTGCATGCAAAAATCCTGATGAACATATTAGCTAGGACGTTATTCATTTCACTGAAGCCATGAATAGACATTTGGCTGACATGTTTTGCAAATTGCAACCCAAAAGTGCTATCGCCACCCATCATTTGATGCGCTGATTGAACCCAAAACTGGTCCTTGAAAGCTCTTTTGATGCTCAACCCCATAACAGTGATTAGGTCCATTTTTCCTTGGAATGGCTTCAACCCCATAATAGTGGTCAGGTTTATTTATGCTTGGAATGACTTCACTGGGAGAGCTTAATTAATAAGTTATATTTCCCGACTATTTTTGTAATAAATCAGATAGGTTTTTATTCTGAACTATTTTTGTATGATATCAGTATCTATTGCAACAGATCTTATTCAAGTTGGAACTCAATTTTTTAGTTCATTCAAGAGACATCTCCTTGGAAGCAATAAAAAAAACAGCAAATATTTGGTCATCCAATAGTTAAGTCTTAAATAAAGATAGACAACCATAAGAAAGAACTGAACTTTAGCAGGATTAAACCATGGGAGCTAGTACATCACGCTAAAGTCACTCTCAGGACTTTCCAAATCAAAGCTTTCATTTTTTAATCCAATCCAATCCAATCGCAGCTTAAAATACCACATTTGACAAAAGCTATACCCAAGACACTTTGTCTTCTTCGGTGATATATATATATATATATATATATATATATTCACGTAAATGGCAGCTTGTAGTTACCAGTTTTGGTAGCATTTTATGCACATTGCATGAAAACAATTAGGTAAGACTATCTTGGTGCAAGGTTCCAAGCAACTTCCCCATTCACTTTCTCTTTCTAGATCAACATTGGAGAACCTATTGTCTCCTTCTAGGCCCCTTTTGCTGAACTTGTCTAGGCCAGAATATCCTTCTTTAACATCCTCTTAACTCCTCCAAGTTGCTATATAACCATTTAAGAGATGGCAATATGACACCTAGAAACAAGATTACGAATTCTTTAAGCAATCAAACTAATGCACATTTCATTCCATCATAAAATAGACACAAAAGGAAGTTATTCTAATACCATAGAATAATCGTTGCTTTCCTTCCATGAGTTGGTAGTCTTGGTCCGCCATCAGTATATGCCTGCATGAAATTAAAAGAAGAAAAAACATATACAAAAAACGCAGTTGATTTCAAAAAGAAATTCTCATTAACCAGTTTTACAGAGCCAGAACACACCTCATATACAAGAATGTAGAAGAGATTCAATCTAGGGAGTAGACACATGCAAGAATGATCTATCCGTTGCAACAAAAAGAGAACAACAGGAGCCCAATCTTTGTAAACTAGTTTCATCTGAAGACGAGCACCATCCTTACAAGATCAATATGTGTAAGAGTAAGACACATCCTCTAACACGCACACAAAGGGAAATGAAGAAATAGAATCTCCTCTGTAATGCACCGTATTAAATACTCACATAATTGTAGTCGTGACAATATGAAAATCCAATATTGGTCAAAGCAAGCTACTTTAGATATGAATAACAATGTAGACTTTACGTTATCATCGTCAAAATTCAATCTTTTGGGTACAGAGCAGGGATAAAGCTAAATAACATGGAAAGTTGCAATCTTTTTTGCTTTTAATGGATAAAGTTGGTGAAGTCATTCAGAAATGATTGATTCCCCGTAGGGTATTGCTTCCTATGATTATAAAGACTCACAAATTTGAGTCAACCAACATAAAAGCTATCTTAATGCAGAAGCCTGAACAAAAGACAGCAATCTTTTTCCTTCTTTCCAATTCACTGAACAGCCAAATTCCTATACCTAATCTGACAGAAACTATGAAAATCCCATGTGGATACACCATTACAAAAAGTATAAAGGAGAAGCACAAAAACCAGAGCCACCCATCTCAAAAAGTACAGAAAGAAGGAAGAAGAAGAAAAGAAAAAGACCATAAATTAAAAAAAAATGAAAAGAACATAAACTGATTACAGAAGCAAAACTTACAAAGCATTCGGATGACGTATATCAGCCACCAAGACTTTGAGAGAGTCTTGATACGAGGGATTGGTCAACTGGTAATACATAATCTCCATCTCTCACCAACAAAGTTGGCTCCTCCAAGAAATCAAACCCACAAAATAAAACCAGACTAGGGAGTTCTCGTCTCTCTCTACCTCTAAAACTCTTTTTCTGGGGGGTACTCAGACAATCACTGTCTCCATGATTTTGTGAAGAGAGAAGTACCCAAAATAGTCAGAGAAAAAGAGCAAGCGTACAAGAAAGTATGCGAAAGAGTGGAAGAAACGAAAGCAAGAGAGTCGCAGAGCATACCTCAGCCTTTAAGAATCCCAAAGCTCAATCTGGGACGGAGATGTTCTATAAATTAACAGGGGAAGGAAAGAGTTAAGGCGGTAAGTAAAATAAAAGAAAGACAAGGAATCGGCTTGGCTCAAGCGAAATAAGCTGAGGCATTGACGTATGATTTAATTAAAACAAGTTAAAACGTCGACGTTTTAAAACTGGCACAGAATAGGTACAGCGTTGGTGAGACAGGTGATCTGGAGAATACACCCCCTTAGAATACAATTTCGAGACGGTATCCTGGAATAAACGTGATTAACGCAGGGACACGTGGACGGTGGATATGCAATCAGTCTCTCTCCTCAACTGTCTATAAATTTAGCCAACCACCCCATCTGTTTTATACGTTCGACTTTTTATACTCACGAATCGTTGAACGCTCAGAAGCTTTGAAAATGTCCAGCTGTGGAGCAAACGGGTGCGGAGGGTAAGATCACTGGAAAATTCTATGTATCCATTTCGTGTTCCGTTCTCTATTATGTGATCATCGTTTTCTTTTTAAGTTTGGAGATTATGATGTCTGTAAATGGTTCATGCAATTTTGTTCAGTTCTGATAGAAGAGGAGATGTTCATATCTATGAAATCATCTACACAACAGCTCATACATATGACCCTTTCTGCTTTTGATCTGCATGTGCTGACTGTCTGATAAACCCCTTTACTGTTAGATTATTGTTGTTTTTGATCTATCTTGCTCATCACGAGGCCTAGACTGACGATAACTACGTTTTCTGATCGACTGATTTTTATTTTTTTTACCGCAGATGCGGCATGTATCCTGATTTGAGTTTCATCGAGAAAACCACCACTGAGACTCTGGTTCTCGGCGTTGCACCGGCTAAAGCCCAGTTCGACGGAGCTGAGATGGGCGTCCCTGCGGAGAACGACGGTTGCAAGTGCGGAAGTGACTGCAAGTGTGATCCTTGCACTTGTAAATGAGATGTCGGTGATTTTATAGATCAGGAATGACCCTATATATGTGTGTGTCTAAATGTCTTGTCCGTTAATAAGCTAGTCATGGCCTGTGTAAATCTGCGGATCTTAATCGCCTAGGATTCACGGTGGCTTATCCAAGTCATCGCTTGTTTGTTTGGTTTGTTGTATAAGGGGTATTGGTATACAACTACACATGCGTGATGTGTGTGTACTTGCACCATTTTCACTGCATGAATCATATGTATGTACTTGGAAAGCCAGCTTTCCAGCTTTAATGAAAACCTGCTTTCTTCGCTTATCTTCTAAGTCGGCTTCTGTTTTATGCTACAGACAGTTTTGGCTCTGGGTTTCAATAATTTTGGGTGAGTGAGATTGACCATGTGAGTTGTGATGACTACTCCAATTCAAGTGGTTGTTAAGTGGTCCATGAAATTATGGACTCTGATCTGGATAGGGAGACCTACGTAGCACGTATACGGCAAAATGGAGTCGTGTCCGAGTATCGGACACGTGTCTGTGTCGGACACTCACTGACATACGGTGGACACAGCTCGGACACGTCTAGAGATCGCTCGGACATTGCTTAATGAAAAATATG
>JANTPM010000008.1:6500965-6513045 GCA_025434745.1 Erythroxylum divaricatum
ATAATAATAATAATAATAATTAATAATAATAATAATAATAATAATAATATTATTATTATTATTATTATTATTATTATTATTATTATTTCAAGATAGAAACCAATGTTACGTTGGTTTTTTGTCGAAGAAAATATATTGTCAAAATTAAGAGAAACGATGTTTTTTGGTTTCTGTAAAACTGTTGTGGTTTTTTTTATTTCAGAAACAAAAAATAGCAACATAGTAAGTCACGTTTTACTTACCTTTTTTTTTTTACAAAAACGACAACAAAAAATGGAGAAAAAAAACAGAAACAAACAGCCCCAAGCTAACTATTTAATTTCTTTTTTCTTTGTGATTAAGTAGCCTCGGGACAGACTCATTACATGCATACAGGGGCGTCTAAATCCTCAATTGAAGGATATATTGTTTTTAGACAATTGTCCTAAATAAATTTCCGTAGAAGAAAATGAAACGACTCCTTAGTTACCATTTTAAGGTATGAAATGGGGACCAAGAACACAGACAGACAACATTTGGTGAAATGTCAAAATGTAAGACATGAATGGTGTGAATTATTGTTATGTTCTATCAGTATCATGGCTGGTTGGTATGACTGCAGAGCACTTCAATGGCCCCTTAATTATACACATCTGGAATGACTGATCATGAAAGGGAGAAGATGCCATAAGGAAATCATCCCTTTCTATGAATCTTATTAATTTTTGTTGCGATTAGTTTTGGTTGTAAGCTTGCATGTTTATCATAAGGGCCTACACAATTTATGGTTTCAAATAATGGTGCAACTTAATGAATTATTTTAGAACACTATAAAGTGGTTAATAGAGCTCCACGAAGTCCTCCAGGACACCAATGCTTGAACGTTTGCCTGGGCGGGTGGATATCACAATCCAACTGAAATAATTTCTGATTTTATCTGTTTATTTTAATTATATTAGATAATGTTTTAGGAAAAATAAAGACCATAATGAACATATTCTGTAAATTCCTCCGTAACCACGCATGAATAGATCACGTGTTCTTGTTATCCTATACTTACTCTGTTCTATAAGCATCCATTCACATGATAAACGTGAATAGATAACTTGAACCTTCTATTAGTGAACCTAAAACTTCCAGTTGCCAAGAACGAGAATCAAGAGTTGGTGTAATTCACTATCTTATATCCATTTTTCAATTGAATCTACAGTAATCCATGATTTTAGGGTATAAAAGTACTATATCTTCAGATAAAAAATGGAATCATGTTTTTGTTTCATGAATCCGGACAGTGGGGAATAGATTCGTTAAAAGATTGGATTCGAGTGTTTGAAATCATACATAGGTTGTTTTCTGCATTCATGCATTGCATATCTGGCTATCTACACGTTTCTAATCTTATATATGGGTTTATTATTTTTCTATTGATTAGTTGAATAAATTAATTTGGTTTATTCTGTGTAAGAAGAGACCTTTATTGGCAATATATAACCTTATTCTTGAGTCCTTTAATTTAAAGATAATTAAGTAAAAGAACTAATAATAATAATAATAATAATAATAATAATAATAATAATAATAATAATCTCTGAACAATAAAGCTCATTAGGATACCTTTCCACATGTCTTAGATACATTAACCAAAAATGAAAATTCAAACAAACAAACATCTCCTTCTTTATCATTTAGGCACCTACTTGGATAAGTATTCCCATCAATTTCTATATTCTAACGATCATCATAAGTAGTAAACAAGTACATTTTATTGATAATTTAGTTGCACTCTGTCGCTTCCTTTTAAGGTTATAGGGCCCAACCCAATATTGATCTACTTCTGATACCCGATAACTATTGAGTCTTGATATATACGACAATATACCTGTAAGAATCCGCATAATAATGCTTCTTTGACACAAAATGTTTATAGTTTGTGGTAGGTTAAGTGTTCATTTGATGGATGGTAAGAGAGTGGGAGGTAACTGACTGGAATGGAGAAGTTAGTGAATAATGTACTTTGTTTGACATGATATTAAAGATATGTTACTATGTTTGGTATGATATAAAAGACAAATCCAATAATCATACGGTGTAATAATGTTGAAGGTTTTTTTTTTAATCAAATAATGTTGAAGGTTAAATTTGATTTTGGTCTAAAATAAAATGTAAACAAATCATAAGTCTAATTTCTAAAAAAAAAGTACCATACTTAATCAAATTTCTAAATTTTGGTTAGCTTTCTTAAACATAGGCAAGGTCCATTAGTTATACTGTTGATCATAATGAGGCAAATTGTATGTTATACATTAGAAGAGATTAGGAGATATTATGAACAATTTTATGGTATAGGATGATTTAAAATTACCATAAATAGCTATGAATACATTTGGATAAAGCATCATATTGTGAAGAAAAACATAGAGCTATTAGAAAAAAAAAAGATTTTTATAGTTCAAGTGTTAGAGAGTGGTGTGAGGTTTAAAGTAAGAAGGGCAATTTTTTTTTGATTAAGTTTGTGTTAAGTGAATTGAAGTATAAAATTTCTATTGTATTGTTATTTTGATGTCAACAAATTGGTATCAAAGTGGAATATGATAATGTGGTATACCAAAGCGAAGAGGATGAAGAGAGGAATGGACATAAGAATTAGTTTAGAGTTTGAACGCACCAACAATAGTCACCAAAGCTTTGTTGCTTGAGATTGTCAACTCACTAAGTTAATGAGTCAAAAGTGAGTTAAGCTTAATTGAGCATTTAACGAGCAACCAAGCTGATTGTCTAAGCAATAATAACTATTGACCAAACTATTCACTTGTTAGATATTTTACCAAAAATTGATTAAGTCACTTCTAAGGCTTTTAAATGTTTTGTTTTCATTCGTGTAACCGGAATTTTCAAAATCTTTTAATTTGAAGATATGGATACTTGTGCAATATCTTTCTAAATTTCAATTGTTAAAATAATAATTGTGACAATTATAGTATAAAAATAAAGGCTTTATTGGATGCATGTTGTAACACTCCACTCTCATCTGACACATGCACGTGCACCCTTTGAATACACATGCCTAACAAAAATGGTGTGTTAACTATTTCACCTTCACTTTATAACATGACATCGTAAGCTAGGTCATAAATTACACATTGTTCTGAAAGCTAAAATTTCCGCATTTTATATCATAAACTATAAGTTATTGTAGCATTATGTTCAACATCCATGTTTACGTAACATCATCCTATGAGCATCAATAACTCAGTCTACACAGTATGTTACATAAATGAAGAATCACAAAAGATAACACAAACTATTCCTTCATTCTCAGTTGAATGATCTTTGAGCCATATCTGATCTGCATAAGTCATATAAAATCACTTTTATTCAGTTTTAGAAGCTAGGTCATTGCTCTCTCAAAACTGAAATTGTCAACTTTACAATTTTGGTGAGTTTTGCGAACTCAGCAGAGTAACCATCCTAGATAGTTCACCCTTGTTGTTATACAAAAAACAACAAAATCATGTTGCCATGTAATTCACATCAACTTAATTTTTGTCAAGTAATATCATATAACACTTGTCACATTTGTCATATTTTAAAAACAAAATTTAAGCATTTCATCATTTCAGTACGATTTTGCAGAACATACATATTGACAAATTATCACATATTTCATACACAAAGCTCTCAAAACATTGCAATCATTCAATTTGTTTACATCATCATATGTGTATGCAATGTTATGAGACTCAATTTCATTTATTTCATTATCCCGTATTCGTTATAGATACCGGGCTCTTTCATACCGTCCCTTATCCGTTGGGGATATAGGGTTAGGTTCTAATCATGAATGTCTTAGCTTTAAGCTCTTTTTTACTGGCGATGTCAGTCACAACTACCTATATATTTCATGCATTGGAAAGAAATGCATTTCTTAATTTCAGTCATCACATTTGATCAATTACATTTGCAATCATATTCTTGTTCACAATAATCATCATACTAGGTCCGGCATGAACATTTAAGTTGAGAACCATGTAGTAATTCTTATTCATATTCAAGTAACACTTCCAATGTTTTAATCATGCATCAAAACTCCTTGGACATTTCATGTCTAGAATTCAGTACACATTCATCAATATCAAATTCAATTTAGTCATAAACAAAACAAGTCAAGGTGATACCATCTTAGGTTACTCACAATTGCTCCTTTTCGTTTATTGCCTTGAAGTCTCGGTAATGTTTGGAAGCGGACGTTCTACTTGCTCTTTTATATGCAAACGAATACAATTTCATATTACTATATGGCTCATTAATTGAATAATCATATTTATAAATGTATCATGTAGTATGCATGTTCAATGACAAATTCTCGGGTATATATATCTTGAATAAACTGGTGCAAACTTTAATTTTTTCTCCATGTTTTCCAGAATTCACACACTCATAAATCATTCCAATTTTTTCTCAAAACCCACTTTCGGGTCAACTTTGCATGATCATTATGACAAGGAAGATGGAGTTTTTAGACAAAACTTCCTTCTAAAAAATTATTTCGCTATGTTTCCAGTTTCTAATAACACTAAGATCATACAATTTGGTTCATTATTCTATGAGTTATGCTCAAAATACTACAGACTGAGTATATTTGAAATTTTGACTAGTGTATGGTCATGCACTCTAAGTTTTACAACTCATATCTCTCAATTCCAATATCCAAAAATTACAAACTTCATACCAATTGAAAGCTAAGAGAATAAGTTACGATTTTTATGAAGACAACTTTATCTGATTTGTCCTACATCAATACAGTTTATTTGATAATAATAGGACATGATTTTTATTACAGGTAGTGCTATAGCTTAAGCCAAGACTCAATTTCATGCCAGATTTTGAAATTCTTAGAGACAGAACTAAAATTATACTTCTTCAAGAAAGTTATAGCCATATGTCTCTAGTTTAATTTGAATTAGGAATCAACTTATTTGGAAATCTACATATCAAGATATAGCCAACATATCGAAGCATGTTTAGTAAAAGCATTCCAGTTATCAAATTCTAGTACACCTCAACATTTTCATTCAAACCCCATCAATCAATCTCTTCTAAATTAATTCAGATGGCTATAAATTTTGTTGAAGATAAAGAAGAATGTGTTAAGAGTTTGTTGGTTTAAATCTCATATTATTTGGAGGTCGAATGAGAAAATTATGATTATAAGTATCAAAATTGCTTAGTTCAAAAAACCTTTAGGTGCACAATCGTGCACTCCATTAGTTTCCAGACATTGTAGCACTTCTTCTCTTCTTCTTCCTCTCTTCTACTAAGTAAGCCATTATTTCCAAACACCATTTCTTTCTAACTTATACTCTCCCACATATTCTGCTTCCAATTACATTCAACTCACTATTAAGAAATCTCAAAATTTAAGATTAAACACAAACATCAAAACAGAAATCATATATGTATTTCATCATGTTCTGCTTTCTGTCACTATTGCATTTTTGTTATGTTTTCTCTCACTATTGCATTTTCATATCTTTTACACTATATCAAGATTTAATTTCACTCAAATAAAAAAACAGAACCTTATTTTAGTTTTTTCTGTACTTTTCTAAATCTCATTAAACTTCAATTCTCACAATCTTAGAAACAATTTCTGCACAATGTCTATTTCACATCATTTTCATATAATTCATTTTTAACATCACCGAAGCTACCGTTCATGCATGAATTCACTTCCCACCGAAGCTACACTTCATACTTGATTTTTTTTGTTTTCAACCAACGAAACCATGTTCATCACGTATGAAGTGTTGGATCGAAATGTTTGTTTTGCAAAGGATAATGCAGATGTAAGAATCAAAAACAATGTTTCGGTGATGATTGAATCAAAAGAGAATTTTGTGATGCATACTTTCGATGAACAACCGAAAGCTTCACCATTGTTTTCTTCTTCTTTTTTTCCAGTAACACACATGATTACGTGTGTCCCTTACATGTGGGCCATGTGTCAACATACAATGCTGCCACATGTCACTCTTGCATTTGTCACTTATTTTATATTTTTCCTATTTTAAAATATCTCAAATTTTCAAAAATTCTCTAAAATTCACTAAAATTTCTAAAATAATCATAATACTCTCCAAATAAATTTTCAACACAAATAATCCACAATTCACATTTTAATCGCATTTATAAATCAAGTATACTCGAAAAATGTCAATGAATGCATGTATAATTATTTTAATGAGCCAAAAATAAATATTCATATATTATGCCATATGATGCATGAAATGCATTTCTAATTTCTCAGTAAATACTATTCCGGAGTCCTAGCCCCTAACACGGGATATTGGGACATTACACATGTGATGTTTAGAAATTTGTGGAGAAAGCCTATAATGAGTGAGAGAATGAGGTCACTTCAACCACAACTCACAAAGATAGCTTGAACAATTTAAAAAACATAAACAAAAAAGCTCTCTACCTTATCTATTATTCATTAGATGATATTTGACATGATAAAGTGTTAAATGCAACTTCTGCCAAAGAATCATGGAATAAGCTTTAAACATCAAACAAAGGAGAAGAGAAAGTGAAGAAGGCACATTTTTAAACATTAAAAGGTGAATTTGAATATCTAAATATGAAAGCATTTGAGTTTGTTATGATTATTTATATTGACATATTTCGTAGTTGGTGAGAAGAAAGAATATATAGAAGGATTATGATAATAAAATAAACAAAAAACTTTGAAGAAATGAATTGAGCAACTTCTTAAACTACTACAATACTATAAAAGAAACATAAGAATAAATAAGGGATAACTAGACAACTCCTTAAGATATAATTCAATGAAAAGCATGAAAATCAAAATAGCCAAGGTAGACGAAGAGGTTGAGGATAAGGTGGAAGCTATGGTTGTGGATGAGGTTTCAAAAAATAATTATAAAAAAGGAGAGAGCTCATTTAAAGGTCAAGGAAGAGGAAATGCAAACACAAGAAGCAACTATTCTCAAGTAAATACTAAAAATGTCATGAGTGTTGGACCCTAATTCCGGAGCCTAACATTTGTAGACATAAAACGTGAGCATATTATCCTATAGGGTTATTTCAAATAATCCTTATTGCCCATCATCCCATGAGGGTGGCGTGCCCACGCGAATCAAACATAAAAAACAAACTCATTTCTTCTATTTTAGAACAGATTTTGAGCAGCCTCAAGCCGAAATTACAATTTGACTTCTTCAGAACCTTTAATCCCCATTGTCTTAGGTTTTTAAAGACATCAAAATCATTCTATTTGGTTTAGAAATATAAAAGTTAGGGCCTAAACATTCTCAAACTGTTATTAAACTGAAACAGTACACTATTCCCAACTTTCATCCAATAATTGTAAGTCTAAAAGACTGAATTAAAATTCTATTCCTTCAAATCATTGGTAGCTCTATGTCTCTAGTTTATTTAGAAATAAGAATCATCTTATTTGGAGGTCAGATAACAAAGTTATGGCCAAAAGAATCAAACAAGGTTTTGTCCTCAATTGTATTGAACCTGTTTTGAAACAATTGACATAACTTTCTCTATAGATGTCAAATTAAGGTCATCTTAGGATGGTTTGAAAGAGGACTTCTAGATCTACAACTTTTATGAAGGCCTTGAAGATAGATTCTGTCATCTAGAGGGTCAAACTTGGACCAGAATTTTCAATCTACAGTGCATAAAAAGATGTTTCTGTCTACAGTGCATAAGAAGATGTTTCATTCTACAGTGCATAAGAAGATGTTTCAATCTACAGTGCATAAGAAGAAAGGTTTCTACAGGGTCTTCCTCACATCAACAAAAGTTCTAAATCACTAACTACACTCTCTAGAGCATCACCACTTATAAAGATCATAACTTTCGACTCAGATGTTCAAAAATTTCATACTATATACTGTTAGAAAGCTAGAAGGATAGGCTACAACTTTTTAGAAGATAACTTTGTCTAATTCAACCTAGATTAATCCAATTTCTCACTTGAAGTCAGAATACAAATTTTACCCCTATGGAGGACTTGAAATATGAAATGTACAACTATAAGAGAAATATGCACATATACATTGGAAACTTTTCAATTCTCAATTCGTTTCTAAATCAAAATGAAGTTCACATATAGCTTTAATGACGTAACAACATTACATTAAAGATTTAACACAAAATACATTGGATGTTCAATGTTTCATATGCTTATAAAGCTATCAAAAAATGATCGAACTAACTTAGTTACAAAAGTTTCTAATATTTTGGAGTTTCCGATGTCTTGCAAGGATTGCTAACCTTCTCGTTTCGCACCTGAGAAGAGGAAAAATATTGAGTTGATGTACACGATTCAGTGGCTCATATATTCATAGTTATTGGCAATTGACCACAATTCTAGCATATGTATATATATCTATATATATATCCAGTAATCCAAGTATAAATCAATTTAGCTTAAAACTCGTAACACATAACACTCAAATGCATCATACTTGACAGTTTAAAAATGCAATGCGCAAACAAATGGCTCGAGGGTTCCATGAAACAGAATGAAGAAACCAAAGTTTACCCTATTAACAAAATGAGTCTAATTTTGAAACTCATATGTCATAAGTGGGCAACCAGGAGAAGGCTCTTGTCAACGTGCACGTAACGAACAGAATGATTCTACTCTTGCCCAAACAAAAGCACATATTCGTTTTCTTATATACTCATACTTTCATGCTTTTTCTTCTTTTCATTTAATACAAAATGTCATGACCTCTTTCGAGGTATAACATAGTCAGATTTCATCATGTACTTTCAACATTTACAAACAAGTCAATTTCAAATAAATCAATTCCAATCAATCCAACATGTATACATGGGCAAAAATTTGCCCAATCACACTATAACCATAAATATGTTACCCACCTAATTAGATTGCGAAAATCAAATTCAAGCTTGCCTTTCCCCTTGCTCTTGGGTAAGACTCTCTTGGTTTCCTAAAACAATCAAGGTTCCATTCAAAACAACATTCCAATAAAATTCTTAAACTTCAAAACTCACAAAAATTTCCATAAATACAAATTAAGCTCAAATCTAACCTACCTATAGTCCATCTAGATTAGAAAACCTAAGACCTAGTTTAGTAACCCTAAAATCAATTGGGTTCTCTTAACTTATCTTCTTCCAACATAAACCTTTCATTCTCTACACAAACTCCTTTCTTTCTCTAACTCTTTCATAATCAACACAACCAATTTCTTTAATAAAGCAAGAAGAAAAGATAGTTAACTTACCTTAACAAGCTTGACTTCTCTTCTTTTCTTCTTTCACCAAAACCTCTCTTCTCTCTTATTTTCCTTTTTCACTCTTCTCCCCCTTCAATTCATGTTTTTCTCTTCTTAAAAGAACAAGACAACATGTCTTCTTCCATTTCTACCCTTAATGAGCCCAAAAAGTCCATTTTACCCTTCCTTATAAGCCTATGCTATTTTAACCTTAAATGATCTTCCAAAAATACCCTTGAACACCCTTATTACCTTAGTACTTTAATTCCATTAACCCATATGATAAATCTAACTAACTTTGACAAAATAATAACTCCAACATAATTAATATATCAAAACCTCAAAATTTGTTTTGAATTATGCTTAACTTAAAGAAAAATTTTTGGGGTCCAACAATAAGCCTAGTCATTATAACTCAAAACGTAGGAGATATTAGAAATACAAAAATGAATATTATCATAAGTCTGACCACTATGCATCAAAATATAAACTTCAAATAAAATTAAGGAGACAATCAATATTGTGAAAGAAAAGAGCTACAAGAAAGGTGGTATTTTTCTATCATAAAATGATAATAGTTGTAATCAAAAGAATGCATGGTACCTTGACACTAGTGTAAGTAATCATATATATGGCAGAAGAAGTATGTTTGTAATGTTAAATCAATTAGTAAATGGTAGTGTCTCATTTAGATATGAATGCAATGTATTAGTGAAAGGGAAAGGTAAAATTCTTATTTGCTTTACTTAGTGTGAAAGTAACATATTGAGTTTAGGACAAATCTTAGAGAAAAGTTATGATATTCATATAAAAAATTTTAATCTTTCTATAAGAGATGATAGGAATAATATCATTATCAAAGTTCTAATGTCAAAGAATAGAATTTTCTTACTTAACATATAAAATCATGCTGTAAAATGTCTAAAATCTTGTGACAAGGATGCATCATGGTTATATCGTCTTTAATTTAGACATCTCAATTTTACGAGCTTTGAATTTCTATATAGGAAACAAACAGTGAAAGCATTACCTTAAATCAATCATCCTGAGTAACTTTGTGAAATGTGTCTACTTACAAAATAATTCAAAAATAGTTTTCCAAAGAAGACAAATTTAAGAGCTAAGAAACCATTAAAGCTTATATATGTAGATGTTTATGGGTTGTTCATACCGAGCTCTCTAAGTTAAAGCAATTACTTTCTTCTCCTTTTCAATGATTTTTCAAGAAAAACATAAGTGTACTTTTTGAAGCATAAATTAAAAGTTTTTAAAGCTTTTAAAAAGTTTAAAGTTGTAATAAAGAAAGAGAGTAGATGAAAAATCAAAACCATAAGAACTAATCAAGGATGAGACTTAATTTCCAAGGAATTTTAATCTCTTTATTAATATTCCTTTTTATTTTATAGCTCCATTTGACACCAATTACATTATGACCTTCAAGAAAAGTAGTAAGATCCAAAGCGTCATTCTTGTCAGTGAACTTGATTTCCTCATTTATAGCCTTCCTCAATTTTTCATTTTATGTAACTTCTTTAAAATTCACTGGTTCATAATAAAAAAAGAGATGTAAAAGAGGCAAATTTTCAAGTTTGTCTGTCACTTCATTATCATCAATCATACAACTAATGTCACCTTGTTTATTTTTGAAAGACTTATGAAAATCTTAGAGAATTAATTAAGAACGTTTTTTTTTTCTAAAAGTTGGGCTTCTTTTTTTGTACTTTATTTTCAACCAAAATCAAGTTTAATCTTCCCTCTCGTTAAACTTGATTTATAACATTAAGCATACTTCTATCCTTACAGAATCTTTAAACTTAAACAGTTTAATAAAAATATCAACAACTTGATCATGAGACTTAATAAACTCCAATTTCACATCATTTCTTGGAATGCACTCCCTTATGTAGTACAATGAGTATCAATTTACTTAATTTGATCATGCAATAATCGATTCTTTGTTAAAGATATTGTTGATTTATTACTAACATAAATCTTCATTAGCTCTTCTTGTATTAAAATAAGCTTCTTCAACAAATTTCTTAGCTAAATTATACGACAAACACATGAGACAGTTGCTACATATTTAGCTTTACAATTAGACAAAGTAACAATGAAATAATTTTTAGATATATATGTAAAAGCAATATCTCTCAAGAAAAATATAAATATAGTAGTACTTCTTCAATCATATAAGTCTCTACGAAATCACTAGCACTTAATCTAGTAAGCTTCTAATAATCAAAACATAACAAAATTAACTGTACCTTTTAAGTAGCGAATAATTCTCTTTTCGCTTTGAAGTGTATTATTTTTGAAGTTTTCATATAATTTTTGACTAATTAAATTGCATAGGGAATGTCAGGCCTCATACAAGTCAGTTAGCATATCATACTTGGAAATTTTGACTCTTGACTTCCATGGGTGTATTTATTGACTTAAGATCTTCTTTGTTGAATTTCTTGACAATTTCTTTTGTGTAACCATCTTATGAGAAGAAAATTCCTTCTTCTTGTTGCTTGACTTCAATTCTAAAGTAGTATGTTGTAGATCATATGTCATCTTGAACTCTTTAGCCTTTTTTTTTTCACTCATCAAATAAAATTGGATTGCTAATAGTAAAAATCACATCATCCACAAATAAACATACAGTAAAAATAATAAATTACAATATAATTAATTAAATTATTATTATTAATTAATTATAAATTAAAATATAATTAATTAATTAGCTACAATATAATTAATTAAAATTAATTATAATATTTTAATTAATCAATATATTGTAATTGATTAATTACAATATAAGTAATTAAA
>JANTPM010000008.1:6545950-6556701 GCA_025434745.1 Erythroxylum divaricatum
ACCATTTCAGAGTGAATCGAGATTGCAACTGCTAAATTCCTATCCTTGATTGTAGGTTGAAGCTGAACCGATTGAGCCAATTCCAATTTCTTTTCATGAATCCTGCTAGGCCTGACCCTGTCCTCCAGGATCGGTGGGGTATGTGAAACTGCTTTACCTTTGGAACTCTTCTTCAACCTGCTTGCGTGTTCTGCCGAAGTTAACGCCCCCCTATGAGGGGTAAACTTTCCTATTCCAACGAAATTGGGCAGGTTGAACTTTTGTCCAAAACCAGTGAATGTGCCACTATTTGGGGTAATAGATGGACTAGGGATCACATCTTCAGTTGGCTCGTCATTAAGGAGCCTATTTTTTTTTAAAATATGAAAATGTTTCCAGAGATCCTAAAGCCAGTGAGAGTGAATTGTCGTGGCACTGTAGAGCTTGCAAAGGAAACAAAAATATTTAAAAAATACTAGGTCAGACGACGTCATTTAGCTGTTACTAATTCTGTTATGATGAAGTTAAATTTTAATGCTTTCTAAACTTTAAAGTCTTAGATGTTCTCTCTAGAATGGTAGGTTAAACTTGTCAATTGATAAAAAAATTTATGGTCAAAATCAAAACAGGGCTAAACCCAAAAAACTAACCAGAACCGAAGCCCAGCCCACCGGAGCCTGTTCTACGATCTCATTCGGTTCAGAGTCTTCCTTTGTTAGAGAATCCGAACATCCAGAGTAGGTTTGTTTCCCATTTCCCTCAGAATAACCGTTACTAGTTACTACTTGCTACTCCCTCACTCCTCGTTTCACATAGACGAGATTCACCGATAACGGTATCGGAACCCTAAAATGGCATCGAAGTTCGGATTGGCCGGTGGCATACCGGAACGGCGAGTTCGACCAATTTGGGACGCTATCGATTCTCGGCAGTTCAAGACCGCTCTCAAGCTCTCCGCTTCACTCCTTTCCAAATACCCCAATTCTCCTTACGCACTTGTGAGATTCGCTTCCTTGTTTTTTTGCAACGATTTCTAAGTTTCTGGAGCTTTGAAGAGTACACTTTCTTGATTAGGAATTCGTGATAATAATTGGTTGTTTTAGCACAGTTGAACTTTAGAAGCATAGCTGTTGATAATCATTTACATCAGAAGAGAAGTTTCTGTCTGTTTTCTTCGTTTGATGTTTTGAGTTGGAGTGCTTATGCAGGCGCTGAAAGCTCTTATTTTGGAAAGGATGAGTAAGGCTGATGAGGCGTTGTCCATTTGCTTAAACGCAAAAGAGCTTTTATATGAAAATGACTCTGTATTGATGGATGATCTCACTCTCAGCACACTGCAGATTGTTTTCCAACGGCTTGATCACTGTTAGTATATGATTTCTTACTGGAATAATCTGCCAGAATGCAGTATGCATATCATTGCTATTTTCTCATAGTATGTTCCTTGCTGATCCATCTCAGTGGATTTGGCTACTAGCTGCTATGAGTACGCATGTGGTAAATTTCCGAACAATTTAGAACTCATGATGGGGCTCTTCAACTGTTTTGTTCGTGAATATTCATTTGTGAAGCAGCAACAGGTTTGTTTTTTTCCTACATGTTTGATTTTCATGAATCTCCTGCATTCTATTTTATGCGAACTATGAGATGACTATTTTATTTTTCTAATTCTGATTTTTATTGCAGACAGCCATCAAAATGTATAAATTTGTTGGAGAAGAAAGGTTTCTGCTGTGGGCAGTATGTAGCATCCAGTTACAGGTTCGAGCAACCTTTCCTACTCTTTTTCTCTCTATTTTACTTGAGAGTGCATGATTGTATGAAATTATTTGAGAATATATCAGGTGAAAGAAGACAGGAGATGGCTATGAAAAATTTTGCATATTTGGCACAAAAACGTACTTTTGTCTTTTTTAAGCTTCTGATCATTGTCAAAGTTAAGGACCTTAACTTAAAACCGAAAGCAGAAACTTATCCATACAGGCAGACTCACAAAAACTGAAAAGGAAATCCAGTGACCAAATGTATAACTTATATCAAACACTTCCTATGATACTCATGTTATATTTGGATCTCATGGAACAATTGGAAGACTAATCATATTTTTTTTTCCCAGTTAATGAATTTTATCCATGCTCTATGTGATCGAACGAAGTAGTGTTCATGTTATTAAGATAGCTATTCTTGTTGGGTACAATATTTGATTTTTACCTACTGCGTGTTTTGTTTGGTGTGAACTTCTCCTAGGTGCTTTGTGGCAGTGGAGGGGAGAAATTGTTACAGTTAGCAGAAGGGTTACTTAAGAAGCATGTTGGTTCTCACAGTTTGCACGAGCCTGAGGGTAATTTCTTTTGCCACTGTTGGTTTGCATTTATGTTGAGATGTTCAGCTTCCTTATTAACTTTTGAAACCTTTTCACAGCTCTTATGGTGTATATATCCATATTGGAACAGCAAGCTAGGTATGCCGACGCACTGGAAATTCTCTCAGGAAAATTAGGATCACTTTTGGTGATTGAAGCCGATAAGCTACGCATACAGGTTCTTTCGGAATCCTTTTAGGCTTTTATAGTTATTGAAATGTGAAACACAAACAAACTTCCATAATGATGAATTTCTATCATGATTTTAAATGCTTCAAACTTATTCTTATTTTATAAAAAATATCTTTTAAAGAAGAGAAAATAAACCAGTATATGACTTCAGAAATTTGAGAAGGAATTGAGTTAATTGTATCATATTGTAGGAACAGAAAAACTTAAATTCCATATTTGATTGCAACAACTGTACATAAGAATTTGCTAATGAATCAAAAAACTTTAGAGAATTCATTTGTTACTCCAAGCATAGTGTTAGTTGAAGGATTCTCTATTTCAGATAGCTATTGTTTTTGTAATAAATGAATAAAATATTCCTACTCAATCTGCTGGTTGATTTGTGTCCTTTCCTTTCTCAGTCTTGTTCCTTTAACTGTGTTGTTTCTGATAATTAATTACATAAATGTTCATTGATTACTTGCAATTCCTTTAATGTGACATTTTGTGTTTCCTTATCAACTTTTCCTCTTTAACTTTAAGTTGACAGGGGAGACTTTTAGCAAAGTTAGGTGATTATGTCAGCGGAGCCAATATCTATGAGAAGATTTTAGAAATCTGGTAATTCAATCCTGTGACATTTAACAGCATTTTTGGGTCTTAAAACCATGATTTAGCCTTCGGTCAATCAGTCCCTTGCTTCTGTTGAATTCGGAAAGCCATCTGAAATATGTTGCGTCCTATTGAATTAAACAAAAGCCGCTATATTTTCAATGAAGACACAATCACTTTTCTTTCTTCATATTTTAGTTAATTCTAGTCCATCTTCTGTTAGATAATTTTTTTAGCCATTGTTCTGATTCCATTTGAGATTATGTTTTTGTCTTTTTTGGAGCATTAGATGTTGATCTTTTTTCTCCTTTATAATTTTCATTGTCATTGCAACGGTGTTAAAAGTATGCAGTGGGTTGAGGAAGTTATATGGTGGGCTTTTAGTTAGGTACAGAGAATATCTTTGTGCATCAAATCATGGGCACATTGCTTATAAGCTGCATAAAATCTTCAAATTTTCTTTTTTAACAATCGAAGAATTTATTTCTCACTACTTGCTTAGCCAGACGGACACAAGTTTGATTGGTCCATACCGTCATTTGATATCTTGAGCCTGATTCCTTATGCCTATTAGGTTGCATCTTTGTGTACAGGAATTCAACATGTGCTGTTTGTTGTCAATTTCCTTTTTCATGTGTACTTTTTGGTTGTTAATGCTATTTTGTTCATTTGGCAGCCCTGATGACTGGGAATCTTTCCTACATTATTTAGGCTGTTTGATGGAGGATGATAGCAGCTGGAGTAGTGAAGCTGATAAAGACTCAATTCATCTCCCTAACTGCAAAGTCACACATTTGTCAGAAGAAATGGTACCTATATATGGCTTCTGCAATTTATTTCTATCTTACTGTTTTGATATTTTTGGCAAATGTATTTGTTACTTGTAAAACCTATCACAATCTTTTGACAGTTTAATTTGATGTGCAGTTTGATTCTCGTATATCAATGGCATCAGCTTTTGTGCAAAAGTTACAATTGGACACGGAAAGTCGATCCTTGAGGTGCCCTTACTTAGCTATTCTTGAAATTGAAAGAAGAAGGCAGTTATATGGGAAGGACAATCATGACGAGATGGTCAGCGCTTTAATGCATTATTTTCTCAAGTATGATAAGACATTCCTTTCTTATACTTGGATTGTTAATGTTCTGTCTTTGTAAAACATCTATAGCTGGTTAGAATTTTGTTATTTCGACAATGATTAAAAATTCGAACCATTTGGCCGGCTTAACTGTGGAAAAACTTGAATTAGTCAACTTTTCGGTTCAATTTTCTTTAATAACTTTTGTTGCTAAAAACTAGTTAATTTATTAGTTAATCGGTCAATTGTTATAAAATAAAATAAACTAATTAATTTTAATTTAACACTCCTCTTTTTTAATTAAAATTTAAATTTTTCGATAGATAAGGAATCTTATTTCAAAGTTTTCAATTTTATTCAGTTTTTAACGGTTTTATGATGGTCTAATACTGTTTGAACCTTTTAAACCTTAAATGTTTTATCTTAACCTCCGGTCCGATTTTTAAAATATTGATTCTCGATAATGATTTGCATCATATAGAGGAAGTGCTATTCTTTTCAAATGGTAGTGGCCATATAAAAGAACCAATTAAGTACAATATACTAAACCATTTGATTTCTTCTTCATTTATAATATAGGTTTGGTCACTTAGCATGCTTCACTTCCGATATTGAGATGTTTCTTCAAGGCTTAAATCCAGATAAAAAAGTGAAATTTCTAGACAAGTTAATAGAAAGTACGAGCTCTGTTACAACAACACCAACTAAAGTGCTTGGGCAGTCAATTTCTGTATTCAAAATACAAGAGTTGATCGGCAATCTATACAAGCTTCCCATTCTTGGTGCGTATCTCCTTTAGAAGATCTCTGCATAAAGCTGTAAGAAAAATACATGCATACGTTAGCATGCATAATGACGCACACTTATGTCTGTCACTAGTTTCTTTGTGGTTTCGCACTTGCAGTATGCTTATTTGGGTACAGCCTTCAGATGTTGTAACACTTTGATGCGGCTTTCAATGGAACGTTTTGCTCAATAGTGATCCTATTGCTCAGGAATCAGGATGACCATATAGATCTTTACAATATCTAGATTTCTGACTATTTTTGTGTCTTTTACATTGTTATATTTTGTTTGTAGAAGAGTTTTTAATTTGGTTGTCGGTTTCCTATTGAAGTTCTTGTCTTACTTCCCAGAACTAGAACAATCGGCAGTGAAAATGACGGAGATATATTGTAGAAATCTTCCCCTTTCAAAGGACCTTGATCCTCAAGAGAATATGCATGGAGAAGAGTTGCTTTGTATGGTGTGCAATCTTCTGGTTCAGGTATTCACTTTTGTGCTTCTACTATGTTTGTGGTTCAAATTTTATGAAATATTTCACAGGTTTGATGCAATCGTTGTTGATAATAAGTGAACTATTTTGAGAATTGCATCAAGGAGCTACATTGAATTCTATATCAATGATGCATTTTGGTTATTTTTTGCTAACTATTTAGGGTGTTTAATTCTGCAACTACACCACATGTACGCTCATTTTTTTGTAGCCAGTCCCTGTATCATATGATTCTTGTGTTAGAATCCTATTTTTAGTTCACTTGCTATGTTGTCTAAGTAGAGGATGTGTTGTCCTTAAAACACTCCCTCATATTTTGTTGGTGCTCCTTTTTTTCTGTAGTTATTTTATCGAACAAAAAAGCTTGGTTACTTCATGGAGGCAATAATGGTTTTGGAGTTTGGTTTGACCATCCGTCGGTATGCATGCTTTTTCCAGTGATACTTGCCATCTCAATGTCAGATTCAGGGACTTAATAATATTGGAACTAATTCTGGATACATGTTAAATAATTGGCAGATATGTGTGGCAGTATAAGATCTTATTGGTACACTTGTATTCCCACTTGAGTGCCCTTACGTTAGCTCACGAATGGTAAGTCAATTAGTTGAGTGCAAATTCACATATTTAATTGATGAACATATGTTGTTTATTTCATGCTAGTTACATCCCCTGTATTTGCCCCTGGAACCTAGATGTTTATACTCTCAAGCATATTTTTTCGTCTATGCATAAAGCAGCTCGTACAATCTATTTTGTTAGGTACAAGTCTTTGGACGTGAAGAATATTCTGATGGAAACATTGATGCACAACATTTTGCCACAGATGTTGTCATCCCCACTTTGGGTGGATTTAAGTAATCTGCTAAAAGATTATCTCAGGTTTATGGACGACCATTTCAGAGAATCTGCAGATCTTACATTTCTTGCATATCGCCATAGAAATTACTCAAAGGTGTGTGATGTATCTATCTGTTATGCTGGTTTAGTTGGAAGTTGAGCTAATTGCTAACTACTTATCCTGATAACTGCTAACTTCTCATGCTGATGTTTCTTGAATGTAATCTCAATTCATAGTCTGTGCCCATTCTTTACATTTTTCATTTTGCGGCCTTCTGCACTTCTAATTTACTGCTTGTCCACCTTAGTATCTTACTAGTTTTCTTGCTATAACTATGATGCTATAATTTCATGGGGGATACATCACTACGTCGCCTTCAGAACAAATGTGCTTGGTTGTTTGGAAAACATTTCATTATTTTGCACCACAGGTGATTGAGTTTGTTCAATTTAAGGAGCGATTACAGCGATCAAATCATTATTTGCTTTCAAAGATCGAGAAATCCATTCTAGAGTTAAAGCAGAAAGCAGATAACATTGAAGAACAAGAGGTGTTTGTTTTTTGCTTCTATCATTTGATGCCTATATTTTGATGTTTTTGATGACAGATCTGATTAGATTGTCTTTTAGGCCGCTCTTGAAAACTTGAAATGTGGGATTCACTTTGTTGAGCTCTCTAATGAAATTGGGTCAAAAAGTTTAACTGTGAATGAGGATTTGCATTCCCGGCCTTGGTGGACGCCAACTCCTGAGAAAAATTATTTGTTAGGTTTGTATCAAATGCACCCTCCTGTCAATTTCAGGTCAAATGATGAATCTTTGATGAGAGAATTTTTAGGTATGAAAGTTCTGGGATTGACGTAGGATGTTTTTTTTGGGAATTTTTGTGCAGAAATGTGATATATTTACTTTAATTAAGTGTTTTAGAGAGCTCATATTATGTTCAGTGGTTTTGTTAATCTTCATTGCGGGGGAATGACATTTTCTGTCCATTTCCTTTGAACTTTCTCTTTACATTTTTCCTCATTTCCAGGGCCATTTGAGGGCATCTCATATTGTCCCAAAGAGAACTTGGTAAGAGGCCTCTTCTTAATTAATATGTTCTCTGTCATATTGGTAATTATATAACCTATGCCCGCTATATTTTTCTGTACTTCTCATTCCTTGTACGTGTGCTTTTCCCCAAAACATTAACAGAAAAAGAAATGGGAACAAAATATTAGAGGAGTTGTTGAAAAAAGATCCCTTCTTCCTAGATTGATATATCTATCAATTCAAAGTGCATCTGCATCTGTCAAGGAAAATGTTGAAGTCAATGGTTCTTTATCTGTGCCTAAAATCACCACGGAGCTGAAGTTCTTACTTGATCGCTATGCAAAGATTTTGGGATCTTCTTTTGGAGATGCAGTGGAAGTGGTTAAGGGGATATCTAATGGGGGAAAATCTGCTGAGGTATATTCATTGATTTCAATTTGACTTTTTGTAGTTTCTGGATCGTATGTACTTGTTGCTTTTCTTCCCATAGTGTATATTAACATGTGCCTATTAGGGTGGTAATGAGTTTTTAATGTTTCAAAATGAATAATGTCTCTTGGAACTTTTGAGAGGGGATGATTCAAAATGTTCCATACTTTCACCTTTCTGACCTGCAATAAGATATTGTAATCCATTTTCATACACTCATTCCCTGGGACTTATCATATGAACCAAGACTTTCTGGACTAGGATGACTGTTTAATTACCGCTTTTACTCCACTGGAAATCTGACCTTTACACTCATGCCTCCATCTGGCACTTTTTGTAGCAGATAACTAGGCTAACGTTTTGTTTTCTTCATGTCCTTTTCTCTCATAATGCATTTGCACTCCTCCATGATGTGCGCTCTCTTATTAAATGTTACCATACACTGACATTAGATTAACTCTAGTTAAACTAGTTTTCTTGACACTGATGCAGGCTTTTGGTTCTGACATTATCGAGTGGATGAACTTTGCTGTATTTTTAAATGCATGGAATTTGCACTCATCTGCACCTTCAGAACCAGGTGGGAATCCATGTTGTACTTGGGAAACTGTGAATACCTTATTGGAGAAATGTATTCTAGAGAAGACCAGATCCATGGATTCTCTCATTTCCTTGCCGTGGGGTATGTTCCCATTAGTGGTACAATTGGTCACGGAGCCATTGTCGTGGCACGTTCTTGTTATTCAATCATGTATCCGATCTTCTCTTCCATCTGGAAAGAAGAAAAAGAAAGGTGGACACTCAGAGCAGTCCACTTCACTGCTGCTGAATGCAATTCGTGATTCAGTACAGTCTATATATAGTGTACTCAAAGAGGTTACAAATTGGGTAAGAAAACAACTTAATAGGAAAGAGGATGAACACTTGGATGTTGTCCTTTTGCCTATCAGAGGAAAGGAACAGGATGAAGGGCCTGGGAAGGTGATCCAGATTTTAGAACATTTGATCACATCAATTGATGAGGTGGAAATTGGTGATCGCATCTCCCAAGCATTGAAATCTTGGGATGTAGTCGATGTTGGGAGAAAGATATTGACCAGCAATTCCACAGTGTTGTATGAGTTTCTTCGTATTTGTGAGTCAAAACTTCAAGCATTGCAGGCGTTGAGGCAGCAGATGACTCAAGTCTGAAGGTCCTTACGGGATCAAAGTTCCGTGTTTTTGATGTGATCAAGTTATTTGTTTCATTTTGGAGCTTGTTGTGGTCTACAGATGCAGCATCACACCCTGCAGTATGTTGTCTCATTTTCATTTTCCATAGTCATATTTAGCCTTGAGGTTTTTTTTTCCCCCCACTTCGCTCCTGTGAGGCTGAGTGTGAGCAGTAGGTAGCCATTGTCCTCTGCTGCTTTGAAAGCAGTTCTAGAAGTATCGTGCTATATTAATATACTCAAATGTTACACACCGAAAAAGCAGTCGTTGGATATTCTTTGTATTCTTTTTAAGCTTTGTACCATGGAATTTTGTAATGAATCAATTGAGACTCTGGGTTTTACTTCCTGCTAATTTTGATCATGGAGAGGTTTGTGGCGCTTAAATTTCAGGGAGTCATCTAAATATTCAATGGCATTATATACACAGTTTTGCTGATTCATCTAATAGCGCGAGACATACTATTTAAGTTCCATTACATATTCATTGACACGACATTGCAAGATTCATAATAATTATGGGAGCTTTTGCTTATGGAATTGCGTTTTCATTAGTGATAACGATCCAAAACAGATTGAGAATATTAATCATAAATGAGAACTCATATCTGATTTAGGTTGTTCGGGACTGTGTGTTCATAATGATCTTATGCTTGTTTTTGGCATACCAAAGAAACAAATCTTGATTCTAGCCTATGCTTTGTCCAATAAGCACAATATTCTTATTGATTAATCATCAACTAAATCAATCAAGATCACTTCCACCTTTGCGCAACAATCATCTGTTGCACAAAACTATATGTTAACTATGATTTTTTTCTACATTCTATATAGGAAGGTAAACCGTAAATTGGGGCGTTAGACTTAAAACAAACCTAATCCAGCAAAGAATAACGTATTCTATTCACTGTTTTAATTATGAGTCGTTGTTTGATGTTTGATGTTTGATGTTGCTATTAAGGTAAACTGTTGTCCTAAACCCCACCTTATGGAGTAGTCACTTCTTAAAAGCTCTTGCAATGGCTTGGCATTTTTATAAACAATTAGTAAATAGTTTTTTTTTTAAGTTAAAAAATTTTCACTGAAAATCCTAGAGGCCTACCAAAGAGTTACAAGGGTTATGAATTTAAGAAAAGTACCAGCCTCCTAACATAACAAAACTAGTATTGGTGCTAGAGCAAGCAAGATAAAAGTTCCCTAATTACATTTCATGAAAAAGCTTAAACTACTGGTTGCTTGATAAGCAATCATCTTCCTGTTCCAAGAGTAATTCCTATTTATCACCACATACTTGTCATTGTGTACATCTCTGAAGATACTTTAGTTTCTTTTAAACCAAATTGAGTAAACTGAGTAGGCACTTTTTATCATCTCCAATTCTTTTGTAGAGATTTTCAGTCTAAATAAATATATTATCCTAATCATTCTCAGAACAGTATTCGTAACATTGATTGAAGATGAGGTAGGTTTTATAAAAGAGTTGTCGTAGAGTTGAGAGAGAGAAAATAGTTAAATTGGCCAGTATAATTTTTAAATTAAATTTATAAGGAAAGTAATCTAAATACCAAGAGAATGTTGGGATTTAGAACACAGGAAAAGTGCTACTACTTTTTCTAAATTAAGAAAGTTTTTACTTTCTTAACTATTCAAAAAACAAACTAAATGAAATAATTTAAATTTTAAAAAAAAAAATTACTTTCCCGGCCAACATTCCGGAGCCTTATATTGTGTCCTTTGCACATGAAATTAGAACCTTC
>JANTPM010000008.1:6556801-6568605 GCA_025434745.1 Erythroxylum divaricatum
ATTGAAGATGAGGTAAGTTTTATAAAAGAGTTGTCGTAGAGGTGGGAGAGAAAAAATAGTTAAATTGGTTAATATAATTTTTAGATTAAATTTCTGGATAAAGTAATCTAAATGTCAAGGGAGTGTTGGGATTTAGAATACAGAAAAAGTGCTTCTATTTTTTCTAAATTAAGAAAATTTTTACTTTCTTAGCTACTCAAAAAACGAACCAAATGTAATAATTTAAATTTTAGGAAAAAGATTACTTTCTTAATGAACAATCGGGAGTTTTATATTGTGCTGTATTCTTGCCTATACAGAAGCTAAAAACCTGCATTTGAAGAACAAATAGTTTATGGTTTCGGTTGTAACTTTCAAAGAGCACTCATTTTATTACCACGGAACTAATAGGTCATTTTATTCTTTGAAATTAGAGTTTATGAAAGGAAAGAATATATATATGTTCGTGAATATTTCTGTTCTTTCTTCATTTCAGGCATCGTAGGGTCTCTCACCATACCTCTTTTAAGACAAGGACATAAGTTTTAGGTCCTTTGTACATGAAATGAGAACCTTCTTGTAGTTATTTATAAACACGTCGACTGAAAGAGAAAACTCCTCTGTTAGATATGCATTATCCATTCCTAAGATTGTTATTGCATGGCTCGTGGAGTTTAAGGTTGCTATCGTAAGAAATTGTAATGATGTTTGACGTACGCAAAGGCAAAAGTGACAAGAAGCAATTAAAAGAAACAGGCATTAAGGAGATGACAAGTAACAAAAGACTAGGGCCTGTATTATTGTTTTGTTTTGTTTTGTTTTGGATTAGAAAAAAGCTCACTTGTCGATTTTAGGTGAGAGTTTTGCGGTCAGCTAATCTGGGAATAATACTATAATATCTTACATCAGCCCCTTCTTGCTCTACCAAACCCAAGAAAAGTTTCGACCTGACAAGTGATGGTCATTTTAAGGTATTATTTTTCTGATACAACCGAGGAAGTTGGAACTTAAAAAATGTGATTACATGTTGGTTTTGTACTTGAAACTGAACAATATCTGGATGTGTCATGATACTGAACTGGTTTACACGAAAAGTTAAAACTTTTCTCAGTCAACTTGATAAGAATAGGCTTGCAATCGAGTGGTTGAGCAGAAGATTCATCTTATCCCTTTTCATTATTTGGTAGTGCATCAGCACACCAACATCCTACTTTGTACAATTCACTCGTGGAATCCTTTGCTATTGTCAAATAGCTGCCCTTTGATTCCTTTTTCTCTGTATGTTGATTCGGGTTGCTGAAAGGAAGAAGAATAAATACGCCAACTGAGTCGGAGGTCAGCTTTGTTTAACAAACTTCACACTGGAAAGTAATATGATGGTTATGATTATTACTAATTTTTATACACATCTTTGGTCTAATGGTTGTATCTACTGCCAACCATACTCGGTCTGAAATGGAGACACAGAAAGAAACGGAAATACTCCTCTGAAGTAAAAAGAAAGGAGAAGAAGAATTTATCGTATTAACATAGTCGAGAAAAGGCCTTTATGCTTAGATTGAACTCATGACTTTAGAATTTAGATCAATGGCTACGTTAACTCTTACTGTATGTTTGGATGGATTTATATTAGTAGAACTTTTGACAGTAGAATTTTTATCAGTAAAATTTTTCTTAAAAAAACTTTTGCTGTCAATTAAAAAACAACTTTTTAAAAAAAAAACATACAATAAACTGTTTGGTAACATAAAAATAAAAAGTACTTTTGTTAATTACTTAAAGTATATTAAACAATATGTAAAGTACAATATATTAATTATTATATAATTTTAAACTATATAAAACACAAATGAAAATATATTTAATCAAAAACAAATATTAAAACATATAAAAAAGTCAAATAATATTATATAAATCTTAAAATAAATATGAAAATGAGTTTGTAAATATTATAAAAATTATGTGTAAAATATAAGGATAAAAGAGACTAAAAAATAACTCATTAACTGATCTAAAAAATCTACTTAAAAAAGTATTTTTTTAGAAGCTTCAAATTTAAATTTCTTAAAAAATTATCTTTTGATCATCAAAAAGTTATATTTACTAAAAAAAAAATGTTTTCCTATTTTACAGCAAATAACTATTTTAAAAAGACTTTTGCAAACACTTGGCTTCTAAAAGCTCGACCAAACAAGCATATCCATTGACAATGAAGAAAACTTCTCAAGTAGTCATAGTAGAAGTCTAGAGTTACAAGGGACGGAGTTTTGAAAGAAAGAAAAGGCAAACTAGTATGCTATAGAGTCTGGTTTTGGATGATAATTACATGTCATTAATTGCGTTTAGCTGAGAATCTTGTTAATCAAAGTGATGCAGCAAGTGGGTACAACCAACCAGGTTGTCTTCAAAATCTAAAGTTCTTCTGTTGACTCGTAACCTGGTTGTTGCTAAATCACCCCTATGACTCGTAAAGAATTTCAGTTCAATTGTTGTCTTTTTTCTCTGCATCCTAGTATATGCACGGCTGCTTGGAAAACAGTTGTCTGATGCATTACCAACCTTTAATCTTCCCGACAGCAGAATGGAGCCAAACAGCTTAGTAGCCAACAAATGTCACTATAGTCTGCTTCTTAGCACTTTTCTGATCTTTGGATTCCTGGCTTCTTGCTCTGAAGCAGAAGTTCATTACCACGAATTCGTTGTATGTATTCTTTTAGTTACTAATATCAGGAAGAAAATGTATTGTGTAGTGAAATATAATGTCTTTTTGGTTTGAATGACGTAGATTGAAGCTAAGCCACTGAGGAGGTTGTGCACAACTCGTCGCACCATTTTGGTGAATGGACAATTTCCAGGGCCAACATTGGCTGTGTACGACGGTGATACCCTCGTGATCAAAGTTATAAACAAAGCTCCATACAACATTACCCTCCACTGGTAATACTACACATAGCATGCGAGTATAAATATAAACAAACATATAGAACCAGTGGCAGTGAGAACTCTCAAAACCACATAATCATGTTCATGCATTGTTATTCTTTGTGTATTAGGCATGGAGTAAGACAGCTTCGGAACCCATGGGCTGATGGACCAGAGTTTGTGACTCAATGTCCCATCCAGCAAGAAATGAGTTACACCTATCGGTTCACAATTCAAAACCAAGAGGGGACTCTGTGGTGGCATGCTCACAGCAAATGGCTAAGAGCAACTGTATATGGAGCTCTTATCATCTACCCTAAACTAGGTTCTCCATATCCATTCCCAATGCCCGAGAGAGAAATTCACATTATTCTTGGTGACCCATTTATTCATCATCTACCTGAAAAGTCTCCGAATGATGTTTACCCGCTGTAGCCATTGGTTAAATGGACTAACTATGCATCTTAATAACAGGGGAATGGTGGGACAGAAATCCTATGGATGTCTTAGCGCAGGCACTTTCCACTGGAGCAGGACCAAACATATCCGATGCTTTCACCATAAATGGTCAACCAGGAGATTTCTATAGATGCTCCAGCAGAGGTTAGTAAACCCTCTTGGTTCATTTTGCGATAAATGCAATCTGCAAGAACAATTGTCCAAAACATAACCTTTGCTGTGACGTGATGACCCAGAAACTGTCAGATTCCCACTGGAGGCAGGTGCAACAGTTCTACTAAGAATAATCAATGCAGCAATGAACGAAGAACTCTTCTTTGCAGTAGCCAACCACAAACTAACTGTGGTGGGCGTTGATAGTATGTACTCCAAGCCTTTCACAACCTCTGTCATCATGATAACTCCTGGTCAGACGACCGATGTCCTTCTAACTGCTGATCAAACCCCTGGTCGTTACTATATGGCGGCGCGTGCCTATCACACAGCTCAGAACGTACCGTTTGATAATACCACTACCACTGCTGTCCTTGAATATAAATCTGCTCCTTGCAATGCCAAGAAAAGCCAGTCCTTAACACCAATTCTCCCACAACTCCCAGCCTACAATGACACAAATACTGCAACCGCATTTACTGCTCAAATAAAGAACCTTGGTATGGCCCAAGTCCCAACTGAGATTGACGAGAGCCTGTTTTTCACAGTGGGGCTCGGATTTATAAGTTGCAGTATTCCAAACAGCCCCCACTGTCAAGGACCAAATGGCACTCGATTTGCTGCAAGCATAAATAACGTTTCATTTGTTTCACCAACAAGAAATTCCTTAATGCAAGCCTACTATCAAGGTCAGAATGGCATTTTCACGACAGACTTTCCTCCAGTTCCCCCTGTACAATTCAACTACACAGGCAATGTGCCCCGTCAATTATGGCAACCTACTAAAGGAACTAAGCTCTATAAACTGAAACATGGCTCCAATGTACAGATTGTATTCCAGGATACCAGTATCTTCTCAACAGAGGATCACCCTATGCACCTGCATGGGTATCAATTCTACGTTGTAGGATCAGGTTTTGGTAATTTCAACCCTGCAACTGATCCAGCGAATTTCAATCTTGATGATCCACCGAATAGGAATACAATTGGTACTCCTCCTGCTGGATGGGTAGCAATCAGATTTGTGGCTGATAATCCAGGTAAGAGACTAGAAAACTATATACATAAGCATCTAGATCTAGAGCAGCATAGTAACTTCAAAAGCTTCAATGGAATATGTATCGACTCACTTGGTTCAAAATAGGAATTTGGCTCCTGCACTGCCACTTTGATGTACATCTCAGTTGGGGTTTGGCCATGGCTTTATTAGTTGAGAATGGACCTGGACACCTCGAGGCTGTACAAGCACCACCTTTGGATCTGCCCCAGTGTTAGGACTACCTAAAAGTTCACAAGCTACTAATGTAATCTCACCACATAAATGTACAACAACAACAACTTAATGACAGCCCACTGATCGCGAGATCTACGAAAATTCAAAAGTACGCAATCTTACCTCTAATTCATAGAAAGATTGTTTCCAAAATCTCCCTATTTAATGTATTTATCATTTCCCAGTCTATGTTATGCAGGTAGTTGTTTATGGGCGTTCTGATTCATTAATTTTTTGTTGCATTGCCTTCGCGTTCTATACTAGTTGTGTCCCAAATTAGGAAACAAATCTTCTGTCGAGCTGTTAAGTTGGCAGGGATCTTGATTGTGTGTAACTTTTCTGGAGCAATAAAATAATTATGACTACATGTAATTGATACAGTAACACTACATACCATCTAGTGTACACAGAAGCCGAAAGGTGGCAATGCAACCAGCTAAGAGAAGAAAAAGAATTCCAGGCTTATTGGTCTAGGACTGAAAAAATATCATAAAGTCTTCCAAATTGTGGAAATTACAAAAGCGAGGAAACTAGTGAGATAAAAGACTATTGAGAGGAAAAGAAATCGAGGAATAAAAGTTAAGAAAGAAGTTAAAGAAGATAACAGATTTACCAATCTATTATTCCCCCATACTAACTGCTTAGTCATCATAACTAACTTCACTTTATTTGCTAACAATATCACGCCCTAAGCTTCTGGTTAGAAATTGATCCACTGCATACTTGCATGTTCATCATAGGGGCTTTATTCCCCAGAGCTTTATCACAAACAATAGCATTGCGCAAATCTTATTATGACAATGCAAAGTCCTTGAAAGATGTTGACTAAAAATTAGAAACAGCAACCTGGAGCATTCAGCTGTAATTTGAGCTAGTAAGTAGATTTCAGATCAAAATGAATAATTGACTGATATCAAGTATACAATTACATCTCCCCCTTCTTGGTTAATATATACAAGCTGTCATGGAAATCCCATTACAGGGATTCAATGCACCTATCCAGATGATATCTCAACTTAAGTTTACAGGCCATCATAGCATTACACGGTCAAGTTTCCTACCATATATAACTATTTCTTATCTCCAGTCACAGTACTAGGTGACAAATTTCAGACACCGTGTATCATCATGAACAACCTGGCAACGAATTGAACAGAATCGCATCCCGCACCTGACACATGTATAGTTGGAAGCAAATCCACAAACAGTACAGAAATGTCGGCGGCAGGTAGAACTTGGAGGTCCAACTGCTGCCTTCCCGTAGGATGGTACATGTGGAGGCAAAGACTCCAGGTTTGCCTGTTATCATGGAATCACCTTTCAGACCAGCTATTCAGCGCATATTGAAAAAAGAAAGGAGCATAACCAGAATTTCCCTTCTCACCTCATGTAAGAGCTCAAGAAAATTTCTTGGAGCTTTTCTGGCATTCTCAAGTGCTTTTGCTTGGCGGGTTTTTCGTTTTGTGCTCTTAGACTGCTTCTTTTGTACATATCCTACAATTACAGATGATGAACCAATTCAGGACCATAAATGGAAATATAAAGAAATCGTGAATTTGTTTTAACAAGTAATACCACCAAATTGTTCAAGCTCAGAGGAGTACTAGATGGTGGAAAGAAATGTTCTCACCATGTGGACAACCCGATGATGATTAAGCATTATCATTCCCAAGATTTGAGTTAAAAATTTTAATGAACTTGCTTCAGAAATGCTGGGCGAAAAAAGTTACAAAATGAAGTTCATAAGACATAGATGAGAGTGCAATTTCAAGAATCAAGGATTTATTCAAATCCCAACAGTAGAGATGGAAAAAAAATGCTATCTCACCACAAACAAATAACCTTGATAAAAGTCCATTTGCTAGTGAAACAGTTAACAGAAGACATCTAAAATAGAGTCTTCTTTGGCATTTGACCAATGACTCTAAACTCAAATCTGGGCCTCATAAAACTTCCTTAGATTTGCAAAAAGAAATACACAACTTATCTATAAAAGCCTTCAAGCATATGAAGTTAAAGCAGCGAGAAAAACCATTTTAATTTGAAAGTGAAAAGAGACAGTAACAGAAAAGAAAAAAGAACAAATTGAAATCATTAAAACAATGAGAAGGAGACCATCATCATCATCGTCAAGAGAAGCCTCATCATCGTCTATAGGTTCCACAGTTTCCATTCCCGCATTATCGTTTTCCAAGGCTTCAAGCCGAGCAAGAGTTGCCTGATTTAATTTACACAAAATTTCCACAATCAACTAATAAGATTAAGTTTTTTCTTCCTTCCCCTAAGCTAGACTAATCATACAAAAAAAAATCATCAGCTAAAAAACACACCTGAGTTCGATTGTCGCTGCTCGCAAGAGCAGCAGCCATTTTAGGAGCCATCTTCCGGGTTCTGCTCGACATTCTCCGAAGTGGATTGGAAACATCATCTTCCATGTCTTCACACAAATAAAAATGCATTGAATCACATCCAAACAAAAAATTTCTACCAAATTCTTAAATTAAATTATGAGCCCTGGATTGAATCAAATCAAACCAAAATCGAAACACTTGACATCAAACAATAAACAACACACCTGCTTCTCGGCGATGAAAAAAGCAATTGACGTAAGCGACGAAACCAGCTGGTGGGGGCGGTGAGTGACGATAACGGTGACACCAATAACCGACGTTAGGGCACGGAGGAAGAGAAGAAAGGAAGAAGGTTTTAAGGAGATAAGCAAAACGACATCGGATATTGAGGTCTTAACTAAAACCACGGCCTGTCGAAACTGTCGGATCCGGTTACTTGTTGATGTCTGTTTCAACTTTCAAACCCGACTTTTCTGATTGACAAGGCCAGGTGCGTTGGCAATGGGACCCGACCTGTCTCTGAACTGAGTCTGGTCAGTCCGACCCAATTAAACGTTTACTAAAAGTTAAATTTTAAAATAATTACATTATGGATTGGGCCGTCAGACTTTACTATTCCCCAACAGTCTAACCCTAAGCTCAATTAAGTCCAAAAATTTCGACCCACCCAGGCTAACATGACTAGCTAGGTCGGTCGGATTTTAAATCCTTCAATCATTATCATCACATTCAATACTAGATTCTAAAATGGGATTTGAAATATCTGATAGTATGCAGATATTAACATAAATCTTTTTTAAATATTAACTATACTTATATAATATAATATTTCATAAATTATGTAAATAAAATCCAAATAATAAATCCAATTTATACGTAACAAAAAAAATATAATCATTAAAAACTCAAATCTGAAGGGCTCAAAACTTCTAACACTTTAATCATCTTATAATCAAATTCTCAAGGAAGCATTGAGTCAGCAAAAACATTAGGCTCTGAAGAGTACTAGGTTATTTAATAACCTGTTCTTAGTGTTCCCCAATTAAGCAGCCAATCAGTTCTCACCACCTTCACTTCATCCATATAATGTCAGCTTATAAGCCATTAACAAAATTGAATTGATTACCGTCTTAAAATTTGCTGCTGTATTACTAATACAGAGGTTGAACTATGCAAATCCATGCACGATACGTGTTCACCTATTACTCCCAGCTCATCGTGTTCTGTCCAGGAGTTCAACCCTTCAATTAGCACTGGATTCATGCCTTGTTTCCTTCCCATGATCCACAGATCAAACTTCATTTCAGCAATTGATCTAATGGTTGCTAATGTATCCTCACCGTTTCTCACTGTCACCTCCTTGAAAGCCACTTGCCCTTTCCTTTCATTCGTTGCTTGAAACCATGATAATACCCCATGATCAAACTTCATCTCCATCTCGTTTTCTAGTTCAGGAGTCGCTGCCAAGAATCTGACTACCGTAAGTGACACATTCGGGTTTTCAAGCATTCTGTCTGCGTAAAGAAGTGCCTCTCGAGCATCTGCTCCACCCAGATACAACACGATGATGTTGTAGTGAGGCTTTTGATTCGAAGAACTGCTGTATAAAATGGGGTTCCTGAAGGACACCAACGAACTCTTATGGACAAGAACACCAACAGAACATGGAGCATGCTCCAGGACATTGGCCACTACAGATGGTCTTCTCCTTTTACTTGAGTTGATGGCTGAAGTTTCCAGCCACTCGTTAAGGAAGGGTACGATAATGAGATTAGCTTTATTGTTCAAAGCCAACTTGCACACATCTTGATACATTGTTTGCTTTGTAGTCATGGCCAAGAAGCTGTGGAGCTCCATAACATGTTTCCTCTGTTTCTGAAACAGTTTCAAAGCATTGATCAGAACAGAATCAGACAAATCATTATCATGGGTTATGAACTTTGGCGCTGCTCGCCCATCGAGCCCTACGAGCTGAAGGGCATAGACTGACAATGGGGGTTTTATAGTTGAGGAAGTTAAGTTGAGTATATTGATGGCACCAGAAACACTGTCTTGGTTAATAACACAAACTACTATCCGGAGCCCTGCGTCTTTCGGGGTGTGTTGGATGGATCTTTTCGTGCTTATCATGTATGGCCTTGTTGGATCGTACAGAATGGCAATTAGAGGACTCGCAATCACAGTCACTGCTGTTGATAACAGCACTATCATTGTGTAAGATGGGATCTGAATGATCTGTTAACATGCATCAACAACAAAACACAATGGATTGAATACATAAAAGAGCTGGGACTACAATCAATTTTCTTCAGACAATTATAGAAGTACTCGTATTTTTCATACATTTCAATACTGTGTTATTATTATTTTGGGAGAGGAAGTACTTAAGGAATCAATATGAAGACATACCAACTTGTCCTTCCAGTGCAAGGCTAACAGGAATTCCAGCTGACCTCTTAAGCTCAACATCAAGCTGAGCGTGAGACCCTCTTTCCTCGGCATATCCACTAAAAGAGAAATCACAAAATTGGAGAGCAGTTTGGTAGAATATCCTATTAAAGCCATGGTGAAAAGCGGTGCCAAACTTGACCATGGGACACTGAACATGGCATGAACATCAACAAAAACTCCCACAAAAGCATATGAAAAGGGCATGAACAAGTCCATCATAATTGTCTCACTTTTCTCTACAAGGGCCGATCCCAGAGGCGGACCGTCTGGCACCACCAAACCTAGCCACAAGGCCCCAGTGGCAATTCCAATACCTAACGTATCAGTGAGGAAACCCATTGCAAGAACACCCATCAAAATGACAATAATGTATCCCTGATTAACAGGCTGCCCTTTTGGGGTTCTCTCCACAATTTTTTGCATTATTTGCTTAAGTGTAATGAAAGTGAAAAACGTCATAACTATTGTTGAAGCAACATGCATATAAGCTGCTCCTATATCAGCTTCAGCTTGCTGCATTGTCTCATAAGTGACGATCAATACAATTCCTACCACATCCAGTATAATGCACACAGAAAGA
The DNA here is from genome assembly GCA_025434745.1 of Erythroxylum divaricatum. Taxonomy (NCBI): domain Eukaryota; kingdom Viridiplantae; phylum Streptophyta; class Magnoliopsida; order Malpighiales; family Erythroxylaceae; genus Erythroxylum; species Erythroxylum divaricatum. The sequence goes on from JANTPM010000008.1 coordinate 6,566,970, forward strand.
GCCATTTGACCAGCCTCGGAGCTAAGCAGGTTCATCTCTTCAGTGATTGGGTAAATAACAAAAAACGCTGTTATGGCCATTGAAGAAGCAACTGCTATTATTGAAGAACTTTTCATAAGCCGCGCATCCATTGATGGCCGAAGAAAATAACCGGCTAAAGCCACCGTTATAAAGGGGACCACTACTCCTACTACTGCTAAGAGTATGTGCTTTTTCTCCGATTTTCTGATCGAGGAGAGATCCATCTTAACTCCACTAACGAAAAGGAAGTACATAAAACCCATGAGCCCCATGTTCCTAAGCATAAAGACGCCAGTTTCGGAAAGGAAGTGGCGAGCAAAAATCTCATTACGGCCTAGAAAAGAGGGGCCGACGATGATACCACTCTTGAAATCGAGAAAGAAAACCAATTTCAGTTGATGGCGATGATGTAATAAAGTCATCACAGGTAAGCACAATACCCACAAAGACAAATTCTTTAATTAGCCAAGTTTTTTATCATGCAATAAAATAACAAACGAAGGTTAGCGTATAGGTTTGTATAGTAATCCATCCAGGTACGTGGTCAGATGCATGCAATGCAAGACGCACGAAGAAATAAGCTTACAATGATATCAGAAACGACCCGAGGCTGCTTGAGGGGCTTAAGAAGAAAGCGAAATATCCGAGAGATCGAAATGATTATGATCCCAAACAGCAAGAACATTTTGAAGTCGGAATTCAAAGGGTTTTGTGCGGAGAAAATGCTTTGGAAGTCCCTTAAATCACCATGAAAGCATTTGATATCAGGTCGTGGAACCGGAGGAGCTGCTAAAGGGGATAATGATTGGTTGACGGCGACAGCCTGTAGGTGGCTAACAACAGCCAGCTGAGGAAGGGGTGAAAAGCTGTGAGGTATAGGACGGCTTCCAAATTGCCATCCTCCTCCAGGTCCAGGTACATAATGAGCCCTAACCATGACCTGACCGCAGAGGAGAAGCAGCCCTGAACCTCACAGCAGTACGTAGCCAGGTACACAGGTTCAGCCAATCAACCCCCTTATCCTGGCCTACGTTGAAACTTCAATTTCAGTTTCAACGCGAGATAGGGAAGGGGCGTTTCTAAGATAAGGATGTTTCTTTATTTTTCTCAAGTTTTTGTAATATTTGGTTGTTAGGTTCTCATGATATCCAATTATAACCTGAACTGAATAGTTAAGCCGAAATCGTTCTCCTCCTCTAAAAATTTATAACCTTGCATGCGTATTAGTCCCTCTTATTCAAAAGGTAGTGCTACTTTATTGCAACACATTTATTTAGTGGGTCCTAGTTATTATTATGTTAGTAGTTAGTGGACAATAATAGTAGATAGATTGTAGCATCTCAATTCTACAAGACTCGAACTTGACATTGACAGTGACATCCGAGTCCGTATTTGCGAAAATGACATGTTAGCACTCAATCAAATATAAATCGGTATTTTTTTTAAAACACTCTCATATCAAAGGTTCGTTTCCAAAGTGGGCCAAAATACGTTTAACAGTCACGATAGAAAACTTGTTTTTAATGCATTTTCAATCAATACAATTTCAATAATCAATGTGGACCCAATTTCATTATAACCCTTTTTCAATTACAAAACAATCCACTTTGGGCCG
>JANTPM010000008.1:6584307-6595949 GCA_025434745.1 Erythroxylum divaricatum
CCTTTTCACGTAGAATGCAATACTTAAAATAAGTTACACCTAACTCAGCCCGTACGTGAATTGATAAAGAGCTTTTTGTTTTTGATCAAAAGTAAGTGTCTGATGAAAAATTTTAAAAGTATTTTTATAATAGAAATAGTTTTTTTAAAAATTAAAATATAATTTTTTTAAAAGTTAAAATTAGAAATTTTTCAGAAAAGTATTTCGTGAAGCTAATTTTGCGTCACTTACGTAAAGAAAAGCCCCAAATATGTCTGTTCTGTTTCTTCTGTTCATCAGTCACCGCGCTTCTGCTCAATCACTCTCATCTTCTCAAGACATAGTTTTGTTCTTAATGTTATTTCTTCTTTATATTTTTCGTCTTCTCCTGAAAGTTTATTTTTCTGCGTTGAAGGCAGATATGGCGGAACTGTCGTCCATGAAGACTGATGTCGACATCGAGGAATTGCTTGATAGTATGCTCACTCGATTGGCTCTGTGTGACGACTCCAATCTCCAAGCCTTACTCTCCAAGCTTCTTCTTGTCACCATCTCTTCACTCTTTTCTTCTTCTTCAACCTCCGTCCGTAACAAGGGTACTGTCACATTTTTCTGGCTATCTCTCTTTTATTTATATTTTTTCTCATGTTCTACTTTCTTATTCAATGGTCAGGTTCTTGAAATTTTGAGTCATGTGAACAAGAGAGTGAAGCACCAACCTGATATCGCTCTTCCGTTACTCGACTTGTGGGGTTTGTATATGGAATCCAGTGCTTCTTCTCCTTTGGTCAAGAACTTTTGTATCATCTATCTTGAGATGGCATTTGAGCGTGCGCAAGAAACTGTAAGCTTGAATTGCTGAATTTCCTTTTCTTTTATTTGGGATTTTATTTGAAGTGGATTTTTTAATTAATTGTTGATTATGGTCTAGGAAAAGAAAATTTTGATGCCTGTGCTTGTTGCTAACGTATCGAAAGTTCCAAATCAACACCAAGAGATTATATTGAGAATTGCTGCCAAGGTAATTATGTCTTTGCTTGTGTTCTATTCTTCAATCTCAACTTTGAGTTGTTTCCATCGTAATGTTTCTTTCTTTATGTTTAGGTATTGAAATTGACAGTTTGATATTGGGGGGTATTTGTGTTTATTTCACAGGGGATTGGTGAATACTATGCTAAAGGGCTTGAGGAGGAGACTGCTTTCAAATACCAATTTGTGGACAATTCTAAGGACAGAGAACTGTTCATTGAATTCTGCCTGCATTTGGTGCTTTATCAGCCCCAGTCTCAAGGGTCTGGAGCTCAATGCATTATAAGAACATTATGATCTTTTATGTTCCTCTTGTTGTTAGTCCAAAATTTAATTAGGATCTCATAATGTTTCTGCAGTGGAGGATGTGTACCTGGCCTATCAATTGCTCAGAGTAATCGTGTTGCGGGAAAGCAAACATTGGCAAATGATGCCCTTCTGATGAGAAAGGTGGAAATAAAAGTTGGGCTATTGTACTATCAACGTTACAACTTATTTCATGTATGTATGTATGATCTTTTTTGGTGTCTTATGAGCAGTTAGGAATTTTGAATGTTATAGAATCTATGGAGCTGAGTCCTGAAATTGCTTATCCCATATGTCTTGCTGCTAGTGCAGATAGGTACGTGTGATTTCTCTTTGGTGACATAAGCAAGCCTTTTTTTTTTTAAAAAAAATTTCTAAGTGAGGCCTTGTGATGTGGCTATGGCTTAAATTCATTGATGATTGATTGTCCAGTCAAGAGCAAGTAATTAAGCGAGGAGAGGAGCTCCTGAAGAAGAAGGCATTTAGTGCTAATTTGGATGATTCAAACTTAATGAATAAGTTGTTCCTTTTATTTAATGGTATGACCTTTAAACTTTTTGTTTCTCTTTAATTATTCAATCCAGTGTTGGTGCTGAATGCTTTACCTCTGTACAGGTACCCCTGGGACTGTAGATGTTGCTCCAGAATCTAGAGTCAACCCTGGAAGTGTTGCTCTAAGAGTAAAGCTCATGTCTATCTTTTGTCGGTCTATTGCAGCAGCAAACAGTTTCCCGGCAACTTTGCAGTGTATTTTTGGTTGCATGAATGGTATGAATTATCCATGTTTGATCACATAGCATTTGAATGCAAAATGGATTTTGGGTTCGAAAACTATTCTAGGAGTATAATGTGATTAAAATTACAAAATGTAGTTTGTTATGATAGCCAACTGACCAAAGTATATACGGACTAGTAATATTGAAGTATATGCTTGGGAATGCCTGCTGGAAAAGATTTTGGCCTCCGTTTCTCTTTCTATTTGTTTTATTTTACTATGTAAACCAAACAAGAATAATGCCTTTTATTACTGCTGCAAAAATTTGAATCATGAACTAATGTATCTAATCCTATCAGTATATTCTAACTGTTGTTCAATGGTTATATACTTTTATAAGCTAGACTTTCATGTATTACTGATTGTTTAATGGCTATTTTATTCAGTGCTTGCTGATTATCTGGTATTTACTGCCGATCTGTTGTTCACAAGCTATGGCATCCTTCTTCTGTTTAAAACTCTCTCTCTTTTTTAAGTTTTTTTTTTTGGTGACATGATATGAATCTGTAATTAGAAATAACAACATGGAGCTTTCTCTACCTTGGGGAATGACCATGGCTTTTTATAACACAATTTCTGATTGCATTCCCCATAGTTGACGTTGAAGATTGAATTTATAATTTGTCTAGATTGGTTTTTACACTTTTGCATCCCTGCTGCTCTTTTGTTTTTTGACATTCACATCCAACTTTGGAGTAATAACATTAATCTTTTGTTGTTATTTTTTAAACTCTGAAATGCATCAGGGAGCGGTACCACCTCCAGGTTGAAGCAATTGGGGATGGAATTCTCAGTTTGGGTATTTAAACATGTAAGATCATTTCATTTCATCCTGAATTATACTTCAAACATCTCTAGTTGCACCGAAGAAACTTTGGCCTTCGGTTCTTGTTATAGATCTGAGAGAAGTTAAAAGGAAAAGAACTTGTCACAGGTTATCTTATATGCATGCATTTAAAATCATCATCTTTAAACAGAGTTGAAGGAAACCTGTTAACCCCTCTTTTAATTTCAAATCTTAAAACCAAACATTGTAACCCTTAGCCAACTTGTGATCAATTGTGACAGATACTGAAGTTTGCTTTACTATAGAGAGTTGGCTTTTTGAAAGTTCTATTTTATGCTTCATTAATGAGCATTTCGTTAGATGTCCTAGCTGCTGGAGAATTGATTGATAAATGATATGGAAAGTACTCCCTGTTGCCAAAACACTGTATTCTAGTCCTCTGTTTCAAATGCTAGCTTATTGTGGTATTGCTTCTTGTTTACTCTTTGTTTAGAATTACCAGACTGCAGATTATTTGGTTTAGCCAGTAAAAATAAAGCCATTTTGTTTGTACGAGTCTCACTAACTAATGGTTATATGTGCTCTTCTTTCCTTTATCTGCTTTTGTTAAATGTTGATGCCTTGATCCTTTAAATAATACTGAAAATTTGAATTTCTTTCTTTTAGCATGTAATAGTAATGTTCCTTATTACCATGCATTCAGGCAAAACTGGATCAATTGAAGCTTATGGGCCCAATCATACTAACCGCCATTCTTAAGTTACTTGATGGTTATTTGAATTCAGAATCAGGTGCTGCACAAACTTGGCTGTTTTTTGCTAATCTAATTTTGCAGTGCAAAATGTATATTTTCAATTTAATTTGAGCTTAATTCTTCCCCTATAGATTCTATTTCCAAGGACATGAAAGCCTTTTCTTTTCAAGCAATTGGATTGCTTGCGCAGAGGCTTCCTTACCTGTTTAGGTGCTTTGCACAACCCTTTTACATTAGTTCTGAATCTTGTCTGTCATTGGATAACTGAAATTTTATTTTTATCATCTAAGGGACAAGGTGGACATGGCTGTCCGTATTTTTGATGCACTGAAAAGGGAGTCCCAGTCTCTTCGTCCAGTAATCCAGGAAGCAGCTAGTTCTCTTGCTGCTGCGTATAAGGTGCGCTGGATTGTTTTATTTAGTGGCTCTGATTATGACTAGATTTAGCACGTTACATGCTACTTTTGTCCTGATTTAGGATTAGATATTGATTTAGTTTTTGTTTTATGCTTTCTTTCATTGTTTGCATTGATTTCGTGCTTCTTTTATATTTGGTTGGAAAACTTTGTCTAACACATTTCAATTAACATGTTTTTGTTGTTGTAATGCTTATAGAAATCTCTAGAGGAAACATACTAATGTTATCCTAGCCATCTATTCTGTTTATTCTATGTTAATTTTTATGTTTTTGGTAATATGGACAAAGTTGCATTACTTTGTTTTTCAGTGATGTCTGTTCCCTCCTCTCCCCTCTCTACTTTTTTCAAAATTGAACTTATCGCTGATCCTTAATTTACTATTTATTTTTTGTCAATGAAAATTCTGTTTCTCCTAAATTATTCAGTAATGGGGTTATTTTATAAAAATTGATGGCATATCCTATTCATTTTCTGAAGTTTTTTGTGTCAACTTAAAGCAGAAGAAGAAACAGGAAAGTCTTGGGGACTGCTTTATGATATCTAGTGTTTGTTATGAAGCAGGCATTTTCTCTAAAAGAAGTTGCCTGTGTATTATCCATCCTTTTTGAGATAACGAATCTTATGTTTTCATTTTCATTTTGAATCTCAGCCTCGTTAAATTGTGTGATGAAAGAGTCCTTTGGTGCACATGAGCTCAATATAATTGCTTCTTGGTTATCTTTACTAGCTTGTATTGTTCAATTTGATAGGGTCCAGGTTCTCTGTTTAAAATTTTGGTGCATGTTGTAAAATGACGCATGCATCTTTGGAAATTTAAAATCCTACAATGATTCCTAATGTTTTTTGGTCAATGATAACTTTTTCTATCATAACAGTTCATGTTGACTCAATGCTTTATCCATTTCACTAATAAGGAATTTTATCTGTAAGCTTTAGGGGGCACCAGCAACTGTGTTGATGCACTTGGAGACTCTTCTGCTTGAAAGTTCTCAAGGGGTAATAAAGAATTTGTTATCTTCCCATTATAGTAAACAGGTCCCAATGATTGGTGGTCGATTTAAATTGCTAACTAAAATCACCTGATTGGTGATGGACTTGACTTTTATTAAGTCAGCTGATTGCTGACAGTTCAACTTGGCTGACTGCTAACTGGCTCAAGTTCTGTTGTCAATCAGGAAGAAAATGAAGTTCGCTTTTGTGCTGTTAGATGGGCAACATGTTTATTTGATCTCGACCATTGTGCAAGTCGATATATTTGTATGCTTGGAGCTGCAGATTCTAGGTTGGATATAAGGTATTGAAGCTTTTCAGTCATGTATTTATTGGCCAACAATTGTTTCATTTGCATAAAAGTATCCATAACGTGCAGTATTCAACCTGGTAGAGTATGTGAGCCTTGATATACACATTCGGTTATCAGTGGAAAAACAAAAAGATAGAATTTTTTGGTATTAATTACTTTTTGAATATGAGTACACAAACACTAACTTCTATATTTCTGTTCTATTCCCCACCTTCTATTTCACGAACCTGGTGGTTTTTGTTTGTACACTCAACTCTCCATCTTTTGTCAGGTTTATGCATGTGCTCTATAATTCAGTAGGGCAAATTCTCTTAGGACACATCCAGTAGCTCTCAATATGGCTTGTGTTTTACCTTCATTAGCTGGTTGGAAGGATACATTCTTGTTTGTTCTTTGCATTCTAGTAGGCTTTTTTTTCTTTTTCTATTGGTGTTTCTGTAATCCGAGATCTTCCAGTAGTGTTCTGTATCCCATATTAAAATGTTTGGTGTCATATCATTCTCGGTAGATTTTACTGTTATGTATTTTCAAATTGCAGTATAAAGAACAGAGATGAATGAAAAACAGTTGGAGAGTGATTATCCAATATTAATTTTTCTTCCCAATTAAGTATAAATGTGTCTAAATCTTACATCAAGCTATCTTCTACATTGTCTTCATCATAAGGACTTTAATCTTATTCATGTCATGGCTGGCTTTCTTCTCCTTCTCTCTCTCACTTCCTCTTCCCCTCTCAAAATAGGGAGATGGCACTTGAGAGTCTCTTTCCCATCAAAGATGAAGCAGGAAATACCAGTCTAAAGCAGCAGCTCAGATATCCTAAACTTGCAGGCATGCTAGATTACATTATTAACCAGGAGCCAAAGTTGTTAGATTCAAGTGACATAAGGGAACAAAGGCTTCTTTTCCCTTCTAAAATGTATCTGGCTATGGTTAAGTTTTTGTTGAAGTGCTTTGAGTCGGAGTTGGAGGAGAACCACGGCTATGTATGGAGATCATCTGAATTTCTGTCTACAGTGAAAAAGTTGTGTTCACTGCTAGAATATGCTATGGCATATGAAGGGTCTGTTGAGTTGCATTCCACTGCTTCCAAGGCCTTAATTAAGGTTGGATCTCATCTTCCAGAGGTAGGCTACCCCTGATTTGTGTGCTTTTCTGTGTCATCTTGTGACTCTTTTCTTTGTTGCTTACAGTTACGTGCTTAACTCTCTTTTTTTCTCTCTTTTTGTACATGTTTATAGATGACAGCATCACTTTATGCCTCTAAAATCTCGTGGGTAAAGCAGCTACTGAGTGATATAGACCTTGATACTCGAGAATCTGCAGCCCGCCTACTTGGTATAGCTTGCTCTGCTCTTCCTACTGCTGCATCATCTGACCTTATTAACGAGTTGCTCTTGTTAATTAACAGAACAAGCAATCTAAGGTAGGTTGTTTTAACCATAAGCTTGCGGAACTTTATTTTTTCATATTATATTTTCATGGACATTGAAATTTCTTGTTCTAGTGCTGAATGACTAATTTTTTTACAGGTTTGAGGCACATCATGGAGCACTGTGCGCCATAGGATATGTCAGCGCAGATTTGTTATCTAGAACACCTGCTGTAAGTTGTATATTTTTTCTTCTGTAATCTCTTTATAAACCTAAAGTGCTGACTCTGAAGTCTGCCTACTGCATAGTTCTTGACCCATTGCCAAGGGACCTCATTGGTATCACCATATTTGATAAATCTGTTAATGTGATATGCATCTAGCTTTTGTGGTTTTTCCACTAATACCATTTCAGCCATGATGAAAAAAAGTAGTAAGGAACAGCCACATGTGGACACATGCTAACACTTGATTGGTATTATAGATGATATCTAATCCTATACCTAAGTGTCTAATTCACATTATCTGTCCTGCTCTACTATTAAAATAGATGGGCTAAAACCTAGGGAATGAAAAGTTAATCTATGGTCTAATTCCCTTTCATATATGGTATTAGAGACAACAAAAACCCTAGAGAGAAAAAAAGAAGAAACCTTGGAGAGTACTCTTGTGTGGAGTGAAGTGTCAGGGAAGAGATCGAGTTTACTCAAATAGGCTTGAAAACTGTGTCTTGATGAAACTCTTCCAAAGAAGAAGATTGACAACTCTAGATGAGCTGGGTTTTTTTTTGGATTTTTTAATTTTGATCAGAGGTTGTTTGGGGAATTTTACTTTGATACTGATTGGATAGACTTGCTATCAATTTGTCTAGGAATTCCATTCTTATTCTAATTAGCAGACTCAGTTTGTTTGAAGAAATCTCATATGACGGGAACTTGGAAGAAGCTTGAAGATCAATTTACAATGTCTACCTTTATATGGGATTACAATTGAAACTATTTGAAATAAGTTGAAACATGAATGTTCTAACCTGAGGGTGAGTGTTTAAATATTATTAGTCTATGTATTGTGTATGGGAACATTGTATGTTGGAATAATTTTGGTATTCTATTTTGGAATATTAGTATTAGTCTGTATTGTCCTCATGTTATAAATAGATGGGCTAAAATCTAGTTAATGAGAAGTCATTCTACTTTCTATTTTCCTCTTCTACAACTGAAAAGCGGGTATAAAAGTTTGTAAATACCAATGCTTTGCATGTGTATATCTGTTGAACATGCAAGACGATTCCTTCAGCGTTGTTTTTGTTGCTATATTCCTTTTTTTGTGCACTCTGATTTACTATTTTAATTATTGTTTTCCCAATTTAAAAGCTCTAACTTTTGTGATCTAATTATGACTTCCCATATGACTCATAATTCATTTGCAGATTCCCGAAACAGAAACTTTGTTGCAGGATATACTTAAGTGTCTAACTAAAGTTGTGAATTCTGAAACTGCAACATTGGCCTCTGTTGCCATGCAAGCTCTGGGGCATATTGGACTGCGCATAAGTTTACCTCCACTGGTAACTGATTTTGGTTCAGGTGATGGTAATAGATTCAGGAATTGAAGTTCAGAAGTTTGTAGTTCCAGTAAATGTCCAACTAATTAATGATATTTCATTCTAATACTGCAGTTCACGTACTGGAGCACTTACATGAGAAGTTGACGAAGTTACTCAAGGGAGATGATACCAAAGCAATTCAGAGAATTGTCATCTCCCTTGGGCATATTTCTGTCAAGGAAAATTCATCTTCTTATCTGGATACAGTCCTTGACTTAGTTTTCAGTCTCTCAAGATCAAAGGTGTACAGAAAAAGTACCGCTTTTTATTCTGTAATCTAGTCTGCTAGTTCGGTTAAGTCTTGTAAATCCTTTTTGGAGGTTTGATTAGGTTACCAACTACATATATATTTTGACACATCTAATCCTTTTAGCTCTGGGTTTAATAGGTTGAGGACGTCCTATTTGCTGGTGGAGAGGCTCTAGCATTTCTGTGGGGTGGTGTTCCCGTGACTGCTGATGTGATCCTCAAAACTAACTATTCTTCTCTCACCATGATTTCAAACTTCCTTTTTGGAGATGTGAACTTAACGTTGTCAAAACACAGCATGGGTGGGGACTGTGAAGCTAATGAGGATTACCATGCTGCTGTTAGAGAGGCAATAACTAGAAAGCTTTTTGATACTCTTTTATATAGTAGCAGGAAAGAAGAGCGATGTGCTGGAACTGTTTGGCTGCTATCACTAACAATGTATTGCGGTCGTCACAGGACCATTCAGCAAAAGCTTCCTGAAATTCAGGTTTGTCATGATTAAAGAAGGCTTATACTGTTGTACTTCATCATCATCAGAACTTTTTAATGCCCGTTAACTCTACCACAGACTTACTTGAACTGAGTTGCATATCCTTGTGACAAGAGATGCTTACTGTGGGCTCCATTTTCTACTTGGTGTTGAATCACTTGTTTCATGATCAACTGAAGTTACTTTATACACCTGAAAATTAGGAAATATCCTTTACTCATTTGGGATTTAATTCCCAACCAGATAATGAAGCTGGAAGCAGCTTTTTTCATCCAAATGAAGCTGGATATTCCAATTTGAACACATCTCAGTGCTCTAAGCATACTCTTTTCTTTCTACAAGGTCACGATCCTTTGGACATGTCAGTTGACAAGCTAATAAGTTATTATGTACTTATGGAACTCATGTCGTTTAAATCTCTTATCATTTTCTACAATGTTGTTTGCATTCATGTCACTCACCTCTTTGAAGTTTCCAAATGAATACAGGAAGCTTTCTCTCATTTACTTGGGGACCAGAATGAACTCACACAAGAGTTAGCATCCCAGGGAATGAGTATTGTCTATGAGCTTGGTGATGCATCAATGAAGACATATTTGGTGGAGGCTCTTGCAGCCACTTTGACCGGTTCAGGAAAAAAGAAAAGAGCTATCAAGGTAAAGGCATTTTATATTATGTCTTCTATCGTGATGCTTCTAATCTGTAGTCATTTTGAGAATCAAATGCTGAAGTTGTATTTTTGCAGCTGGTGGAAGACTCAGAAGTGTTCCAAGAGGGGGCTATTGGCGGAAGTCCTAGTGGAGGGAAACTGACAACTTATAAAGAACTATGCAGTTTAGCTAATGAGATGGGTCAACCAGATCTAATTTACAAGTTCATGGATCTGGCTAATCATCAGGCATCACTAAATAGTAGGAGAGGTGCTGCTTTTGGATTTTCAAAGATAGCCAAACAAGCTGGGGATGCCCTTCAACCGTATTTGACATTGTTGATTCCACGGTTGGTGAGGTACCAATATGATCCAGATAAGAATGTACAGGTAAACTCCTTGGTTGAAGGGTGTATGCACTTGTTTAGGTTCTTTTCTATGTATTGATGAATGCATGCTTTTGTAGCGGTAACTTTCTTGGATATTATGGCTATTTGTAAGCTTGTTGACTAATTATGGCAGAAACCTGGTTTGTCCCTTTCTCATGACTCTTTTCTGCTTAATACTTACAGGATGCGATGGCACACATATGGAAGTCACTAGTGGCAGAACCTAAGATAATGGTTGATCAACACTTTGATCTAATTATTGATGACTTAATAATGCAATGTGGATCTAGGCTTTGGCGTTCGCGTGAGGCTTCATGTGTTGCACTTGCAGATATTATTCAGGGGCGAAGGTTTAGTCAGGTGCTCTCCTTGGCTCTAAACTTTATCTTGTTTGGTTGAGATATTGCAAACTTTCCATAGATGTTATAGGTTTACTATTATGAATTTTCAACCACCAATTTGTAAAAGAGTTCTGGTACAAGACAATTGGATCATGGTATCTCAACAATGGTAAACTCCTATTTATTCAGATAATGAAATTATTTATGATGTAATCTTGATCGTGACAACAAAAAGCTTAAAAGTTTCAGGGATTGGTTTCTTCATATGGTACTATTTACCTTTATCTCTAGCTCTATTCATCTGACCTTATTACTTTATAATTAAAAGCTTAAAATTTTCAGGGTTTGGTTTCTTCTTTCACCACCTTTTTTATGTTCTCTTTCAGCATCGCTGTATTTAGTATATGAAGAAAGATAATGAAAAGCAAGTTGCGGGAGCATTTTTAAATAGATCTGTTGGCATCTTTATCAGTGGCATGTTAATGGAATGTGCTGTTCTCCTTTGATGAACAGTATTTCATTCTTACTCTTCCTCTATTCTTAACGATTCTTCATTTTTTTATACAATGAGTTGGACTGTTATCACACCTCATGGGCATAGCACCAATGATTTTATAACATGTCTGGAGGGTTCTTATTAAAATTGTTATTGGTCTTCCTTTTGCATTTTTAGCATATTCAAACCTCCACATCCATAACCTCTTGAAAAGCTCGTCTTTTGTTTTACTCCCAACATTTTCTTTAAAATCTTCTTCTCCCATTATGTTTTTATTCTCTATAGGTTGGAAAACATTTAAAGAAAATATGGACAGCAGTTTTCCGTGCCATGGATGACATAAAAGAAACTGTTCGAAATGCTGGAGACAAGTTATGCCGTGCTGTGACTTCATTAACAATAAGGCTATGCGATATCTCACTTACTGAAGTATCTGATGCAAGCAAAGCAATGGAGATGGTTCTGCCGTTATTGCTTGCAGAAGGCATATTAAGTAAAGTTGACAGTGTACGCAAGGCTTCTATTGGAGTTGTCATGAAGCTTGCCAAGGTAGGGCGTACTTCTCTTACTGTGATGAACACTGTCAGTAAATTACAAAGAATGTTTTATGTAGAGTCAGTTTCATTCACACTATACACCCCTTTTTAAAGTACACGGTTCACCAAAGCAGAAATAACTGCTTTGGTAACTGCCTC
>JANTPM010000008.1:6596049-6615425 GCA_025434745.1 Erythroxylum divaricatum
TTACTAAAATAATAACTATCTTTAATAACTGTCTTGATAGGGAGAATATTCTGAAATAATATTTAATTATTTTAACAAACACTTGTTAGGTCTCATGGTGAAGTATCCTTTGGGGGATATTTCCTATTATGCACCCATCCATGCTATTTATGAGGAAGCACATCATACAAGAGCCTGTAAAAGGAAAAGCTTGATCTTTCCTGTTCTATTTCTTTAAACCAATTGGATTACCTGGCATGGAAAATGCGCTGTCTGCTCACTTTTTTTCTTTTTTTTTTGGAATTTATCTGCTCACCTTTTTTACACATTTGTCTGTTGGGAAGATGCAAGTAACATGTATCCCAAAACAAAGACCTCTGCATGAACGCCAAAAGAAGTGATTTGTCTGCATTTATTAGTTAGAGATTGATGGAGACGATGAAAAACAAATAGAATAGAGTTTCTGAGGATTGACAAGCCTGTTGGCAGCATTTTGAAATCCAGTTGTGTATCAGAGATAAATCTATCCAAACAATACCTGGTGAAAACTTTTTAAACTTTGGTCCAGGAAAATAAAAGAAGAAAGAAAAATTGACTGGAAAACTTTATTGCATTTATGATTTCTGCTTTGTTTTCATATTTTAGCTAGTTAATGTTATACAATCTGAAAAGTTTACTGCATAAAGGAAACCAAATCACTTGGGTTGTGTCATTATCATCTCCTTGCGTCTTTCTAACAGTTTTTTTACATCAGGGTGCAGGCATAGCACTACGACCACATTTATCTGATTTAGTCTGTTGCATGTTGGAAAGTTTGTCAAGCCTTGAAGACCAAGGGCTAAATTATGTTGAGGTTTGTGCAAATTGAGCGTTTTAGATTAAGCTTTATCTGCTGATGTATCTTGAAGTTAAAACTGTTTACCTTTTGTCGTCTAGTTGCATGCAGGAAATGTTGGAATACAGAAAGAAAAGCTTGAGAATTTGCGGGTTTCAATTGCAAAAAGCTCTCCCATGTGGGAAACTCTTGACCTATGCGTAAATGTTGTGAACAGTGAAACATTAGATCTCTTGGTTCCTCGTCTCTCTCATTTGATTCGATCAGGAGTTGGCCTCAACACTAGGTGTGTGGATATGATATGTTTGCAATGGATTTATACTTCCATGAATAAAATTCTACATCTCTTAGTAAGAGATTATTTGATCCTAAGTTCCTTTGTTTGAACTTTGCATTGCTTGAAGGGAAACTACTATTCAGTAAGCACCTCTCTGTCAACCGATAAACTGTCACCTTTTTCATGAAGAACAATTTTTAACCTGCCCAATCACCGACCCTTTCTCCCATTATTTTGTGAGGCAACTGGAAACCGTTAGCTTCATGACCTTTCTGTTATATTCAAGGGCATGCCTGAGCATTTTAATGACCTTGATTCTTTGAAGTCCCAATTAAGTTGGTGGATACTGACGTTGGGCATCATGTTTTTCTGTTGTAGGGTTGGCGTTGCAAGCTTTGTCAGCTTGTTGGTTCAAAAAGTTTGTGCAGATATAAAACCATATGCCAGCATGCTGTTGAAATTGTTATTTCCAGTAGTGAGAAATGAGAAAAGCACTCTCACAAAACGTGCCTATGCAAGTGCTTGTGCTATGATTTTGAAGTATGCAGGTCCCTCCCTCGCCCAAAAGATGATTGAAGATACTGCAGCTTTGCATGCTGGGGAAAGGAATGAGCAGATTTCTTGTGCAATTCTTTTGAAAAGCTATTCATCCATGGCACCTGATGTTTTGAGTGGATACCTTGCCATAATTGTTCCTGTTATATATCTTTCAAGGTCTGAACCAAATAAATGCTTCTAATCAATCATGCGATTTCTTTTTGTCATCCTTCCTTATATCTGTCCTTTACACGTTTAATGTTTCCTAGAACGCATCTAGCTAATGGTAGGTTTGATTTTATTGTTCTGTTGATCAAGCAAAGGTTTACATATCTTTGCTGTTTAATTTACCTATTGAAGTGTCTTGAGGATGGACAATTTGAGAGTGGTAAATCAGCCCTCAATTTCTTGAGGTTGAGTATTATGTCATGTTAGCTCTATTACCTAACAGTGCAAGTGAGCTGAAGGTGAATTTTTATTTTAGGCTAATTCTGGCTCTTTTATTAGTGGAGAGTGAAGGATTTTTGAGGAAAACTTTATTTTCTATCATTTTTATTTATGATAGAATACATTGAATTTATAGGATTTTTTGTACCCTTGGAAAAGACTAATAAAAACAGAAATAATCTAAATATAGTAACTAAAATATACACTACATTATTTCTAAGGATCCTTAACCCCAATTTAGGGATTCAAAAATAGAAACAACTAGCAATTAGGAAAGGAAATCAAACTAAATCTTTTATTTTCTAACAGAGAGTATACAATCGAACTCATGATGGTTATAACTAAAACTCTTGTTTGTCAGTTGCTTGAGAAACAAACAGTTGATTCTTGATCTTTCCTATTAGAGTATTATATGATTCAATCCTAGGCCTCACCAAATAGCTCAAACATTTGGCTTGAATTGTTTCTGACATGTTATTGGAGTTTTGTGTGACCAAGAAGTCTTAAGTTATGCTACCATTTGGTGAATTTGTGAATTGTTGAGTTTCTCTACATTTCGTGTGAGGGAGTGTGTGAATAATGTACGATCCATTATTGAGACTCAACCTGTAATCCATTCTTGAGTTTCACTTAACAGTTTAATCTTCTGGGTTGAATCATATTTTGACTGTTCCCACATAATCACTGATTTTTCATTAATAAAGTCAGAAAGGACAATATAAGAGCTTTATAAACAACTTGATAATGCATTCTGGAGATATTGATTATCCGACTATTTTCCTTTAATTATATGTTAAATTATGCAGATTTGAGGATGATAAGCATGTTTCTAGCCAATTTGAGGAATTGTGGGAAGAGACCACAAGTGGTGAACGAATAACTGTTCAATTGTATTTGGCAGAAATCATTTCTTTGATATGTGTGGGCCTGACATCATCATCCTGGCCAAGTAAAAGAAAGGTAAACTGTGTCTTCCTGGCCTTCTTCTTTGCTATCTTGATTTTTATGGACTGCAGTTACCCTTTTCATCTTCCTTGTATTTCCAAGTAATGAGTTTGGAGTTTGGACACTTTGCTAATCCAGTCAGCCCAAGCAATCTGTAACCTTAGCGATGTTTTGGGGGAGTCATTGTCAACTTATCAGAATATTCTGCTTGAATATCTCCTGAAAGAATTGCCTGGTCGTGTATGGGAGGTAGGAAATTCAGATTTTCAACTGCAAGTTATTATTTAAGTCATGTAACATAGAGTACAGTTAGCTTGACTTTCCAAATTGATCTATATTGAATTTCAATTACCAGAATATCTATTGCATCTGCTAATGGTTTTCAATCTTAAAGGGAAAGGAGGTGGTCTTATATGCAATTGGTTCACTTTCTACATCCTGTCATAAAGTAATATCCTCTGAAAATCCTACCGCTCCTGGTGACATTTTGAATATAGTTATTTCTGCATGCTCAAAAAAGGTGAAGAAGTACCGTGAAGCAGCTTTCTTTTCTCTTGATCAGGTAGTCTGCAAATTGCTCTTCCAAATTATTCCTGTTTTATATAACATTGATTAACATCTTGGATCACTGCTCGCTTCATACCTATTTGTTGGATGAGCATTTACACTGATTTTGACTGCTTAAGAGAATACGTGCATAGGACTAACCTTTTTGCAGTGGAATAAATTAATTTCTTTCACTGCAGGTGGTCATATCATAATTTCCAGAAAATGAAAATAATTTCCAATAATTCCCCTTAATGAATTTATTACCTCACTGTGGAGGGCACTAAAAGAAAATGAAGATACAAGTTACTACTGCTGATCTCCTTTCCATCTTACTTGTCTCCACAATATTGTATTTGGACACGAATTGTTCCACTACTTTTACATCTCAAAATATTGTGAAGAGATCCAATGGCTTCAGTTACTTCCATCTGGACACCCCTTTCCGTTAGTCTTCTACTCCATTTCTTTTTCTTTGATGTTATCCTAAATCCTCCTTCCCCATATTTGAACCCTAACACTGAGGTCTGGGGTTGGGGTTGGGGAAGCCTACCATTGTGGTCCCTCTCTTGAGTCATAGGGTTTCTTAGGTTATTGACGATATTTTTTGCACTCTCTCTTCCACTGTGGTATTGTTTGTGATTGATGCACTTTCCCCTACAGTTTAACTTGAGATTCAACTTTCCTAGTTCTGATTTCCAGATACAGCCATCATATTTCACTCATTTTGAATTTTTGGCAGGTTATAAAAGCTTTCGGTGATCCTGAATTTTTTAAGGTTACTTTTCCAATGTTATATGACGTGTGTAAATCAGCAGCTGCCAAAAAACATGGAATTGCACCCATGTCGATTGATGAGGTTAAAGCAGGTAAAAAATATAACTATTACTAGGAACCTGTCTTCTTGTTTTTGCTTATGTATCTTATCAGATTACCTAAGTTATGCTGAGTAACAAATGTGAATCTGAACCATGAACTAAAATTTAAAATATCTAGTAGGTCTAGAGCCTCTGATTACTGCCAATGCTATTAAAATATTTTCCTTGCAACTATGATTCATGATTCAGTAGGTTTAGATGTTAACTTGTTTTTCTTCATCTTCAAGGTAGATCACCTAGGCTGGGGGGGTGGTAATTGGGGAGGTAGTATTGAACCAGGACTTCACTAGTCCTGGATGGGTGAGTGTACCAACTTAACCCCACTTCTAGATATGATTTTTATTCTAAAACCGCAAATTCATTATCTGGACGTACTACGTGTAATTTGTTTAATCTGTTAACAAACGTTGTTCTTGGAGATTGGGGGTCTCTATGCTGGTTGCGTATATGTTTGTTTTTTTGGGATAATGGAGTGGATGGCATGAGTTCCCATTCAGAGCACATTACTTGGTTTTGCATTGTGCTGTTACTTCTGAAAGATTGTTCTACTGATATGATACACTTCAGTTTGTATTTGGTATCACCAATCCATTAAATACACACTAGGCAACTTCTTCGTAGAAAAAATGTCTATAGGATCATACACATAGATATATTTGTACTTTGACTTTAGACTACCTAGAAAATACTGACTAAAACATTTCCGAACTTTGACCTTTTTGAGGCTTTCCTAGGAAATTTATAATTCCCTGTAATTTAATTTTGTTACTATTCCAAAGATAAGTTTCATGTTGAAGGTACATCTTTTTAGCCTTAACATAGATTATCTTTTCATGCAGTGTCAGATGATATTGATGACACTTCTGTTCCACTTGAGAAAGTTTTATGTTGCGTGGTGTCTTGTATCCATGTGGCAAGGGTAGAGGATATTCTTGAACAGAAAAACAACTTGATGTTCATGTTCAACATTCCTCTCTCGGCTGGTTTTCAGTGGACAGGTATTTTACTTGATAAGTACCGTTCTGGTTATTTGTTGTAAATTTTCTTACCTGTATCTGTAAAACTGTTATGTGCAGTTAAGCTGTCAATATTTTCATTAATCAAAGAACTTTGCTCAAGGATTCAGAACACCTTCAACAACGGTGATGAGATCCCTCTAGGAAGCAGCTTAAATTCTTTAATTCTGGAGGTAACCATACTACATTCTTGAATCTACTGACGTACCTGAACTGCTGGATGGACTCTGAGACTAACTGCTCTCTTTATATACAGTTGTTTCAGTCTGTCTCTCCTAAGATAGTTGAATGCTTAAACACAATAAAGATTGCCCAGGTATGTGTTCTTGTTTAACTGTGTGTATTTAATCAACTTTTTGATAAATTATGAATCTTTGAAGAACTATTATTCAATTGATTTGCCTTTTTAGGGACTTGTTTCCTTCATGTACATGGAATTTTAAAAGAAGTAGGTTATATTATTTAGTGAAACCAGGAGTTTTGTTGGCTATTTCCGTTGAGGGTAACAAGTCATTATTGCAGTTTGTGAGTGTATTTCTTTTTCTTTTTGAAAATTAAAGAGGTTGCGAGTGTTTTACTATTATTATGTGAAAAAAAAAATGGCCTGTTGTAGTCCCCATTAAATAAAATTGGATAACTGAATATAGACAAGTGGGTACCGTTGCATGCCAAGCAATTATGTTCAAAATAATCATAAATTGTGAAAATACAAACAATCCTGTACATGGTATTCACAAGTTGTGAAAATATGTATTTATGAGCTACTACTCACCCTTTGGTCAAATATAGGTTCATATTACTGCTTCAGAATGCCTTCTTGAAATCACCAGTCTGACAAAACACCTGGAATCAGTGGAGTGGAATAATACAGGTTTCAAGGAAGAACTTCTTCACCAGTATGAAGTAGAGAAAAGTGAGGAGGCAAAATCGTTCTTGAGAAAATGCATCGATTCCTTGGAAGATAAGTAAACGTTCAAACTGACTCGAACATGCAATGAAGCTGACCCTACCCGGACTTCATATGATAAGCATATGACAAAGAAATGCATCTGAAAAGCATTGCTGCCTCACGATGGATCCTTCTGTAACATCTGACACGAATGAAATATTAGGCATTTGAAGTTCTTTACTGTCATATGTACTGAATCAGCTTTCTTGAGGTGCATTAGAAGCTTTGTTCAGCCTAGCAATTATTGGCGGGTTCTCAGGAACGGTGTTTGGTCATATATAAGCGGTTTTGAGATGCAAGGAAGTGGGAAATCCTAATCTTAACAGCATGCGCTAACCCCGACTTCAATAATATTGTACAGTCGGTAGTACGACTAAATCCGGCTGTATTGTTACCGATTATTTTTAAACGACATTGCATTTTATAAATGGAATTCATAAATAGATGTGTTGTTTGTATAATGTTATGTGACCAAGTGCTGAATGGAAACTTTATTTAGTTAAAGTAGATTTAAATCTGAATAGATTTCGACTTAAGGCTTGAACTAATTAAAAAAAGTTTTCGTCACGGCCTGTCTTTATTGCGAAGTCTATATAAAGAAAAATGTATTTAAAGAGATAAAAATAAATTACGTAATTTATATATTTTATTTTATTTTAAAATTATAATTTAATATTTTTGTATAAATACTTTTATTATTTTTTCCCTAAAAATTTTAAAAAGTGTAGTTAAAATCATGCTACACATTTTTCATAGTTTAATTGGTCTTTTAAAAAAATTGCATAATTTATATACATATGTTATCAATTGTTTTGGAAAATTTTAATAAGACTAACACATTATATTATTAAAAATATGTAATTGTGTTTATTAATGAAATATAAACTAATTTTAAAATTTTAAATCATAAAAGATTTGCTAAAAAGTGTTGTAAAAATAAAACGACGTAAATAATAAATGTAAGATGTCCATTTTCATTCCTTCGTATTGAAATTACGTATTTGAAATGATAAAATTATAAGGGTGGGTTGATTCACACGGAAGAATAATAATAATAATGAGAATAAATATAATAAAAAATGAAGATGAATATTTTCAATGGTTGATTAAGAGAAATAAATAATTACCATCAAGATTGATACTGGCTAGTTTATAAAAAAATATTCAAAATTAAAATGTTATTATATTTTATTTAATTATATTATAATTAATTACTAACTATATTAATTAATCATAATATTTTAATTAATGAATGAATTGTATTTTAATTAATTATAATATTAATAATTAATTACTTATAATATTTTAATTAATAAATAAATTAAATTTCAATTAATTATATTATAATTAATTAGTTAATTATATTATAATTAATTAAAATATAATTAATTATTTTTTTTAAATTACTGATAAAGAATAAGTTTTATTCCTTTATTAAATCGAAAATATTGAGATATTAAATTATTACCTCTATAAAGATAATCAATAATCAATAACTCTCTTTTCGTTCTTTATCATCTTTCCAAACTCATAAACAAAGTCCCCAAAAAGTAACATTGAAACGACGTCGATGTTGTAATTGGATATTTTGGAATGTAGCCTAACATCATTCTGAATTCTTGACGGTTTCACTTCAGCCGTTTAGAAATTAGAAACACAAAAACTGTATTCCGAGCTCCCAAACCCTAATTGAGCTCTCCCTCCCTGAGGTAATCTCTCTGTGAATTCTACGTTATCTCTCTAAAGCTTGGTGACTGCTGCTTTTCAATCTTACCTTCGATTTTATATGTCGATTTCGAAACGTCGCTGCAATAGCTTCTTGTATTGTCTCAAACGAATTTTAATGTTGCATTTGCAGATAATGGCTTTGATTTTCTGCTTTTCACTCTCACTTTTGATTCTATGTGGCATGTTTGGGGATGCTTCTTGAATAGCTTCTTGTGTTGTCCTAAACGAGTGTTTTTTTTTTTTTTTTGAAAGCTCCAAACGAATGTACATGTTACTTATTCTGAAAGATGAAAGTGATGTTTGTGGTTTCTTTGTTTTCACGGATGGTTTATCGAGATTGAGCTAGGGTAATACATGTAAAGTTCACTTCTTTAAAGGATCAGGTATGGTGTCTGTTGAAGGATCAGGTATGGTGTCTGTTGTCTTGGGTCGGGTTTTAGCTTATTGTGTGCTTCAGATACTTGAACCATAATTTATTTTGACCAAACTGTTTATTATAGCTGAGAATTGAGACAAAAAAAACACTAATTTCTTGTTTACCTGAAGCAACCAGACGTAGGGAAAAAAATGACGCGGATAACAAGAAGCAATGATGCTGATAGCAAGAAGAGGAATGATAATCGAAGAAGCGATGATGCGGATAACAAGAAGAGGATTCAAAATCGGAGAACCGATGACGTGGATAGTAAGGACCGCCCACGCTGGAATTTTAAGAGTATTATGGAAGACATTTCTCTAATAGGTACTTCTTGCTGTTCCTATTTTTCTTCTTCTATTCTGATGTTTAATGGTTTTCTTTACACGTTTGATGTTGAAGTTAGCTATTTACCCTCGTCCTTGAATCTTTCTGGGATTAAGTTTTGGTCCTATCTTGCTACTTAGGTTTTCTATAGTGAATCTTGACATAACCCCCCATTTAGATTTTGTCAGTTACTGTATCCACCTTAGATTCATAAGTGAGTCTTGTGGTAGATAATTGGAATCTGGCAACTCTGTGGTTAATAATCATTTGGTGCTTTACGAAAAATACAGTTTCAGACACAAGATATTTTGGTTGTTTCATTAGCTAAAAGCTTTGTATTCAAGATTGTGTGCGTATTGAATATCATATAATGTGTTGGCTGTCAAATGAAGCTTGAAAGTAAGGACTTTGTTTTTTGTTTAATTTCCAATTGGTGTTTATTTGTTGAAATACTGTTTTTGTTTAATTTCCAATTGGTGCTTATTTGTTAAAATACTGCCAAAAAAAATCACTTAGCAATCGAGCAGTTATTTTATGTTTTTGTTCACTTTGGTAATGTGACCTTTTAGGTGCGTCACATTTGACATGGAAGGAGAGGAAGGAGTTGGAGAACCGGAAGGTAGTTTCTCTTGGTGGAAAGGTAAAGAATCTGCATTTATTGGTCTGATTAATGTAATATTTTGAGAGAAGAATTATGTCATACCCCATAGAATATGCTGAATGATATCTGTGATTTTACTGTACATAGCCTCCTAAGAAACAGAGACTACCTTTAAGCGTAGCACGTGTGCAAATGAAAAAACAAAAGGAACAAGAAAAGAAACTGGTTGAAGAGGTAATTTTTTCCTTTGATACATGCTATAAACTTTGATCTCCTCTAGCAGTGAAGACTTTGACTAACTTCCACATTTTTAGAGTTTGATTCTAGGGCGATTTGGAGGTAGTGGTGGTGGTACTAGGAAATCATGGGAGAAGCGTAAGCCTGAGGACACAGTGTTGAGGTCAACAGAAGGTCATTTCAGGCATGGGGTGCTCGATGTTAAACATTTGTTAAACCCAGCTCCCTCAAGAGGAAATGACATTGACACACCTATGGTAGGTCAAGGAAAGAAGAGCAAGAAGAAAGGAAGTAGAAAGAGTAAAGTTAAAAAGAAAGGTGGTGGCAGGAGTCGCCGGTAAGCAGGAGGAAAGGAATTTAACAAGAGATATTAACGGAAACTTTTGCTTGACTAAAGCAGCAATACAGGTCCCTTGATTTATAACCTAAAGGATACTGTGAGCTATCACTGTGCATGGATGAGTTCTCGTAAAATACATGGCAAAGTGTGCTGGATAGATGAAGATTAAAACAAAGAAAAACGATGAATAGGAACAAAGGCATAGATATACTTTGGTTGTTAATGGTTCCCCGCTTCTTTGGAAGTATATTTTTCCTGCGCCTGTGTGCCTTTTTTGTACGCTTTCCCTTTTTGATAGTCCATTGATTACATGTTAGATTGGAATGCTGTTTTAACATGGGATGATATTGTTTTCACCCTACATTGAAATAGTTGTAAGACTCTAATCCTTTTTAGCTTTAATTTTCCTGCTTTAATGATGTATATTGATTGACTGTTTTAATGTTATATATTGATTGACTACCATATAAGGAAGATTAGCATTTAGTCTTGAATCTTGGTACCTAATGCCACCCTTTTCAACTTGTGGAAAAAACGGGATGAAGAAAGAATCACTTTTGTTCTGGTTAAAAGATCCTGTTTAACTCAGAAAGCAACATTAACTGGAACCCTTCAAATTGTTAATTATATAAAACGAAAGGACATAGAGCTGTTAAGGAGTCCCGACCATTTATCTAATTCACCATCGAAGAGAGCATCGTTTCAGCATTGATTGAAAACCCAAGAGAAGTTTCATTCAAAAGACTTCAGCTGGGCTTTAACAACGGAAGGGCTACAGCAAGTTTTTTAATAGAATATATTATGAGGGGATTTATGTCTTTTTAGTTAGTTTATAGAGTTTTGTGAATGGTTAGTTTATAAAGTTTTGTGAATGGCCTAACTGTCAAATTACCTATTTGGGAATTGATTTCGCATGTATGAATGATGCAGGTCGTCTGATGATGGTCCAAGTTTCATGTATGTATGTTGGTTGCTAAATGAAACAATGAGAGGGTTTGATAGATTTTATGCAAATAATTCGTTGATTTAGGGTTTCAGTCACTAGCTATCCTATCATCAGTTCACCAAATAATAACGACTGCACAAAATAAGCAACCAGTGGGTCAATTGCATGAGCAGCAAAAATTAGGAGAACAAAAATTTTTAACGTTGTTTGCCTCAGATCAAAGCCAAAATAAACAAGCCAGCCGATTTTGTTTTCAAGTTCTTCCAACTCTCTTAATGCATTTCTCTTCAGCCAGGGAGTCTCTGCTCACCGTCGGCATTTGCTTCTGTCTCAAAGTTAGGCTTGGTTGGGCCTGCTCTTGGGGCCTGTTTCTTCTTAATTCCACTCACTACATCGTCGATTCTTAGAAGCATGCAAGCTGCTTCTATGGCGGTCTTGAATGCCTGACTCTTGACATTGTAAGCATCCCAAATCTGATGATACAAGTTGATTACCTTTTTTAACATAAGTAGATGCGAGACAATATTTGAAACAAAGTAACATGTGATAATCAGAACAATCTTTAGAAAAATGAAATAAATGAACATGAAGAAGAGGTGACAATGGAGAGGATCCGTGACCAATCTCCATAAACTTGAGATCAGCAGTGTGACCTTACTGTAAAAACAAGATCCTCTTATACCAAAAAGGAGACGTGAAGCAAAAGTAACATACCTTCCTCTTTCATATCACTAATTTCACTAGTGTTACCATCTATGCCAGTCCACGCATTTTCACCATTGGCATGCTGTAAGAAAAATTTGAGATTTACGAAACATAAACCCATTAACTGATTCTGATAAGAATAATACAAGTATAGAAAAAGTTTTACCTTTCCTTATAGAGCAGTCATGGTTTGGGCCAGAGTTCGTGGTATAGCTTCAAAAGCAATAGCAGCAGCTTCGTATGGCCACTGCATTCTGATTTATGTGACATTCTATTAACAATAAAACAAGTCCATGTATCCAAATCTCAATCACACACGAAAAGAGAAGCTCAGCCCAGTGATTTGTTTTTGTCCTATTAACCTTGGAAGTATATTGAATTTAGAAAAGTTGAAGGTTAAAGGGGGATCCGGTGACACATGAGAAGATCTGATCACCATTTCTATTCCTTCAATGGATGAACTCTTTTGCTTTTGTCTAGCAGATACTGTTAACTCTGTGGCACCCCCACCAGGAACAAGTTTTGATTCTTGATCATGTTTCTGGCAACGGGCATTACATCCTGAGAAAATATGAGTTTAAAACATCACTACAATCTAGGCACAAAAAGAACTTGGAATTTTTATAGTTTTAGCTTTAGCTTTAGCTTACCTGTAAGTTTCTTTCAACTTCATTCAGGAGATCCTCACTAGCACTCCTTAATAGAACTGTCCAAGCCTTAGGATCTTTGCAATCAATAACAAAGCGAAGAACTCATCCCCTGTTTTCCTGACCTTTAATAGACCAGCACCTGTACCAACACCAGATTCTTACAATTCGTCAGGTCTGTTCACAATTACAGCTCCACAAGCCTTTGCATTTCCTTTATTGTTGGTTTTCCTCAACCTTCTGATAGCCCTGACACTGACCTTGCTTAAATAATGGCATGCCAAATCACTAAGCCCTTTTTCTGTGATTGTTAAATCTGGTTTGAACTTTAATATCTGCATGCACAAGTTCTTAATGTATTCCTCTTCCATTTTTAACAGGACTCCCCGATCCTTTTCTTAAATCAACTCAGCATTAGTTTGATTATAAGGATAAGCTTTAGAACAATTAATAAGGTTATTTTTTTGTGACCGGAAGGTCGCAAATTTGAG
Organism: Erythroxylum divaricatum; assembly: GCA_025434745.1. Taxonomy (NCBI): domain Eukaryota; kingdom Viridiplantae; phylum Streptophyta; class Magnoliopsida; order Malpighiales; family Erythroxylaceae; genus Erythroxylum; species Erythroxylum divaricatum. The sequence goes on from JANTPM010000008.1 coordinate 6,608,896, forward strand.
TCATAGAAATAGTCTCTTTATAAAATATAAATGGAAGATTGCAATTGATATCCTTCCCCCAGTCCTTACAAAGTGGGGAACTCTGTGCATTGAGATTGTTGTTGTTATTGTTAACATTAGTTTGATTATCACCCTTCTTGTATTCAAGTGGGCAGTCAAGAAAAATAATGTGTGGATTGACAATCTTCCTTTTCATCTTGCCAGGGGCAACCACATCCTTGTTAAACATAACTCCTTTAAGAACTTTAGAATCTGCCCACGTTCACCTTCTCAACCTTATTATACTTCTTAATGTCCACTCCCCGTAAGCCCCGGCCAAGATCAACACCTACTATTGTGGTAGCATCGATTGTTAGATCCTGGACATTATACAAGACTTAGCTTAGAGCATAAAAGACTTAAATATTCCTTTCCAACAAAGTTTTTATGCATATATTTATACACTGTTCTAACTGAAGCATGCCCCTTGATTGCTTATTAGTCCTCATCTCTCATTGTAATATGCGGCTCAACCTTATTTTATAATTCCTTATATGACTATCTCCTAGTTTTCATTTGGACTGGAATTCGCATTTACCAATATTTTTTTGCACAGTCCCACAAATGTTACATGTACACTCATTCAAAATTAGCAAGAATGTCTTGTATTTTGGACACAACAACAAAGCAGAAGTGCAGAACTAAATCAGACACTAGTAATTGGTCAATGAATGCAAGTTCTCTTTAGTCCTGTTAAATACAGCCTAATGTTGATGTGAAAAACCAATAATTATGTCATGAAGCTAACAGCATCAAATTAACTAAAGAATAAAAACCAAAGAGTAAAAGAGCTAAAGAACCTTATAAATGTTATGCGCAAATCAGGGAAACACTTACAGCAACCAAGTCTCCAAATTGACTGGTGAACTATGTGCCTACGCAGCTCTTGACTAACCCCAGCATAGTTGCACCTGCGACACACACCACATGTATATACAAATTCATGATTAACTTAAACAAAAAAATTAAAAAAAAATTCTTTATTATATTCTTAACAGAATTTGCTATCACTACAATTATGTAACTCTCTCACCAGTATTCAAACTCCTAGAACCGTGCTTCTCTTTCTCCCTCTTGTTCTAAGGGGCATCATGATGCTGTCACAGGCATTACTAATTTGTAGTCAGCGATTGCAGTATCTCCTTATGTAAATAAACATAACTACTAAAGTCTATTTTTGTGTATAACATAATAGGAAATTTTTTCTTGGGTCAACATTAGTAAATCCAAGACAATGCTATAAAGTTTTTTTAAGATGACATGAAACACAAAAACTTACGATCATTGACATCGATAGAATTTCTTAAGCAAAATTACTATGCAAGCCTGACAAAATATTCCTGTAAAAGAGATCACATCACTACCTCGACCTATGACTGTTGGATGATAGTTCTTCTCGATGAAGGCCTCTGCAACATGAACCATCTCTCCGGCTACAGCCAGTTAGTCCAATCACACATACAGCAATAAAACATATCACAATTCTACACTATTCTACAATAGCATACTAAGGGAATCTACTCTTATATATCTGTGATATTAACTTGCTTCTAGGAGAGTAAAAAGTAAAAGATAAACTTATAAAATCCAAGTGCCAGCATGATGTGTTGATACAATGCCAAGTACAATGACAGATGTAGTTCCATCTCCTACTTCTTCATCTTGTGTCCGGCTCAATTCAATCATGGACTGGCACAAGCAACCGAATAGAAAATGTCTCAGGAAAAAAAATACAAGGAAGCTTCATAGCAATGAAGCACCAGGATAAGAAATTGAAAAAATCAACCTGTGAAGGAAAAGGTAATAACAAATGTCTAGAGAAAGCAAACTCAAATAAAATAGAAAAACAATCGAAAGGAAAATGTGTATAACATAGAAAATGAAGCTGAAATCGGGAAATGATGCTGCGATTAAGATCACTAGGCTAGAATACAAAAGCAAGCAACACTAGCATATTTAAACTAGAGAGAGCGAGAGAGCATGCTTTTGGAGCTGGATGTGACAGATCTAACTCTCGCAGGATAGCATGTCCATCGTTTGTAACTACAATTCCTGTTTGTTAACAGCAAGTGTTAAAATAATCAAACATTAACAAAGGAGGTATGCATAAAATTCTCATAAAAACTAGTTTAGAATGAGACATAGTATCAGCAGCCCACCTCCAGCAGCATCTTCAACATGGATCGTGGATAATGGGAAGGCAGTTGTTTAACCTTTGCAGCCTGCATATTGGCATAATGAACCTTGGTCCCAGACTCGCGGTTCAATTAATCCTCTAAACAAATCAAACTACAATTAGAAAATCACTTTAGATAGTGAAATTAGAAATGCAATCCCCAAACCCAAACCCCAACCCTCTGCCTGTTGGTTGGAAAACGGAAAACTGAAGAATGTTATACAAGAGAAGGGAGGAGACGAACTCAGAACGAGAACTGGAGTGTGCATTTTTATTTATCTATTTATTTTTAAAATTTATTGCGCAGCAGAAAGAAGACCAACTGCAAACTCACTCAAAAAAGGAGGGAAACCATGTCTGTTCAACTATGGGCTATGGGCAGGTTACTAATTAGTAACACATGGGCTTTTCTGGAGGACCAAACCCAAGTAATGGATTCCTTTAAAGAGACATTTCCTCCTGTTGAATCATTCCCATACACATTTCAAACCGTTACGTCATCTTTCGCTCAATTATAAATTTTTTTATTTTTTATTTTTTATTTTTAGTTTCATAAATTTAATAAATTCGTATAAATTAATAAATTCTTATAAAGTAAAATAAATTAATTATTAACAATTTGTTTTAATTAAACTTAAAATTTTTCTATTGATAAAAATAATTTTTTAATTATATTTAAATTTTTAAATTTTATTTAATATTTAATTAAGTTTATCACGATCTAATTAAACATTTTAAATATTAAACTTTTTATTTTATAAATTTTAACTTTTAATTTTATTTTTAAAATATTAATTTAAAACAATTAATTTTCATTCCATCTTAGATTTGACCTATTAGGTCAAGCATTCGATAATTGACCTCCACCATTTCACATAATCACAGTCAAATCAAAATAATATTATAAAAATCATCCTTCTTGGTGCATTTCTATTTCTTTTTACATGCGGAAAAGCCAAAGCAGCAATCAAGTACGACCTGATCGGTTTAAGATAAAAAAAACAGTTTTTTATAACAATAAAAATGTTAAAAATAGAATAAAATAGGTGTTATTTTAATTAGTTTATTACTAAAAAAAAGTTTGAAAATATAAACTTAGAATGATACCAAAATATATTATTATCATTATTAATTATTTTTATTTTTATTTTTATTTTTATTTTTATTTTTATTAAATTCCTTATTATTATTAATTTTCTTCTTATTATTATTAATTTTATTCTTCTTCTTATTATTTTCTACTTTTTATTATTCTTATTAATATTTATTTTATTTATTAATTGCTAATTATTAAATTCCTTACTGTTATTAATTTGCGTCTTATTATTATTAATTTTATTACTTTTATTAAATTTATTATTTTTATTCTTATTAATTTTCTTCTTCGTCACCAACTCACGGAGGTGACAAGTCACCACTAGTATGACTAACTTTTAAATATTAGTCATGTAGTCACCACCGTGACTAGCATTTAATTAAATGTTAATTAAATGGGGGTGACTCGTGATCATTCATATTTCGAACTTCATATGTGTCTAATTTGAACTTAAGTTTACACTTCTATAATACAAACTCATTTCAAGTTCATCACTCAATCATGTCTTGTAATGCTTGATTATAAGTTCCTCGTTCAATAACTACATATCCTTTCTAATGAATTCAGATGGGCATAAACAATGTGAAAGGAGTTTGTGGTTCAATTTTCAAGTCAATATCAAAGGTTCGAAGAAGAAGTTATGGTCAAAAAAGTGAAAGGTATTCAAAACTATCAAATGTCACTGCACTTTTATTGTCACAATAGTGTTTGTGCACGATCGTACATTTCTTGTTGAGTGCACGATCTTACTCTACCTGATGCTTCCCCTCTGTCACGATGGTGCAACTCTAGGTTTACTTTGAGGATTCCTTTCTCTGTCACAATTGTGCACTACCTAATAATCAATATTCAAGCTTCATTCAGCTGCTCTCCAAAACATATTTGCAAATCAATTTGCATGGCTATTTTGACATGAAAAAGGAAGGATTTATGCAAAATATTATTGTAAACAATTGTCCCTATATGTCTTAAGTTTCTAACGACACCAAATTTATACAATTTGGTTCAATATTCTACAAGTTATACAAAAAATGCCATTGACTGTTCTCAAACTATAACTGCACCGAGTACTTAACTTTGAGACAGCTTTTGAAACTCTTAAAGACAGAATTTAAATTCGATTTCTTCATGAAAAATGTATACATATGTCTTTAATTTAATCAAAATTAAAAATAATCTCATTTGAACGTCTACGGATTATGATATGGCTAAATTACATACACATGTTCAATGAAAACACTCATCTATCATATTCTAATACAATTCATCACCATTTTAATCCTAGTTCATCTCTTTTGCTTAATCTATCATTTCTAGCATATATCTTCATTATTTCCTCTTCATTCCTATTTCCATTTTAGTTCAATTTCAATCACAAACAAATCATACTCGATGTTTGATCATAATACCAAAAGCAGAACATTTACATACATATATATTCATCACTAAATTTCCGCACCCTTTTCCTACATCATTATCAATGATATTTCTATTTCAAACTCATGAAATATTAATCATCATAAATACAAAAATAGGACATCAATATTCTCATTTTTCATGCACGGTGCACATGTATAATGATCACTATTCTCATAAGCACGTAATATCAATTAATCACCATTTTTGTTTTATATTCGTACAACTCATGAGAATTAACATGTTAACTTTGTACAAGTTTACTAAATGACAGTAAGTAAAATGAGACAGTAAAGTTACTGAATAATACTTTCTTATTCAGCTTATCGTAGTCAATCATTATATACAAAGTATTGAACTACAAAATGTCTAACAGAACACTAACGCCTAACCGTAACTGTACACTAGCTGTTAACATCTAATTATACACAATTGATTGAATAAATATTCAACTAAGCATATCTTCCACACCCCCCCCTCAAGTTGGAGATGGATGAGGAACCAATCCCAACTTGGAAGTAAACTGATGAAACTGAGGAGCTGCCAAGGATTTAGTGAAAATATCAGCAACCTGATCACGTGAAGAAACATAACGAGGGAAAACAAAACCGTCCTTAAACTTCTGACGGACAATGTGACAATCAATTTCGAGATGCTTGGTCCGTTCATGAAAAACCGGATTAGCAGTGATATGAAGAGCGGATTGGTTGTCACACCAAAGATTAATAGGTAAAGAAACAACAACCCTGAAATCTTTAAGCAAATATACCAACCATTGAAGCTCACAAACAGCAGTACACATATTCCGATATTCTGCCTCACAACTGGACCGTGAGACAGTGTTCTGTTTCTTACTCTTCCAACTAATCAAGGAATTCCCCAAAAACATGCAATAACCACTAACAGACTTTCTAGTAACCGGACAAGAAGCCCAATCACTATCACAATAAGCAGTCAATTGCATATTACAATCAGAATCATAGAACAAACCTCTGCTCTTGGTTCCAGCCAGAAATCGCAACACATGTAAAGCTCCTTCCCAATGAGCAACCGTTGGAGAAGCCACAAATTGACTAAGCTGCTGCACACTGAAAGTGATATCAGGTCTAGTCATATTTAAGGACAATAAGCGCCCAACTAATCGACGATATTTATCAGCATCCTGAAACAATGCACTCTTCCCATCAAACTTGTGATTACGAGGCAATGGAGTAGGAACAACCCCGGAATCAGTAAAACCACAATCAGTCAAAATATCCAGCAAGTATTTGCGTTGAGAAATGAAAGTACCCCTAGGAGTCCTAGACACCTCAATGCCCAAAAAATATTTAACATTGCCTAGATCCTTAATAGTAAAAAGAGAGTGCAAAAACTGCTTAGCTGCAAGAATATCTACTTCACAAGTGCTACCAACTAACACATCATCAACATAAACCAAAAGAGCCATGAAACCATCTTTAGTGTCTTTAGTGAACAAACAATGATCATTCACAGATTGAACAAACTCATACTGCAAAAACCATAATTCCAATAATTCCAATTTTCTACAAGAATAGACACTGAAGATCCATAATTCCAATTTTCTAGATTTTACAAATTTGTATTGCAGTTTACATTAAATTGGAGAAGATGAATCTTAGTAAAACCGTTATTATACAATTCAAGTTGATAATTGAGAAAAGAAAAAAGAGCTAGTTACTGCAGCTAAAATGAAATAGTGATTTCGAGCACAAACTCATACTACCATTTTACCAACTTTAATTTGCTCTCTATAACTGATACATATATTCAATATTTCCAATT
>JANTPM010000008.1:6659966-6674144 GCA_025434745.1 Erythroxylum divaricatum
GATGGTTATTGGTTAGGTTTTACCTAACACAAGAATGAGGTAGATGGTTATTGGTTAGGTTTTACCTAACACAATAATATATATGGAGTAGGTGGTCACATGTGTATTAGGTGGTTAAAATGTAATATAAATAGAAGGGTTAACTTGATATAAAATACACCATTTTTTCATAAGAAGAATTCTCCTCTCCCAAATATTCTTACATTTTAGTTTCGGTTTTATAACAAATCTCAATTTCTAATTACAAAAAAACGAGATAATGGTGAGAAGCAGCATTATTTTCTAGCCCCACTTTCAAGAGTTATTTACTCAACAGATGGGTTAAGACTCCCGTCTAAATTTATTTATCAAGACAAAAAAAATAAGAAAGGTTAAATACTCATTCAATATTTTTTTTGTTGACAAATAAAATAATAAAGTCTAACTAGTGGCAAAGCTCTTATCCCAATACGATGCAACACTAAGGATTTAAATCTAGTTGGTTAATGTTATCTTTGTTAGGAAAGCATTGCATAATTGCTATTTGTTTGTCTTAATTACATGAGAAGTTTAATATTGGGGTGATTAGATTATTATAAATGTAGAGTTGGAGGATGTAGGCTAACTACTTCAATAATTAAATCACCTTATCAATTAATATTATTTGACCTTTATGGTTGTGTTTACATGTTCTTAATTCATTGAATTCATCCGTAAATGCGAATGCATCAAAGACATGTCCTTTTAGGGCATTTTCATTAAATTGGGATAGTTTTATAGATAATATCTTCATTATTTTGTCATTCATAATTTTTAAGAAAAAGTTTTCCTAAAAACACAACAACAAAAAACACTATCTCACAATCTTCTTAAACTCTCTCACAACATATGCATATGTGTTGCATCTTAGATAATGAAAGACGGAGGAAGGGTCTTTATATACCCTCCACTGCCATAGACACAATTTGCAATACGCAAGCTTTTTTTAACTAATCCAACCTTCTAGTGGCAGTACCCCATGAGTTGGTATCGCCTAAAAACTCTCTCTCCACGGACTACATGGGGTTTATTGTCATTCTTACAGATGATCGACATAACTCAAACTTTCTCCTGGGTAGAACTTTTATCATCATATCTGATTTATTCTTATCTGTATAAATCTTCTCAAACTGCAACAACATCTTTTTAAATATCTCTTCGATTTAGTGATATCTCACATCAATATGCTTTGATCTTGAATGAAATGAGGAATTCTTCCCAAGATGAATAACACTCTGAATGTCACAAAACAATTAATATCTATCCTATTGAAACCAAGTTCATCTAAGAACTTCTTCATCCACAGGAGCTCATTGCATGCTTTAGTTGCAGTAATAAATTCCGCTTCAGCGATAGATAAAGCAACATATTTCTGTAATTTCGATTGGCATGAAACAACTCCATTTGCGAAGATAATTAGGAAACCTAAAATAGACCTTTTCGAGTCAACATCACTGGCTTTGTCTTATGTAGCCAACTAACACAGGCTTGGTAGTTCCAAAACATAAGCATATTTTGGAAGTACCACATAGATATTTGAGAATCTATTTTAAGGCACCCCAATGTTTCTTACCAGGATTTGAAATGACCCTACTCACTACTCCAATTGCTCACGCAATATCTAGTCGTGTACATACCATAATGTACACCAAACTTTCAACTACAAAAATACAGGGAACTTTCATCATCTCTTCCTTCTTTTTATCCATCGAAGGGTATTACTTAGTACTCAGCCTAACGTGATTAACAAGAGGACAACTAACTGCTTTCGCTTTATCCATGTTGAATCTTTGAAATACTTTCTCAATATATTTCTCTTGTGACAACCATAATTTATTGGCACTCTTATCTATGATAATCCTCATGCTAAGAATCTGTTTTGCTGGCCTCAAGTTTTTCATGGAAAAAGAGTTACTTAACCGCTTCTTCAAACCGTTCATTATGTTGATATTTTGGCCAACAATCAACATAGAGCAAAAAGATAATGAAACCATCATTAGAGAATTTCTGAATAAAAATATAGTGATATGAAGTAGTCTTCTTGTATCCTTTCTCCCCCATAACTATCTTAAATTTGTTATACCATTTTCGGTGTCTGTTTTGCACCATAAAGACTTGTCGTTAATCTACACACATAGTCCTCTTTTCCTTTTTCCTTAAAACCCTCTAGTTGCTTCATATATATCTCCTCTTTCAAATCTCCATAAAGAAATGTTGTCTTGAGATCTAATTGCTCAATTCCCAAGTTTAGACTTATTGCTAAACCGAGTATGATATAGATGGATATCATTTTCACAATTGGTGAAAATATCTCTTGAAAATCGATACCTTTTCTTTGGTTGAATCCTTTAACAACCAATCTAGCTTTGAATCTTGGATGAGGATTATGTTCTTCTTATTTAATCCTGAACACTCATTTATTTTTCAAAGCTCTCTTGCCTTTTGGCAACTTCACCAGCTCAAAAGTTGTATTTTTATGTAAGGACTTCATCTTATCTTGCATGACTTCAAAACATTTCATCTAATGTTCGTTTATCATAGCATCTTGAAAATTCTCACGTTCTCCCCTATCAATAAGTAACACATACTGATCACTGGAGTATCTAATAGAGGCTTATCTTTCTTACGTGGATCTCTTTATTAGAATTTGAACAGTCTTTGGTATTGGTGGTTGATTCTAAACATCATCTTCATTAGAATCTTCATCTAATTGATTTTTGATGAGAACATCCCCATCAGCTATGATCAGCTGGCGATTTTCAACTTCATCTCCAAATTGTCTTGGCACCGTTTTTGGATGAATTAACTTTAAGTCCACTAGGTCACTATCAAATCTTGGAACATCCATTTTCACTTTGCCAAGATCTTCAATAGTTTAATCTTTGACAAATATAGTATCACAGCTCCGAATCAGCTTCTTTCGGGCTAAATCATGAAATCGATAATCGAATTGATCTTCTCTATAACCAATAAATATACACTAGCGAGTCTTGACATTAAACTTGGTTCTCTCATCTTTAGGGATATGGACATAATCTTTGTAGCTGAATACCCTTAGATGATTATAGGAAACATTATTTCCTATTCATACTTTCTTCGGAATATCAGACTGTAAAGAGATGCAGGGTAAACGATTTAATACATGTACTATTGTGAATAAAGCCTCACTCCAAAATGTCTTAGGTAACTTTGCATATAAGAGTAGGCATTTAACTTTCTCCATCAAGGTTGTGTTCATCGTCTCAGCTAAGTTATTCAACTGCGGTGTCATAGGAGGAGGAGTCTGATGTTGAATACCATATTCTTTGCAATAAACGTCAAATGACCATTATTTGTTCGAATGAATTTCAACTTCTTCCCAGTTTTTCTTTGAACTAAGTCATAGAATTGCTTAAAAACATCTAGTACTTGATTTTTAGTCTTGAATTTGTATACCTATGTCTTCCTAGAATGGTCATAAATGAAAAACACAAAATATTGAGTACCACCTAGTGACTTTGGCATTAATCCACATAGATCTGAGTGTACCAAATCCAACACATTATTCATTTTAGAAGGAGGGGAACTTTTAAAAGAAACTATATTTTGCTTTCCTGCTAGACAATCAACACATTCTTTAAATGCACCTGATCAATTCCAAATAATGCATTCTTTTTTACCAACTGATTTATTCCTTTTTAACTCATATGATCCAGTCTCCTATGTCATAATTCAATTGCACCATTTTTTATCACTATATTCACAATATCATTAGAGAGCTTTACCTGCATCACGTGCAACTTTGAACACTTCTTACTTACCTTTGGCAATTACAAAGGAGTCTTTAGTAAGTTTTCATTTGTCTATAAAATGGTCATTGGGTTCGATAGTAACTTGTGCTACCTTTTCTTTAGTTTATGAGGGAAGAAAATGTTCACTCTTTTCTACAACATAGAAAGTTCCAATACTATTCTCACTTTCTTAGAGCCTAAAATGGAAAAAGAGAAAAAAGTCGTATTGCTTAGTTTGCCCTTTAAAGTTATCTTAATGCGGATGATTATCACTTACATGTTTAACGACAAAAGGACTAAAATATTATTAAGCATGTTTTAATTCTTATTGTCAAAGGTTACAATATACGATTTAATATTTTTCAAAAGACTTAAATATTCCTTGTTGTTATCTTTGATATTATGTTGCCTTTTAATATTTTTAAATAATTTTAATAAAAATTAAAACTTTTATAGGCCTGTTTGATACCATAGTTGAGCAATTTAGATTTATTAAATGTCATTTTTATTAAAGAAAAATATTGTATTCAATGTTTGAACAAAGAAAATTCTTTCTCTATATAATTTTATAAAAGATTCTTTTTTCTCGCTTCTTTTAAATGTTTATTGTAATAAAAAGTATGTTTTTTTAGTACTAACTCAATTGAATTATAAATATTAAAAGTCCATAATTCTTTTTAATTTAGGTTTCTACTTATTGATTTATTGTTAAGTACTAAAAAAAATCTATCAGTCAATAGTTTTTGTATAAAATTATTAATTTTTTTTACTTGTTTGATGATATTTTACATATTAATCTTTTCTTTGCTTATGGACCACATAATTAAAATATTAAAAATAAAATTTATTTTAAAAATTCGATAATAAAATAAAATTTTGAATAAACTTTATAATTAATTAGCCCATAGTTGACCTCTAAAAAATAAAATTAAAAATTAAAAAATTTAAATTAATCCAAACGGAGTCATTTCTAAGCCGGATTACAAAAATTGCCATTTCTACTAATTATGATAATTAGAATGTTGTGTGAGAACAAGTACTTCTTCTGTGTCTAGTTTTTCTTTCCAAGTCATCTCTTAAGGGTGTGTTTGGTAAATAGCTTATTAGCTCTTTTTTAATTGGATAACTCATTTTGGCTGACTGATTTTTAAAAAAGATCCATAAATTTATTTGGTAGATAGCTGATTTAACCCAATCAGCTAATTTTTTACTAGCTCCAAATAGGAGCATTTCACACCCATAAGCTAATTTTTTTCAGCCAAATCTCAAAAATGTCCTAATACTCTAGCATGTCACTTCTCATTTTTCAAGTTTCCAAACATTTCAGAATCTTCTCTTTCCTTTCGTTGCTTTCGTTTGTTGTTAATAAATGATAATAATAATATTATTATATTATTATTTCGTTCTCCCTTCTTTTATTGTTAATAATAATAATAATAATAATAATTATTATTATATTCAATGTTTTTTATTAGAGTTATAAATTTAATTTTATAAAATTAAATATTTAAAATTTAAATTTTTATAAAATATTGATTGAAGTATTAAAATATATAATATTTATATTCTTATATTTTTTTAAAATTATATCATTATAAATTATTATACTCTTAAACAACTAATACTAAATAGTTAATTTTATCGAATATTTTTTATAAATAATGCAATTCACTGATTAATCTAGCTGATAAAATTAACATCGGCTATCAGCTAATTGCCGCTACTCCGTAATCTTTCGCACTCACTAGTCACTACCGGAATCGCTAGAGGGTTGAACGATCTCATTTCACCGTTGCTCGAGGCTTCAACGGAGTAGAGACAAGAAACATCAGAAGACTACATAGGGGAAAAAAAAATGAACGGAGAAGAAGAAGGAAGAGACGATGAAGAGATTGTTTGCTTAGACGGATCCTTCTTTATCAATGACGAGTAAAATCTTCTTACTATATATATTCTCTGGAAATCCTAACAAGGAACAGTTATGATTTCACTTGTTTTGCAGTTACCAGTTAACGACATTTACATTTGGGTCAAACGTTCTTCAGCTTTTCTGTCTCCAATCCGCTTCAAGTGAGTGTTTCCTCAATTCTTTTGATCTGAAGTAATCAAATAGGCAATACCCATCTCGCGCCACCAGCTGTTAATTCAGTTAAACGTCTAAAAATCTCTCCATTACATTATTGGAAATCGGAATGACAGAGTAGTTCGGAAAGCTCGTTCCTTTAGGTTCAGGAATATTCATTGATCTCCCTTTTCCATTGCTGGCATATGAAAATCACATGCGGGTTATAATGCACAATGAAAACCCAGAAACACAAGCATTAATAGTTCGCTCTCTTTGAATTGGATGTGTTATAGGATACGGTTCAGGATGTGGCCATTTTCATAAAGTAGGAAACTCATTTCCATTTAGTCTTTTCAGCGAAGTCAAAGACGATGTTCAATGATACAACTGTTTTGGTCATTGAACACCTCTGCTACCTACAGGCTCGTGCCTTTATGGACTGAATTAGAGAATGCCTATAATTGAGAAATTTAATTTCTTTTTGACATTTAGCTTCATGTAAATATGTAAAGGTGGTGCTATCATCATATAACTTGATATAATTGAAGCTACTGAATGTGAAAAATTAAGTGAAATTATCAGGATACCTGATGTTTGTAGAAACAATCTAATCGAGTTATTCTTGCTTAACTAGATAGCTTTTATTCTTTTGGTTTCAATGTTTTTAATTGAACCTTTCTTGATGATTTTTGAAGCTCCACATGTCTATCAGTTTGCGGCTAGAATAATGTCTTTTTTCAACCCGTTGTACAAACTTTTGTTACAGCTGATTTTGACTTGACGGGTCAACTGGTATGGCCTGGTGCCATGCTAATGAACGACTATCTGTCAAAAAATGCTGAGATGCTCAAAGGATGTTCTATCATAGAGCTAGGATCTGGTGTAGGTGAGTGTTTTCATATATCTATTAATGCTGTTGTCCTCACGTGATCTTAATTCATTATCTTTTTTGTTATAATCTTCTTCATCCAATGTTTCTTCCCTTTAATCTTGAAATTTTGATAATAAAGTTTCTTTCTTTCGGTGTATCTGTGTGTATATGTATGTATTTGTTGTTTGGATAATGATATCCTTGTGCACAATTGCTTGGAACGAAGGCTGATACCTTCCATACACCTATCTCATAATGTGTTGTAGGTTGTATAATTGATATCTTAAGTAATATCTTTACGGGATCTCAGTTATTCCAACTTATAGATAGATTGCCAAATAATCTTATTTGTAGAGTACATGTATTCCAGTATGGATTTTGAATACTGTTAGGAGTAATTATGTCATTCAGAAAAGAGATTTCAGTTTCTCATCTTATTGGGAGACTGGAGTGTTGTTTTCTTTTGCACTTGTCTATCATATCATTTGACTAAGTGTCCGATACTCCTAATTTAGACGACACTGTGGTTAAGCTTTTCTTAATGTTGGATTCCACATCTTTGTTCCCTCAGAATGTACTTAAAAATTATGCCATTTCTAAGAAAGCTTTCTATTTTAAAAGCTCACCTTGCACAACAGGATATGAATTTTCATGCTATTGCTTCTCGTTGTTTTGTAATTTTTTCCTAGTTCTTGGTTAAAGCTTAAGTATCATGGAATTCTCCAAAGACAGATTGTAATCCTTTTATTGATTAAATTGCAGGGGTTACTGGAATCCTTTGCAGTAGATTTTGCAATCAAGTTGTGTTAACTGACCACAATGAAGAAGTACTGAAGGCAAGGCTCGTATCAATTTAAGAATAATGGTATCAATGGTACATGAACTTAGACATGGTTATGTAGAAGATGTTTGATTTTTATGATTGAGAGCGTTTAGGAACTTCTGAAATCCTGTAAGTTTCCAACTGGTGACCGTAGGTGTTTAATAAAAGAATTTCATTATGATATTTGACATAGGCATAAATTTTGTACTATGAATTGCGTAAAATGTAGAGCTTATTATGTTGTTTCATTTACATGGTATTTTGTATAGGTTAATTGTATATTTGATATTTAATTATTCATATATTACTATTAACAATCAGCAAAAAGTTAAAAAATAAATCATGTTTCTACTGGAAAATTTACTTCTGTTATAAATAGGTATTAAACTCAATCTCCTATATAAGTTTAACGTTGACTACTGATTTCATTTGTCTCATGATATTTCTTAGTAAAATAAATGCTCAATGGGCTTCTTAATTTTTTTTTTCTGCCTATAAGTTTAACGAGTCAGAAAGCTGGAGTAGTTTAGATTCTTAGTGTACTTACATGACTTCTTATATTGAACAATTTCTTCTTAGGATGTAATTTGACCTTATAAGCTAGATTATTCCAGCATAAATTGTTGCCCCCAAAAGCAAAACCCTGAACTTGTTCTAGGAAAATCTCCTGTAGACTTTCATGTACTCTTTATGCCATTGTTCTGTGCCTAAATTATTTAAATAATATTATCTGTAATTTTCATGTACTTTAACATATCAATCACTTTCAGATACTGAAGAAAAATATAGAGCTCCATGCATCTTCTGAGAATTGTGCTGGTGAGAGGAGAAATGGGATCTTGAACAGCAGTGTTCTGGTTGGGACCAACTGACTTCTTCCTTTTTGGCATCTTAATGCAGAATTAGTAGCAGAAAAGCTTGAGTGGGGAAATTCTGACCATATCAATCATATAGTACAAAAATACTCTGAGGGGTTCGACCTAATTCTTGGAGCTGACATATATATCCTTATTGTTTCCTTTCCGTTCTATCACTTCAACAATATTTGTAACTGTGTTTGATCACTAATGAGAAAAAGAATTTGCTTGTGATTTACTATATTCAACATAAGGAGTTGAAAATATTGAAGATCATACAGGACTTTGAGCAAATGCTTCTTGTTTGGTTCTATCTTTATTACCATATCTCTCATTGCAATGAGGTTTGTCCACCACTATTTGCTCCTTCTCTTTGTCTTTATTTTGAGAAACTGCATTTATACTGGGAGAAGGTAATGACAATGCCTATGAGAAGTATAAAGAAAAAGATGACTAGAATCATTCAAAATTTGTTGACTGCAGTCTTATGTCAACTTAAATGTGTTTTAGCACTTAAAGATGGTTGTCATACTTCTGCTGGATATTTTATGAAATATATGCATTTATGTGCACACATCTTGCTATTTTCATCCTTTTTTTCGGTTTCATTTGATTTATTCCAAATTTCCTTGTGAAGATGTTCGACTAACTATAGTTTTTTTGACAGTTATTTTTTATGCTGCTATAAATTTAGAAACAGTTGCACGTCCTTTTTTCATCATAACAGTGACATGTTAGTGTTGTATAATCTTAACGTCCAATTAGCATGTCACTGTAATGTTATCAGAATCTACTGATTCTTAGTACATGCTTTATTCTTACACCTGCCATAGTTACTTCAGCAAACACGGTCTCGTGAGCAATCTGATGAAGTTTCATAGGTATTCATTCCATTGTGCATAGGCAAAGTGAAGGTGTGCTTATGTATTGTCTTTGATATATCAAGTTATTCCATGTGGGAAAATGTATATTCATAACAAACATTGCTTGTGCACTCTCTCTTTCTTTCCCTCTTGTGTTTCTGCGGTCCCTTTCTTACTAGTGAAAATGAAAATGTACTTGACAATATTTAAGCTTTCAGCAGTTGAGCATTCCTCCATTGTTCAATACTGTGGAACAATTACTTCGTTTGCGGGGAGGAAAATGCAAGTTCATACTAGCCTATGTATCCAGAGCTAAAACGTAAGTAACTTATTGGCTCATATTGGTGTCCCCAACTTTGCTCGCCCTTTCCTATTTTATGTAGTCTGTGCACTATAGACTTCTATATTCTGGATTGAATTATTTTGAAAAAAGAGTAACTAGTGAGAAACTTGAACTGGGGAGGTACTTAGTATGTTTACTCCGAATATTTCCTTGGAAAAGTGTTTTTGTAGCTTTATTCCTTTTTTGGCAAATTGTTCTCAGTTTTATTGACATCAGTAAACTGTTCAATTTTCTGTCATGGCATTTGTTCTGTTACAGCTTTCCTTGTCAATCATATCCGTCATCTTCTCCTTTTCCGTGATAGCTGTTATGTATTTGCAGCATGGATTCATTGATTAGCCGAGAAGCTACTCAGAATAGGATGAGAATGAATGAAGTTCTTGGGACTCGAGCTGTGGTTGGAAATCTTGAAGGAGTCATCTTTGAAGTTGCCCTTCAATGAAACAATGATGAAGTGTCATTTCTTGGACAACCTTATGATGCCATGACAGTCAAAATGGAGGGAATCGTATGCTGTAGGAAGAACAATCAAGGAAAGGATTCCTTGGAGAGGTAAAGTATGCTTTTTTGGTGTATGGATTGTGATATTTAGTTGAAACATGAGAACTACAGGATTTCATTTAGTTAATACAAGAGTGCTGTTGCTAAAAGTTTTGATATGCATAGCACAGATCAAGCTAGCTGGCCTTGAAATTCATCCACTGTTGGGTATTATATGAATTCTTGCTTGAAAGTTTTATACGGGTCACTAGGTTGAAGCTGATTCAGAGATGCCACTTGGCGGCAGTTTATGTTGTTAATCACGCTTTAAAAATGACCATCTACTACAATGAATACATGGAGAAGGTTGAATCTGATTAGAAGTTCTCTACAAACATTCCACTATGTTATCCATTAATGCTAAACTAGTAAAACTATTAAGTATAAAAATAATCCTGACCATATGGAAATAATGGTCAAAAATCAAGGACCTG
The DNA here is from genome assembly GCA_025434745.1 of Erythroxylum divaricatum. Classification (NCBI taxonomy): domain Eukaryota; kingdom Viridiplantae; phylum Streptophyta; class Magnoliopsida; order Malpighiales; family Erythroxylaceae; genus Erythroxylum; species Erythroxylum divaricatum. The sequence goes on from JANTPM010000008.1 coordinate 6,670,551, forward strand.
TTTTCTTTTCATACCTGGCTCAGTTGATGTTCATTGCTTCTAAATTGCTAGAGGCTCTTTAATGCATCCTACCTAGATTGATGTTCATTGCTTCTAAATTGCTAGAGGCTCTTTAATGCATCCTACCTAGATGGTTCACTTGCTTAAAGAGGAAATATACAGCTTTAGAAACTGCAAAGTTAAGGCAACTCCCCCAAGATGCGTGGTGAGGCAGACTTCATCCTTATGCCTTTGCCTTGTGTAGCAGTGAGTAGGGATGAATATGATGCAGACTGCTTACGTATGCTTTTGCTTGGCTATATCCACGAGGACCAAACTTCTAGTCTAGCTGCTAGCCTTCCTGTGCTAATTAATTTATTATCTATCAATTCATATATTCCTAATAGCTGCAGACTGAAAGCCTACATATGCTAAATTTAGGTATCAATAGTATTCAGCTGTCTAGCAGAGGGTGAAAACTGCACCACTAGCACAAAAAAGACGTTACTGCTACTGAATAATGAGTAACTGCGTACAGGTATCTTAGCAAGAGCTTTTCCAGAATAAGTTCAGAGATAGTTGGATGATAATGATGACTATCAGGCAGAATGAGAAAAACGAGTTTTTCTACGCAACTGGCAAATTTTTCATTGAAAAATGGCAAGCATTTCAATTGACTCACGGGGAGATCTCCTGTTCTATATGTCTTGAGCGAAGCTTGTGCCATCTGTTGTTGGCCAAATATTTCACAATAAATCAATGAAATCTGTGGCTCGTAATAAATGGCACAGGATATAGGCACAGGCCATATGAAACAGGTGAAGGAGCTACTCTGTAGTCTGCAAAAGATACTGATATAGCAATGTGAAACAGAGACAAAAGCACCATGATCCTTTTTCTTTTTCAGTGAAGAATTCAGTGAAGGAAACAATGTTGATGCAATCCCTCTACTGTCATCCTGTCAAAAATAATATAATAACAAAATAATTAAATTGGATGCTTCTCAGACATTTGGCAATTGTTCATTTTCTTCAGTTCTTAATCTCTAGATATTGAGTTACACTTCTACAGCAGTTTTAAACAAGTCCATGAAACAAAGCCAACATCGCCAAATGATCCCATCTGCAAAGTTTGATCACCAAAATTGCCAAATAAGTTACATGTTCCTCAGGAATTACCTGGACCCCAATCAAGATTAGCCTTTCTTGGTCGGAATTATGAAAGGGTGAACCTTCAATTCTATACCTCCATTGACAACGTAACAGTTTCTTGCTTCACATATCTTACCCTTATTATTAGGAATTTGGATCAGCAATCCCTACCTTTCTACAATTTTTAAGCGGCAACTAATTGCTATTCTCTTCGACCTTTTTTTTAAAACCGAAAAGATAGACCATGTACTAATCAAAGTTAGGATAATAATAAAAGGGTATACATGTAAGAGTGTCGAGCTAACTCATGAGCTTTGACGTTGTATTGCCTACTAATCCAGTGCACTGAAACATTAGTTTTATGCTTGAGAATATCTAAGCAATCATCTATAATTTTACCAAAATAAGATGAGTTTTCCATAGATGATTGAATAGAGCATTAGACTTTCTGAGCATCCACTGCAATAGAATACGAACCATGGATATATAAATCAACCCAGGATAGAAGAGAGTGACAAGCTATAGCTTCTGCTATCTTAGGCTCAAACACACCTGAATACAGACCTGAGAGAGCAAACGCAACATTTCCTTTGCTGTTTTTAACCACTTCTCCATAACCACTTTTGTTCATTTGGGGAAAGGACGCTGCATCTACAAAGCAATGCCACTGCAACGAATCACCTGCGTTTGGGTCACAAACAATAGTTCCATTCGGGTGAGAAGAGCCACCAGGACTGCTGGATACAGCAGAAATCGGGGTATAAAGGCCTCTTGCTGTTGTCCAATCTTGAAGAAACGAAGATGCCATCCCTCGAACTTGCGAGCAAGGCATGATCTTATCTTCCCAAACAAATTTGTTTCTGCTACACCATATCTGCCATAAGACCATGCAAACATTCCTCATTTAATCAACAGCGATAGCTTTGGAAGCATTGCAGACACAAGTAAATATATTCGACCTAAAATAACTAAAATTCAATCCAAATCTCTCTCGTGCATAGCAATCCAAAAAAACATGGAAACAGTCTTTATTACCTCCACAATGGCCACAACTTGAGTCAGTATTTCCTCTTCTAAATATTCTCTCTTTTGTAGGAAGAATACCCCTTAAAAGTCTTCACATGAAAGCTTTAACTTTAGGAGGGATTTTTAATTTCCACAAGAACTTCCATATATCAGCTCGCTCATCATAAGGACCCTTCTTCAAAAGAAGAGCTTGGTAATAATCAGATTGACAATGTGATTACCCCTGTTATCAAAGTGCCATAGCCATTTATCTTGTCTACTCCTCAAACCTAACGGAATCTTCAAAATATAATGCACATCCTCCTCACAGCACACCTTTTGAATCTTCTCCACATCCCAACATCTACTCTCCCAATTAATAAATGCATGAACCATCAGATTACAATCCCTAGCCCCTGTTCCTTCAAGCAATCGAAGATTTGAGTCCCTAGGTACCTAAGGATCCAACCAGAAATTGGTTGATTCCTCATCTCCAATCTGAATTCTGGCTCCTAACTTAAACAATTTCTTTGCTTGCAATATAACTCTCCTTGTAAAACTTGGGTTAGAACCCAAACCAACATTTGTGTAGTTGCCTCTACAAAAATATTTAGCCTTTAACACCCGAAAGAAGAGAGTGTTGGATTCCATAAGCACTCTCAAACCTTGCTTAGTAAGAATTGTTTATCATTGTTTCATGGAAACCCCAATCTACTTTATCATTGTTTCATGGATTCCATAGAAATTATCATTGTTTCATGGAAACCCCAATCTACTTTATCATAATGCTTCATATATGTCAATCTTTAATGCAGCAACCCTCGATACTCCTTGTTTAGCTTTCATCCCATGAATTAATTCAAAGGCAACTAAAACATTATCAGAGATTAACCTCCTTGAGACAAAAGCAGGCTGGTACTCAGAAATAAAATAAGGAATGATATGTTTCAACCGATTGGCTAATACCTTTGAAACTATTTTGTACAATACATTACATAAAGCTATAGGTCTTAGATCGGTCACATGCTCAGGATTAGTAATTTTTGGAATTAAAACAACTAGGTATTAGTCAACAGGAAAGGTACTTGACATAGGCCATGTATTAGAGTCTTTGACAATGTCATCGCCTATCACCCCCCAAACTTCTGTTTGATTATATGTTAATTAATGGAATGGAATGTAATGAAACAAAACGAAACAATTTATAATGAAATAGAATGTAATATAGTGAATTGTTGTTTGAGAGGAATAGAAGAGTTCATAATGCAATGTAGTGCAATGTTGTTTAGAAGATAGATGGAATAGAATGTAATGTAATGTATAATAAATAGCTATTATACCCCTGATATTAAAATGGTTGTTATAAGAAATTTTACGTTATGATTTTAAAATAGAAATTGGTTCTGCCGGATTCTGGCTGAACGGTGCGTTTCCATTGAGATCCATCGTCTTCTACCTT
>JANTPM010000008.1:6674244-6684413 GCA_025434745.1 Erythroxylum divaricatum
TTATATGTGATTTATATTTAAAAAATAATTTATTTATATTTTTATTTATATAGAAATATATACAAACAATTAAAGAACAATATATATATATTTTTTCTATTTTTTATTAATAAAAATTTTGTTAAATTTTATTATTAATTATATACAATTTATTATTAGTAATATAAAAATATTATTATTAAGGTAAGGAAAAATAATATAAAAATATTATTAATTATATACAATTTTTGTGGACTTAATAAATGAGTATGGGAAAAATAAGGTTAGAGTTAGAAGAAATAATTGGTATTAAGAAAAATTATTGATGGTATATTAAATAATATGGATTTATTAGTTTTGGAATAAGATGTTTCCTATTTTTACTATTTATGATAGAATGAAATGTAGCATGAAACTCTCTGTTTTTATTCCATTTTATTTCATTCTATTATAAAACCCTCGACCAAACGATAAAAGTATGTTACTTCACCCGTTATATTATTAACTCCTCAACTAAACAACGCGTGACACATCATGATATTAGTTTCCATAGCCTCTTGAGGAGGATAGCATTCATTCGTTATCCAGCTTTCTCCAAGAAATTCTGCTAATAGTGATAAAGATGGATAATTAAAAGCAACAATGCTTTGACATGGAGACCGGTCGTGTATTTCTTTACAAAAGAACGAGAAATGGCATTTTTTGAGACAACCCCACAGGTGATGTCTCTTTTGTCAGCGATTTCATTATCTTATAATTTTGCAGTTTGGATTTATTAGGCGTGCTTCTTCTTTTCAAAAATGTATACACGCAATGCAAAGTAAAAGCTTTGAAGAATAGTTTAGAAGCTAATGCGCACAAGATCTTGATGCATTCGTTAATGGAAGAAGAAGGAAGCTTTCTATATAAGTGGTGGCGAAGGCCTGTAGGTAGACTCCATCTCCCATCTTCATAGAAACAAATTAAAGAAAGTTCCGATCTTTACCATGTCTCCTGAATATTCCAACGACTCTTTCTACGTGTCATCCATCAAAACAGGCAGGGGACATCGTGATGATAAGCTCGATTTTACTTTTTACAGTCTGCAACACAAAGAGCCAACACCAGCAAAAACAACCTTGACATGCAAGGTTGCAAAAACTCTTGATGATGAAGCATTCGGGTTTTGGGACAGTCGGGGTTTCATTGATGAATATGAATCGGAAACTAGGAAGAGACACGATGATGATGATGATGAGTCATGGAAGGATTTGGTTACTAAAAATTCCATGGCTTTATCAAGTGCTGCAGATACAAAGGCGTCGATGACACCACTGAAGCCACCGCCTCGTCTCCAGTACGTTAATGAGGTCGACTACCCCAAGTCCGGTGGCCAAAGCCCCGCCATGTTGTCTCCGAGAGCTCCAACTTCGACGTTTAAGCATCTATTTTCACGGCGGAACTATTGGAATGATGATTATGACCCGTTCATGGTGGCTCTTGAGAACGTAAAAGAAGAGAAGAAATCAGGAATATGGCATTACAGTCGTGTTCGACCATTGCCGCCTTCATGCATTAGACCCCACATGGACTTGGATGATTGCTACAACCACTGTCCAGACCACCATTCTGGTCCGCTCCACAAGCGAATCTATAAGTCCACGTCATTTAGGTACTTCAGTAGAGAAACGAAGTCCGATGAGTTCGTGGGCTACGACAACAGACAAAGCCAAGAATCTGATTCACTCTACAATCGTGTTTCTCATTCCATGCGATTCCCCAGCTTCAGAAGAGATACGGACAGTCCTCAAGAACCTGTTGAACATGTCCTAGGAAGCCCAAAACCTAAAGGAGCTGCGTTTGCGAGGCATGTGAGGTTGGCGAAAATGGAGCATGAAAAGCACAGAAAACATGCAACATATCCTTTTCAATCAGAAGAAGTAGGAGAGAAAGAGAAGGCTGAAAGTGATCGTGAGGGGAGTATAAGTAAGAGACAGAAGATGAAGAAGTTTTTAAAGAAGAGCTTAGCAATAGTGAAACGAGGTGATAAAGATAACAAAACACAGCCTGGAAATTTCAGATTTCTGAGCCAATTAAGCTTTAAGTCCATGAAATCAGAAGGGAGTGAATTGCATGGAGTAGGATCAAAACTGGCATTTCAAGATAACAGTCCAAGGAGTGATCATTGGACAGCAACAAAATCAAGACTCTTTTCACGCCTTGGTCATAGTGCAAGATATTGAAGGATGCTTTGATAGCAATATTGTTCCAACTATCAAAGACTGGCATTTATTTGATATGTCTTTCCAGATTATCCAAACCGAAAGAAGAAAAATAAATGAATTCCATGTAAAGAAGTTCACAAAAGGACTTCAGGTTTTTATATACATGATTTACTATGTAATAACTTCTTGCAGTGTGTGGATTTATTGTAATAAAACATTTTTTTAGTCAAGTTGCCTAAAGAAGAGTTCATCGTAGACTACAACCACTTACCGGACTATTGTTCACAGTGGCTTGGAGGACAGAAAGTCACCAAGTTCCATGGTTACAGACTTTCATTGCTGTTCTTCAATGATTTCCAACTAAAACTCGTCCTATTCGTGACATAAATTTCCTAATCATGTTTGCATTAATGGGAGACATATTACATACATCAGAATCACATGTCATGACCATGCAATCCCCTCCAAAAAAATGCCAAAGCACAATGTAAGACAGATAAAACTGACATCCCCACTTATACAGTTGAGCTACAAGACCATCTTAGACATGCTGTTTATATGATAGGCTGCTCTGACTTGATTTCTAGAATCCATACCAGAACCATGGTGTGTTCAGGGTTCTATTCCAAGACTTCACTTGGCCAAAGCTGCTTCCACTTGGAAATTTCTTCATTGTTATATAGCTTCCTGATTCCACCATAAAATCCATCAGCCTCATTCCCCTCTTCTCTATGGTCTTTCCTGTCAATTATTGTCTGTCTCCATCGTGAACCAGGAGTATATTGATGGAACTCTAACACTACGGTGTCTGCTACCACAAATTTAACGATGTAAGTGTGACAATTTAATGTTAAGTGTGAGGAAAAGACAGTAATCCAAGTATCTACAATTGTGTCAAACATGTATTATGGGATTGCCCAAACATGATAAAATTATGGCAACATATTAAAATTCTGGAGACGATAGAGATGTTCATATGTTTCATAGTTCTTTTGTTTTGTTTAACCTTCACAAATTATGTAATTGTAATATTTCATAAAGTTACAAGTCGTGATCATAAATTGCCGCCATAAAAAAACAAACACTAAGCCGATGAGTGGACAGTCGCCTTTCTAGCTGATTTTTACAAAAGGAAATCCCACCAGAAACGTTACGTTTCAATGGAGAGAACTTCTTGAGGTCAATTGGGAAAATTGATTTCATCTTTCAGCGTAAGTTTCAACAGCTATAATGGATGACATCATATCCTACAAGCCCATTTTCATATCCTACAAGCCCATTTTCTTAGCCAGATCATATATTCTATTCCCTCAGGTTGCAAATAGCAGGGGGAAAAGGGTTTCTTCTGGTGATGTAATGTGACCAATGAGTCATCCAATGATAAGAATCAATTGAAGGCAAAGGAGGTCCATCAAATTCCAAAGAAGATGGAAAATGGAGTTGAAAGTTGGAAAGCCAACAATAACTAAAGCAGCCCCACATAGCCGAAAGGTTCCATCTTAACACACTGATGGAAACCTATAGCAGACATGAAGTTTTTAAGGGCAGTTGGCCCATCAATATTCCAAAGAGGCAGAAGTTACTTTATGTCGGTAGAAGTTGAAACATACACAGAAGCATTTGTATCGAGGACCAAAGAAATAGCATAACTAGTGGTCCACAAATGGAAAAGTTGGAATCCAGAAAAGGAGGAGGTCTAATAAGTGGAAGCATACTGAAAGATATTAAAGGGCTTGTTTCAAGAACCCGAACTTATTATTCAAGAATGGTCCATTACTGAAACCTACCACTTTCTCCTAAGAAGAGAATACACATAGCAAAGATATAGAATCCCAAGGATTTTAAAATCTCCATGCACTTAGAAGCAGCGTAGAAAAAAGATGAACTCACCGCTACCATGACACCGGCAGAAAGTTTCATTCCCATCACATGACTCCAAGTGACCAACAACACCATACCACCAACCTGAGATGCATAACATATGTAATAAAAAAAGACCAACTTAGTAATGTTCACGGGCATCATATGTTAGTGCTGGCATAGTTCATGGTAAATTGGTGCTCTGCTATTTTTCAAAAAAAAAAATAATGGTGCTCTGCTGTCTCTGGCTATTACTGACAATGGATTAAGTTCACCGCTATTTAAAAAGTTGTCTCCGGCATCTTTTTTTATGGACAATAAGACGATGATTAAGGTTGAATATGACTTTTCGACAAACATTTAGAGAAAACTGATAATGGAGGGAAGAACATACCATAAGGAAACTCTTTGTTTCTTCTCCATTGAATCTCAATGTTGTCCCCAGGGCGAAGATCATTCAAGCAATCAGTGATATGTAGATCGTGCGGAGAAGTGTCAACAGGTGGTGCTCTAAGCCTTTCCCATGGCACATTATCCTCTACAGCTACTGCTCTCCTTCCATGTGGTGGGTATCTGAAGCAAAAGTAAATTAGAATAAAAAATTTAGTCAACCAGTTTAACCATTTTGTAATCCTTGCTCTATTCGTTATTGAGACATAAGCACCCTTTCGAGGCAAAAAGCTGCTTCCAGAATCTATAATACCAGATTTACCTTCAAGCTCCAATAACAAGTGAACTATTGAGAATCAAAGTCCGAAAAGACAGCGTTTTCAATTACCTGGCTTGAAATGAGTCTGTGCGAGGATCATAGCTAAGATCAGCGTCATAGCACGACAATATGAACCCAACATTCCCATTCTGCCAAAGAGCAGATGCAAGAATCGTTATTACAAGAACAAACCCCTTAAAGCAAGACAGACTAATGCTCTATACTGTTTTTAACGAAGAACTAAATCACAGAGTAGTGATCCTAATAATTAAAATTTTAGAACTTTGAGCCAAGTAAAGATAGCATGTGCATGATCATCATCACCTGTCGGTTATAGACCTGAGCTGGGAACCAGAAGCGGCCATTTTCAAGTGCAAGGTACCAGGACATGATTGAATCAACAGGCAAAGGACAGCTGTGCTTGCTATCAACATAAACCTTTGATCTAATCCAAGAAATGGGTGAAACCATAGACAGAAGCTTCATGAGCCCCTTTTGGTTGCCCTGATTACAACTGGAGAAATCTTTTCTAGTAGCTAAATACCATTGCCACTCTCTATAAGCAGCAGGTCCAATAATCTTTCCCCATTTCTGCTTCATATGTCTTCCCCACAAGTGATCGCTCGTGCACCTTTCTCTCAAAGAAGTACACACACCCGCCATATTACAAAGCCCCGCAGGTGGCAGCCTCTCAAGAATGCACTCCAAGGCCAGTTCTGGCAAGTCCAAAACTGACATCCCTCCATTCTCATCCTCATTCTTTTGTATATACGTATTAGAAGTTAAAGCCATTCTCTTCAAGGGAAGTCTTGAGGAGATTCTGGTGATGTAAAGACTTTTGGAAAGGGTATTCTTTATCGAAGCTAGATTAGAGAATGGAACCAACTCTTTACAGAACAACTGTGACAACAATAGCACATCACTTGCCCATGGAGGCAGTGGTTTGAGAGAAAGCAGGGACTTTAAAAAGAAGAGGAAGGAAAAGCAAGTGATCAACAAGTAAAGTACCATTTAGAGGAAAGGGAGGATTCGATTGCGGGTCAAATACAAGTTTGGTATAAAACGTTACAGGATGAAGTGGAAGAACCAACCAATTGTTGAAGAGCAGTATCAAATAGAAACAAGAAGGAAAGGGACAAACAAGTCCCTCCTCCTTCCAACACCCCACGTTAAAAAATTACAAGGTGGGACCTTGAACATGGAAATTAGCAGAAATTGATTGGGAAAAACCTTCCAAAATTAGGGGTTTTTATTGATTGATTAGAGAAAGCCCACCAAAACCCAGGAGTGGGACTCCTCGTCTAAAGCTTTAATTTACTCACAGAGCCGAAGCTTTCATTAAAAAAAGAACAAACCTTTCTATCTTTGGTGAGATGTCAACTTAACACAAACTCCAGAATCCAGATCAAACAATAATAGGGAGATCACACAAATCTCCTCTTCTAAACCGATTCGTACAGACAGCCTAAACAGCTGTCATTCGAAAAAGAGTGGAGTATAGAATCATGCACAGGGAAGAAGGTGGGAAGATAGTGAAAGGAGATTAGATCAACATTCCCACCGGAGAGAAAGCAGTGACGGTCGTGGGGTATAGAGAAAGTATGGGTCTTCTGACACCTGGAAATCCCAAGAAGAAAGCAAAAAGCATGGGAAGAGAAGTCTAGAAACAGAGACCCGTATCCTCAGCTATCTTAATCATGACAAAATTGAACAGAAACCTATAGAAAACAAATAAGACGGATCATGGAAAAGAAGAATACAGATCTGGGGTTGTTGAGAAACAACGGTTAGGTGCACCCAACAACCCTCAAAGATCTGTATAAGATTCCACTAAACACAATAAGAACAAATGCTAAAAGAGGACATATAAGACAAGGAAAATTAATATGATCCCTCGCCTCGCCTCGCCTCAAATCAATCAATCAAATTTCTTTAAATCCTTCGACAATGAACACCTCTCCGCCCTCTCTCCCTCTCTCTCAGCATCAAAATAGTAAACACCAAGTAGCGGTGGAAGATAGAGAGAGCTATATATGAATAAACTCAAGTAATGTGTGGTTATGGTTACGGAGAAACTTGTAGTCGTAACGTCTCGTCATCCATTGTAAAATCCTGACAATGCTGAGCTAAATTTGCAACCCCTGAAAAAAGAAAAGAACAGAAAAACAGTTGAAAAAGAAACAGACAACGTTACCATAGGTAACTAAGACTTACCCTCCATTTGGTTAGTGTCTTCAAGGATGAGACAGTAGATAAAGACGCAAAAGTTCTATCCTTCGTTCTATTTAGTTGCTGTCTTCTTCACGATTTCTGTCATATCTTCAAGAGATAAAGACACAAATTTCTGTCCATTACAAAACTGAGGTACAGAAAATATTTGTCATGATACAAGGTGATCAGGGTTGCCTAGATATGCCACGTTTTCAGTTGTTCTCTACCTTCATTAGCTCTTCTTCGTTCATTAACTTTATTAATAAAATCATTAAAAAAATATTAGGAAAAGCTAATAAATATAGATTGAAAAAGGGTGAAAAGTTAATATTATAAGATTTTATTATAAAACTTCGGACTACATGTAATAATAATGCCGAGGAACTATAATTAGAGAAAATTTACTTTTCTTAATTTATTATAAAATATAATTTTTTATTTTTTAATTAAATGCACAAATTAGTAACAACATTCGTCATTGTCAACACTTAATTAAAATTCCGCTAAGACATCAAATTTAAAGAAGTTCCATAGTATAAAACATTACCTTAACATAATTAGTAACAAGACTATAAGCATGAATATCTCTTCCCGTTTATTTTTTGGTCGAGGACAGAACAATAAAAACACCCTTAATATTGTACATAAAATCCTCTGGGTATTTTTTTGGGAATATAATTTCTTATTTAATATATAAATAAATTTAGGTATTTGTTTTTGTATTTTTTAATTATGATAATTTTTATTTAAAATTTTATAAAGTATTTTTTTAATAAGGAGTAGATAAATTATGAGCTTTTGATTAAATATTAGTTGTCCGTGATTGACTTATCTCATTAACTTCCATTAATTAACAATGATTTAAAATTTTAATCAATTTGGTCGATTCAATTATAAAAATCTTAAACGTTTAACTTTTCGATCTCATTTAATAATGTATTTTTTAATTAAATTTTAAATTATTTAATAAATATTTAAGGTACAAAGATGTGTTGATCTCAAATATCCAAGATTTTTCTTTTTAAAAAATCTCAAATACCTAAAAGAACATATCATCAAAAAAGTCAATCCAATTGATGTAAGAGTGAATTAATGTTTCCACTTTTTTTTTATTAAGATTTGTATTTATTAAGACGAGAAGTTCAAATTTAGAACATTAAATTAATAAACAGGACTTATCAATTGGTAGGCATGAATATATAAATAACTTAGCTTAAAGGGGTTAGTGATTTCAACGGTGGATCACTTGAGCTTAATGTCATAAAGTTGACACCTACGAAGGCAACTTGTTTTCGACTATTGGTCGGCAAAGTGGGGCATCGATGCTTCATTAGAGGAAGGAGGAAGGACCCAATTTGTGAAGCCTTCACCTAATCTAGTGGCTATTAGTTGTCATATTTATGACAGAATTAATAGCAAGCAACAAAAGATTATGCGTGTTTTGTCTAGACGTGGTTTTGTCGGATTTTGGTAGGACTAAGCGCTGCTGCTTGGATTTATGGGATTGGCTGATTTTGACTCTAAGATTCCTGCAAAACAATAAAGACACGCCGAAAGTTGATTTCAAGTAGGCCCCTCTGACACTCAAGTCAGTGTTTTGTGAGAATTTTGGTGGCTGGTAAATAATGAAAAATAGGGTTCTTGAAAATCATACTTTTTTAATGATGAGGTAATAAATTTATATGGCTAATACTTGTAAGAAATAGATCAATCCTTAAGAGGTGGGCCGATCGACCCATGCACTATTTTAGATCTGTGATTGGGCCTAATACGACTGATCCAATCAAAGTGAATTAGTAAGCACCCACTTTCAGAGAAGGTGGTCTCTCCTCCTTATGTTATGGAACAAGAGACAAACGTGTCTTCACATGGATCGTTCACGGTTTTAGATCTCTGTATGATATGCAATCTTTTGATGCTTAATTGTCTCCTAAAGTTTAAGCATCAAAATCGTCAATCTTTTTTGAGTAATTATTTGTCCTCCCACCATATTTTTCACTTGATAATCAAACGGACTTTGAGTTATTATAGTCATTTAATAATAACTGGTAAAGTTATTCCTCTTTAATCATAAAGTTATATGTTTAAGTCAGATAAACAATTTCTTTGTAAAGATGCAAAAAGAAAACTCTATATATCACGATCCTTTCCAGACTCCAATAAAGCGGGAAGTTTTGTACATTAGGGAAGTTGATTTGATAATTATTTAATGAATATTTTATTTAGAATATATCGTTTACCATTATTGTATAATTTTTATGAATTTTCATAAAATTGCACATTTTGCAATGCTATCACATTGTTTGCCTTGCCTTTCTTTTTTTTGTTAAGCTTACGAGGTGTTTTATGAGGGTCTCAACTCATTAGAAGACACCTTTAAGTCAACCACTCTCAGACTAATTTCAGCTCGCATCGGGTCAGTCCGTAAGGGATGAAGTGTTAGCCAAACAGATTTTTCCATTTCTAATATTCGAACTTAAAACTTCTGATTAAGAGATGAGAGTACTGAACCACTCATACCAACCTATTTGGTTGCCTTTCTTTAAAATTTCTTATGTATTCTAACTGCATGCGTTAATAAGGCTCGGTCATGAGTGCCATGGCTCTTCTTCTTCAGATTTGAGACGAAATGGATTGTCCGAGCTTCAGTGGAACTTGACTTCTGCAATTGGTGCCAACTTGTAAATACAGAGAATAAATGAAAGTCATGAGGATTAGGAAAGAAGAGTGAAGGGTTGTGTTTACATTTTTTTTAATGTAAAACAGAAACAAAACACGACCGCAGTAATATCTTTGGTTCCAAATGACTGAGTTTAGTTTGGTGGAGTTGGCGAGCCAATAATCTGAAAGCCCAATCCAGTGCGAGACGGCTTGGCCTGGATTGATTAATGGATGCTCTGTAGCTTCATTCCACGTTGTCTTTTATTCCACGTGGGTTAGTGCATGAATCAAAGTAAACTTGTTACTCCCTCCGATTTATAATATGAGTCATTTTAAAAAAATACACGTTTATTAAAAAAGTTAATGAAATTATAGATATACCCTTATTAATACTCCCATAAAATTGCCTCGTGACTCCAGTAATCAGCATCTTAAATTAAAATGTGAGAGAAATTATGTTGAAATTGTCTTGAAATTGTGATCTGTATAATTAAGATGAAAGAGAAATGAAAGGTTAATTTTGAAAGAAAAATTATAAACATGCA
>JANTPM010000008.1:6787340-6797835 GCA_025434745.1 Erythroxylum divaricatum
TCATCGTAATTATACAGATCACAATTTTCAGGCAATTTAATACTCCAATGTAATTTCTCTCACATGCTAATAAGGTAATTCAAAGCCTTTCAGTTCTCAACAACATTCATTCATTATTTAATGAGAATATTAATAAGAGTATATCTATAATTTCATTAACTTTCTTAATAAACGTATATTTTTCTAATACGATTCTTATTATAAAACGGAAAAAATGAGGTATTGGAGCTGGAGGATAGATTAAATACTCAATATGCACAATAACACAGCGGTTGGTTACTGTCTCCATGGATGAAAACAGTAGATAGGGACGTAAAAGTCTCGCATTTCGTAGCATTTATTTGCTGTCTTCATTTATTTTCATCCCGTCTCTAGATTATAGTGACAGAAGTTTTTTTGTACCTCCCAATAACTATGGTACAAATTTTCTTGTCCCGGGGCGGAAACAAAACTCAAAGCAAAAATACCCCTTTACCCTCCCAACTCTCCGTCGAAACCTACCTCAACATTTCTCCCAACTCTCTCTCGCAAAGCTTCGTCTCTGTGGTTCGTGTCGGCTGAAAGGTATTCTCCACTGCATTATATTTCTGTTCGTTTCTTCTTCCTTCTTTGCCTCTTCTGTGTTCGGTTTCCTTCTTTGCGTGAAGGGTCGATCTCATCTCTTTCTGGATTTTAACAAAACCCCCAAATGCCTTAATATTTCTGTTCATTTCGTCTTCCTTCTTTGCCTCTTCTGTTTTCGGTTTCCTTCTTTGCGTGAAGGGTCGATCTCATCTCTTTCTGGATTTTTTTGGGTTTTGTTCTCGTTCAATTGCAGCTGTATCTGATCGTTGTAGGGTTTGAATTTTATTTAATCGGGAAGTAATGTCTGGAGGACCTGGGCTTGAGTCTCTCGTTGATCGTAAGTTTGCTTTTGAGTATCTTGTTTTAATTTATTATTCTCTTGTAAGTTAATGTTACTTCGTGTTTTGTTCGAAGTTTTTTCCGAATTTTTCGCCATGTTATGAACTTGAAGAATTTGTAATTGCGGTTTAAATTCTGAACTAAAGGTTGTTATTTCAACAGAAAAGATCCGTAGAATTCTGGAAAGATGGTACATATGTGTGTAAAATTGATTCCATTGAGAAGTTACTTAACAATACAAGCTTGCAGAGTCAAGTGTATGCCTTGGCTGGAACTTTCTGAAAAGCCTTTAATGATTTGCTGAATTATGATGAAAGGAAGAGTTGATAAATACTCGATGTTTCATTGCATTCAAGTTATTTTGGTGAATTTGTACTGGCCTTCATTTTTTAATTTTGTCATGTTTCAAACTACTTCCTTTTGCACAGAGACAATTTCGGTTATCACAAATGATGGCCGCAACATAGTGGTATGTTGTGCTATTCATTTCATGTTATCTTTTACTGTGAAGTCTACATTTTTGCTTTTATTTCAATGTTTTTCATTTCAATACAGGGGGTTTTGAAGGGTTTTGACCAGGCCACAAATATTATTCTTGATGAATCCCATGAACGTGTTTACTCCACCAAGGTTTGTATCCGTGGCCATCAAGCTTCATATTTCATTTTCATTTTTTTTGACCATCTTGACACCTAAATTTATCATAAAAAGGGGAGTATGCTATTGTAGAAATTGGATTCTGTTTACGTCGCTATACTTTACCTAAGTGTCATTATGTGTTTATAGCTAGGCAACATGATAATTCATGCTAAAAACAGCTTGTTCACTCCCATGCAGGAAGGTGTAACACAACTTGTTCTGGGTTTGTACATAATACGAGGTGACAACATGTAAATTCCGCCACAAACATATACTTTTACCTTTACATTACAATGTTATATATGCCACTATGGGAAAATTTATGCTAGTTCCTTTGTTACAAAGACTTCTGCTCTTGAATTCTTTGCAGAAGCGTAGTTGGTGAACTTGATGAAGAGCTTGATTCTCAACTTGACTTGTCAAATTTAAGAGCTCATCCTCTCAAGCCCGTTATCCACTGATCAGATTTTTTTGATTCTGCAAGGACCAGAAGATTGCATGTTTAGTGGATTTCTTGATTCTCATCCTCCATGTCGCAACATATAAATTTCTAACGCTTGTGGACCTAGATCTGCTTCATTGTGACTTGTCTGATTTCCACCCAAGGCGGGCGTCTATTTTGTCTTGGAAATTGTATGAAACGGGTAAATTTTCCATGGTTAGACCACTCTTTACCTTTTATGTAATGAAAAATTGCAGTTGGATTATTATGTATCAATAGCCTGATGATTGTGCAATTTCTAATTGAATCATACCAAAGTTTCCTAAGGAGCTTGTTAGCAATAAGACCATAAATCAACATTACCAACAAGGTTGAACCGGGTCGGGTCTGGGTCTCCTTAGGTCCGATATAATTTGACACGTTTTGAGTTGAATCAAAATTTTTGTTTTTGTCATTTCTAATTACTATAACGTTGAATTTTGGACACACGTGGAATATCTCATTCCAATCTTCCTTGCCAGCATCTTGTTTGAATTAGCAAAGTCACACTCATGGTCATGTGGTAGATGGACCCCTACAATGTACGACATTTATTTTCTAGCATTCCACGTCAGAAGATAGCATCAAATTCAGTAATCATGCTAATAAGCGAAAAACATGACCTCCATAAATTACTTATTATTCTCATTTACACGATCTTATATGAAAAAGATGGATTTGTTAATAATAAATAATATATAATTTTCAAGATTTTTAATTTAATATGTAAATATTTAAAATTAATTGATTAATTCTTTAAAATTATAATAATATTAAAATTTTAAACTTTTTTTAAATATATTAATTCCTTTATCACTGAGCTCCCATAAGATCTTACAAGGTGAGGTGAAATAAAAACCTAAATATACCCCTCTGTGTTTGGTTCCTGTCCTCGTTAGTGGAGACAGTAGACGAAACAGAAAAATCCATCTTCCTAACACGTTTGGTTGCTGTCTCTGAATTTTTGTCCACCACTTTCGGTAGACAGGGACAAGTTTTTTTGTCCCTCCCAAAAAAGAAGGACAGGGACACTTGTCCCTGTCTCCCCCTTCAACCAACCACTATGTTATTATTAGTTATAACATATTAATGTTTTGTTTTTTTATTATTGTTATTATTATTAGTATTATAATAATTTTATTTATTATTATTATTATTAATTTTGTATTAATTATTGTTGTTCTTAATATTATTACTATTGTTATCATACATTTTTTATTATTATAATAAATTTCTTATTATTATTATTATTATTATTATTTTGTATTTATTATAATTCAAATTTATTGTTATTATTATCCGTTCTGTCCACTGCAACTAAACGCATTCTGTCCTCGAGACAGAAACAGAAATCTCTGTTCTGTCCACCACAACCAAACATCTCACTGTCTCCAGTATTTGTTCTGTTCCGTCCTGTTCCGTTTCTCCTCCAGCTAATGAAGACAACAACCATACGCAAGGTTATCAAGAGTCTATTTTCATCTAGACCTTGGATTACACACTATGAGCCTACAAGAGGGCCTTTTTTGGGGGGTTCAATTCTTCTGTCCCATTTTGCCCAGTACCCTCTGTCCCACCAACATCCCAACCATACAATAACTAAGAGAGAAAAGATTTAAATGGCTAAGATGTTGTTGAGACAGAAGGTACTGGGCAAAATAGGACAGAAAATCTCATGCCTTTTTTGGGACCACTCTTTTTGTAATTCTCTTCCCAAATTATTTTTTTGAGATTCGAACTTACGACCTTCAATAAATTTAGGTCAAACCTGACGACCCTGATACTACTAAAAAGAAGGACAAGGTAACTCAATTCTAACATGTTTTCCTGATTTTCATATGCTCTAAATAAGACCCACTTTTTACATGGGCCCACCTTCTCCTCATCTAATCCAATCCACCTTTCTTACCTGTGAAATTAAAGGGATAAGATCTTCTGATCTCTTTTTTATATACTTATTATTAGTCATTTTATCTTAGTCATCTATTTATATAAATCTTATATAAATAAATATACAAAATATAATAGCATAAAATAGGTACATAAAAAAAAAGAATAAGAGAATCTGAGGCCGAAATTAAAACGGCAGACTTTGCTTTGTAGTAATATAAAAAGGCAAGCAGTATAAGAAGAAGCAGAAGAGAGGTCAACATCTTATCAATCACAACACACGTCTTTTCTTCTTATCCAATGTTCTGTACCTGCAATCATCATTTTCTTTTAGTATTAAACGTAGAAGAAGATTATGAAATCGTAAATATACAACCTTTCATTTCATGTACCTTGGCTTTGGCTTAGATCTGTCTACGTATGTGTGTGTGTGTATATATATAGGGGGGAGAGAGAGAGGAGACTTACGTTGATTGAAAGAAGTTGAAGACTTTGGAAGTTCAAGTTTTGAAGCGTGTTTTGCCAAAGGCTATTGGTCTTAGTAAGGAAAAGGGATGGGAAATGCGAATGGGAGAGAAGAAGATGGATTCAGAGATGAATCCCAGCAAGTTGGCATCTTGCACAACGGTGGTCGGAGTGTAGCGTCTATAGAGTCCATGTCTGCCAGTGTTAGTCCTCCACATAGCCCTGCTCCTTCTAATTCCCCTCTCTTGTTCGCTCCTCAGGTTAATATCTTTTTCTTTTCGGTGATTAATTAATTGGTTTGGTATCAACAAGTTAAGCTAGTATTCAATTCATTGTTTTTGAAGTGTAATTGGATCAACTTCTGTTGATTTTTGGTGCTTGTTTCGATATCTGAGATTAGGGGCGTCACCACTTTGTTTAGGAATTAGGAGCTTGAATTGTTTGTTTCCTTTTCTGTTTTCCCTGGTGTTGGTAAATTAGCCACTTTGTTTCTTGTACATGGGTTAATAACAAAAGGATTTGAATACTTATTGGCATGTTGCTGACTATGTTAACTCTACTGGATTGCTGTTGAAAGAGTTGGAAAAGAAAATTAGAAGATAAATCCATGATTAAGCAAACAATTATGTGAAATCTTTGCAGCAGACATGCTGTTTCTTTGGTTGAATGAATTTATGAATTGGTTGCCTGGTTAAAATGTTCTTGCGTTTTCATATTTTATTTTCATCTCATGCCATACTTTTGACTTCTGATTCATTCCTTACATCTGACTATTAATAGCAGATTCAAGCACTGTTTAATCTTAGTATTATTAAGTGCTCGTGTCATGCTTATATTTGACTTGAAAACCAGCTACGTATTTGAATGCATTTTCAAGCAAACTACTGCGATAACTTCTACAAAGATGACAATCACCTTGATCTCATACCTAACTTTTCTACCTTGATTCCCATTCTAATTGCATCTCACCACTCTGACTTAAAAACATTATTCAAGGGCATTCATTCAGCACTCCATATAGAATTGAACATGTGGCAAGCTCCGATTAAAGTGTTGACTTGATTTTACAAGTATGCGTTCATAATTCACTCTTATGCTTATTTTCCTTATTGTTGCTTTCCAACTTTGAATATACCAATTAAGGGCATTTAGCTATTATTTCGCAAATGATGATGACTATCTGGGCTTTGTGTTTTTAATTCTAAGCATTGACTAGAAGCTTGCAAGTGGTAGTGTTAACTGGCTTGGTTGATGAGTTCTATGTAGCTAGATAGGGATAATTATGTTCTGATCTTTGTAAAATTATTGAGGAGATGAGCTTATACACTGTTTGATTTTGGATGCTAACATCCTTTATATTAGATGAAAACAAATGAGGAGATTGACTGTTGGAAAGTGATGTTCGGCCTTTTAGGGTTGGCATAGTGGCAGCTACTAGATAACATGAAAATGATTGTGAGATGTGTTGGAATTGTTGGACTCATTTTTCCACATTGGATTTCTATCCAACCCGACTCTTGTGTTTGTCAATTTATCTGTTCATGCAAATTCAAAGAGTTGGAAAGTTTCAATAGGTTCAAAGTGCTTGACTACATCTCGCTGAAATGAATGTTATTCTGATGGTTGTGACTTAAGGATCTTGTCTACATCTCCCTGGGTAATTTGCCTTATACCTGATTTGCTGTATTTCATCTGTGCGTTTGCAGGTTCCTGTTGCTCCCTTACAAAGGACTGATGGCCCCACTCACCTTAATCAAATGTGGGGAAATGAGTCTCACGGAATGGTTGACTACACCACTGAACAACGAATCCCTATCATTATTACCTGGAATTATGGTGGTTCTGATGTGTGTGTGGAGGGATCTTGGGACAACTGGGCATCAAGGCAACTTTCAACTAATTAATTCTTTGTGAATATAGTGGAGACTTATGACTATCAGTCAGCACGTAATGATTGGGGATACTGTCTGTGGTTGCAGGAAGCAATTACAAAGATCTGGTACAGATCATTCTATTCTTTTAGTCCTCCCAGAAGGTGTATACCATTACAAGTTCATTGTGGACGGAGAGTGGAGATATATTCCAGATCTTCCTTATGTGGCCGATGAAGTGGGTCGTTTCTGTAATCTTCTTGACGTTAATGTAAGCATCGTTCATTGGCACTGGCCGGCATTTGAGGCCCCTTAACTATGAGCTTGTATTCTTTCAGTATGGTTCTTGAGTGTGCTTGTTCTTCCTTCTGAGATATCATAAGATAGATTTGAAAGATAGTGAAGACAAACCATATTCAACATATGCAATAACACGGGGAAACGCACCTAGATTTTCACCTTCACTTGCAGAGGGGTTGCACAGTCTCTAATGCATTTTGTGAGCTTGAATACTTTTAGTTGAACATTCTTACTTCATTTGACAGCTTTGGCCCTTTCTGTTCCTATTGTAGTGGGCTTAGAGGCAGGGAGTACTTTTATTATAACAATTTAGACTTTCTACAGTTGTGTAGTCTCCAGAATTCAACTGTCATAAAGTTCTTGCTTGATTAGCTGCATCTTATTCTTTACATGCTACTATTGCTTAAGAATTTATAATCACTTTTATGACAAAAGAGCTGCAACATGGATGCATGTGCAACCAATTCTTTCATAGATGATAAGTGCTGGAAATAGGCGATAAACATCCTAGTTTCTGACGGAGTTTTGATTTTTCATGTAGGACTACGTGCCAGAAAATCTGGATAGCGTAAAACAGTTTGAGGCTCCGCCATCTCCAGACAATTCCTACAGTCAGACTCTTCCAGTTGAGGAAGATTTTGCCAAGGAGCCTGTACTAGTTCCACCACAGCTGCATCTAACTTTGCTTGATATGGATAATACAGACGAAGCTTCTTCTTCGAAACAGCAGCATGTTGTACTTAACCACCTTTTTATTGAGAAAGGATGCGCATCTCAGTCCCTAATTGCTTTGGGAATGACTCATAGGTTCCAATCCAAATACGTGACGGTTGTTCTGTATAAACCACGCAAAAGGTAGCACCCTCCCACTTTTTCTGTTTGCCTTTGTTAAGCAAACTTTGTCTATTTCACGTAACTGCACTAATGTATTCTAATAGTTTTCTCTGTAGTTGACATGCGTTCACTTTTTTAAGTTTTCTTCTGTTCAAGCTCTTTTCTATAAAAATGTACTTGCAGTGGGATGAAAGATACTAATTTTCCAGTTAGCGTATGATCAGACCCTGAACTCTTGTCTTTCGTCGATACTAATGTTCCAGTTAGTGTATGATCAGACCCTGAACTCTTGTCTTTCGTCGTACTTTCCAGTGAGTTGATAGGAAACAGATACATAAATTTTGAAAAGGATTCACTGTTACACCAAACAATGTACAAACTTCCTGGCTAAAACAGTGGGGCTGTAAACCCCACCAATTTGAGCCACAAAGAAGTGTCTTTCCAAGGTTAACGGATCATGTCATTGGTAGTTTGGTACTCTGAGATCATGACACAGAAGGAACTTTTTAGTTCGAAGAGTTCCTTAAGATGCTACATTGATTTCGGAATTTTGTGTCGATTCCTGCATTGGGAGGTCTTGCAACTCTTGCCATTCAAGCTTTCCAAAAGGAACTGTTTAATAAATATCCTTAAACCGGTGGTCAGAGTTTTTTTTTTTTTCTGCATGTCTTAGGAGGATCCTAATTATAGGAAGGCATCTTTAAGCTATTCATTCTTAGACTAATTCTCATTCGAATTAGGTAAGTTCTTTGCGGAAGGTAAAACCCTGACCTTAAATTTTAAATAGCTGCATACGTGAAAATAATTTGAACCCGAGATCTTATTTAAGATGAAAGCCTTTTAAATGAAGCATAGGTGAAGAGTTGTACTGTTGCCCAATGCCCACTATCGAAACATTAGTTTCCAGGGATCTTTGATATTTAGTTATGGAGATTTGGTTCTATGAATCTATTCTCGGTATATCAGGTAAGATCTGTTACAGGCGGCGACAAAGTATGCTCTGTGTGATGCCTTGGAAAAGAAAATGCAGTTCACCTAATCCATTAACATCCATCTATTTAAAAGAGTCTCATTTATTGAATAGATATATATTCATTGAATATGATAGACATGAAATGTTAGGAATCTCTTCAGAGTATATTCACATTATTGATCTTTTTTCTATGTTTAGAAGAAAGAATAATTACTAAGAACATTATTCATTGTATAAAGATAACAAAATACACATTATCTCGTTAACAAAATACAAATTATCTCGTTTTCTTTTTTTTTTTCTTTTGAAGGAAAAAAAGATCATATTGCAGTTTGAAAAATATGCACTTAATAGCTCCAAAAGAATGCGGCTGGTTAAGTGCAAAACATGAACTGCAACCAATAACATACCATCTGGGTTTGAAGTTGATGTGTTGTAAACAATGTGATCAGAGAATATTTTCAATTTACGAGTGCAAATCTGATTACAAATAATCAAAGGGATGAGAGGATGATTAGGGTGGCGGAGTGCTGGGTAGTGAAGTCAGGAAGTGGTGAACGAAGGAGTGGGTGGGTCAGGAGTAGTAGAAACAGTTGATATAGTATGGGAAGTAGCAGGTGGTAGGAAAAAATGTACCAAAGGTAGAGAAGTGGTAGGAGAAGAAGGAGAAGTGTAATAAATTAAAGAATTGAGCTTCAAGATATATATATATTTAGTGCCCTCATATCCTTAAATGGATGGCTCAGATCTTCTGGCACAGGCTAGGTACAGAGTACCTGGGTCAGAAGATCTGAGTCCTCTGGCACTCAGATCCTCTGGCCCAGGTTAGGTACAGAATACCTGGGTCAGAGGATCAACTCTCATTTTTAATACAAACCGATAAAATACTATAATATAGCTACACAGTTACTCACTACGCCTATGGGCAGAAGCATCAGTTATGTCTTTAAGGAGTAAGGTGTGACAATCGGACGAGGCTGCCAAAAAATATACGACACCAAGCTGGTGGAGGCTGATAGATTTAGTCAACCAATCAGCACATTAATTCCCTGTGCGAGGGACATGACGTAACGTCACTTCCCAATCGTGAGACAAAAGTAGCTTAATAACCTAAGCCAAAGAGCAAGGTACCAAACTTCTCTAATATGTTTAGGAGATGTAGATTTTGTTTGTGGAAGGATCAAAATAGCAATATCCTTTGTAATTGGGAGCATATTCAAGGGAGGAACATATTTTAGTAGGAGCTAATGAGGACAATTTTGATCCAGAAAGGAAAAGCTAAGTACAACCAAAAATCCAAAGATGATAAAAGTTAGGAGGTGAATGGCACAAAAGTTCATGTGGAGATTTGAAATTGAGAACAGATGATGGTAAAAGGTTGATGAAGTAAACAACAGTTGAAAAGACATCAAACCATAAACGTTTGGGAAGAGAGCAGGGAGTGAGAAGGGCAATACCGGTTTCGGTAATGTTATAGATTTTGTGTTCATCGATACTATTTTATTTTGGGGTACCCGAGACATGTAAGATAATTTCATGAGTAGTAAGGCAAAGTTAAGGAACCTTTTAGAGGATATGGGAGGAGTATTATCATATGATCAGGATTACAATATGGTTGAAGGGAGTCCGGAATGGTGATACTTGGTGTCATGTGGGAAGAGGTTACAACATCTGGAAGACATTTCCTTATTCCAAAAGGTGGAATCTCCACCCCAGGTGTTCCCACATTCCGGCTCCACATAATAGTGAAAGGGTAAATTACGATCTAATCTCAGCCAGCTTCTCAGTAAGGTGGCTTACTCTTTCTGTTGCTGGACTTGAGATTCGAATTCTGGTCCTTATCCCAAGTTAACCTTGCCAATAATCAATTGAGCTACTCGTGCGTGCCTGGAAGATATTTCCTGATTTCACCCGTGGAGTAGGTGTTGTCTGTCGGTGGTTACCTAGAAGATTCCCTGTTTTGATGGGTCGTATTTGTTGAGTTTATTTGTGAAGCCTCGTGCCCATCCACTGCCAAACGTCTCCTTCGGTTGTTTTGATGGAAAGACAATAAGGGGTATAAAAATGTGGCAAATGGTATTGAGTCTCTAAGCTTGGCATTATTTTTGCACACACCATCTAATTATATATGCTAAAAAC
>JANTPM010000008.1:6817904-6834142 GCA_025434745.1 Erythroxylum divaricatum
GACAGTAAATTATGGATAAGGGTGGGAACATGTAAAAACATCAGGTAATGACAAAGAGGTGGTGGGTGTAGATAGCGTGGTGATACCAGTGTGGGTAATCGGTAACTCATTACCATTGTCGACAACAAGGTGATCAGAACCATCGTATGGTGAGGCAAGGGACAGATTAGCAAGATCATTAGTAAGATGATGGGAGGCACCAGAATCAATAACCCATTTATCAGAGGGAGGGACAATGGTCTTGTGAGTGTGGTGGGCCGCAGGTTGTCTAGTGCGAGGGTGACCGTGAAGTTTAAAACATCGCCGGGCCGTGTGGCCTGGCTTGTCACAATATTGACAGACAACAGGAGACTGAGAGTCACGAGGAGTAGTAGGCTGTATTATAGGGTCAGTAACATCAAAACCATATGAGGGACCAGAAGGGCGTGGTCGACGCCTCTGATGAGAAGGGGAAACCTGTGAGTGGCTGCGAGAACGCTGTGGAGGCCAGTTAGCGCGATACCCAAGTAGAGCAGTGGTGGGGTGTGAATCCGACTTCACGGTCCTGGTGAGATAGGCTTCATTGTCCAGAAGCTTCTGGTGAAGTTCCTCAAAGGAAATGGATGATTCTCTTGCCTGAATAGCAGCAGCAATCTCCTTGAAGTTGGGGCCAAGACCATTGAGAACATGAATAAGCATGTCGGTATCATCTAGAGGGCTGCCAATAATGGCTAATTCATCAGCTAGAGATTTAATATGACGCAAGAAGACAGACACCGATTGATCTCCTTTCTCTATGCAAGTGAGTTTTTCCTTCAAAGAGAAAATGCGGGAGCGAGAGCTACTCGCATAGGTCTTACCAAGAACTTCCAATGCTTGTTTAGAGGTGGTAATGGAGCCAAGTAAAGTGACGATATTTTCAGTAACAGAGGAAAGCAGAGCAGCAATAATGAGCTGATCTTGTCGAAGCCAGTGGGTATAGCCAGGATCAGTCACTGGTGGACACGGGAAAGAGCCATCCGTGTAACCTTGAAGACCGTAGCCTATAAGGAGGGCAGTCATCTGCACCCTCCAGGCCGGATAGTTTGTGCCATTAAGTTTAATGGAGGTGGTGTTCAAAACAACGAGAGAAGAGTTATTGAAAGAAATGAGATGCGCAGGGCTGGTAGTACCGGATGCATCTTCTGGAGTAGACATAATGACGAAGAGATGAAAAACTTGAGGAGGCAGAGAAAGAGATGCAAGGTTTTGCCGTTAGGCCACAAGAGGCTCTGATACCATGAAGAGAGTAATACGAATACTGGAAATAATATTGTTCTGTTCATCTTTTCATTCATATCATGAGGTAATTTATACAACGAATTCTGTACATCAGCTAAGCTAACTATACACGACTGGGTTTGTTACAATATAACTGAATATTGTTACAACCAACAGAGAGGTATAGCGAAAGTTAGGTATATACGATTTATCCCTTAACAAAAATTATGTTATTTTAATGAATTAAATAATTTTAAAAATAATTTGTTAGTAAATATTATATAAAAGATTAAATAAATTTATTTAATTAAAAAATTTTATTTTTAAATTTCTTCTAATATGTAATTATTATCAATGAAAAATATAACTACATTAACATTAATAATTCAATAAGTTTTTATTTTTATTTGAAAGAAAACATAAGAATAAAAAACTGAAAACAAAAATTAAAAATTACAACAAAAAACGAAAGTAAAATCAAACGATCCTTAAATAATTAGGTTAACAAAGAAAGAATATGAAATTGGGTTGGGTTCTTGGGTTTTGGGCCTAATTAACCATTCAAGGTGCTTAATTCGAATGGCCAACATTCTCAGGAACGAATTGAACTCTTACTCTGTCATCGCTTTCGCTTCCACTTCCACTTGTACCTGGCCGGGAGGAAAGCTTAGGAAAGAAGGAAATCGGAGTTCCTGTGAATTTAGGAAGAAATTAGTTTTAGGGCTTTGGGAGTTCATCACCTTAAATAGTAGTCTTAGCAGTAGTTCGTGGCTCCAATCATATGGACCTCCTCTCCAACACCTTCTCCCTTCTGGCCCTTGACGCCGATGAAGCTGCACCCACCGTCGCTTCCTCCTCCTCCTCCTCCTCTTCATCTTATTCCTCCGGACTTACCACTACAGGTATACGCCAAACACGTGCCACTCGTTTTAGGGGCTTTTGTCCCTCTTATCCACTTGAGCAATTTACTCGCTGTTCGTTTCAGTTACATAAAATTTTCAGTTCTTCGGTCTTATTTGTGTCACTGTCGGTTTTTTTTTTGAGGGTTGTATGGTTTCTAAGGATCCCAAATGCGTTTTCTTTCCTTGTCTTTGTGTTTGGTTCATTAGAAAAAGGAAGAACTATGAAGAATTTTATTCTTGTTGTTTCTGTTTGCAGACGTTTGATGTGAAAGAATCCTTAATAACCGTACTAATATTAGGAATACTGCCTTTCTTGTTTGATCAGAAGCAACACTATTTTCTGGAGCAACAATGGTTGTATTTGTTGATGACGGTGATGTGCTTAACTGCTAAGCAATATTTGTTTTCATGGGTCAGGAAAAAGCGAGAAGAGGGTCAGTGGTTCTATCCAGGTAGCAAAAAGTGACAATCAGAATGTTGATGACGTAGTGAAGAGTATGGAAGAGTACAAAATGCCCCTTGTGTGGATTGACATGGAAATGACTGGTAAAATTACCCATTTACTTTTTGCTGTTATGTTGGTTGGATTGGGGGTTAGTGGGAGTACATTACGGCTGAGTAAAGAGTTAAAGATGTGATAGTATGTAGTATAAGAAATTTTTATTATATGGTGACACAATCGCAAAGAAATGATGATAAGAAAATCCTGACGATCAACCCTTCTTATTATAAATTTAAATAGGCCAGTGGTTTATGGGATAACCCTAATTGTTCATTTACTGGTAATGCCCTAACTGTTCTTTGTGCTACCAGAGGTAGTTTAGCTACCTGTTTGTCATGATGAGGGGAGCTTCTGCTCTTCCATTCATGTTTGTTTATCTCTATTTTAACTACTTATTTCAGTTTCTCATTCTATACTTTTGCTTCTTTGTAGGATTAAATATTGAAGTTGATAGAATACTGGAGATTGCTTGTATAATTACCGATGGCAATATGACCAAGTCAGTGGAGGTAAATTGCAATTTTTTGACAAAATTTCCTATTTGATTCATGATCTTGTTTATTTGCGTACTTATTTTACATTTATTTCTGTTTTATTTGTGTAACTAAGCTGTTGGTGATTACTTATTATGTATACCAGTCTCTCTTTTTATGTCTTCTTGAATGGCTTAGATATGAAATTGTTCTGCTGGTTACCTGCATAATTTTTTTGAACTTAGACTGCTAGTTGCACTCGTTCCGTCCTTTTAGGTATTAATTTATTATGCTTTTTATAGGTAGCCAATCTCTTTATCTTATATTTGCTTGGTATTGTAGAAGTGGATAAGAAACTAGTGGGTGGACTATCTCTTTTGTTCTCACTAGGAATAATGAGGTTACAGTGGAAGCAACTGATTACTAAGCATGTGCCAATTGAGAAGTGGTTACACCAGAATGTATCAAAGCAGATCTAGGGGACCTTTCTGTGCTTTATTGTATACTTGACCGCAGCAGGGAGTTGAGTTTGTACAATATAAAAAAGCAAGGAATTTCTTTAATCTTCTAATATCCTGTGTGTTATATTAATGATGGATATTCTTTCAGTTGAGTTTGGTGGCTTGGTTGTGAAATGCTTTGCTTTTTTAAACCTGTGTGCTTAGGGTCACCATGACTTAGAATTATGACTCGTTGCAAAAGTTTTTGTTAGCGTTTAGTAATTTGCATGTGAGAAAATGACTAGGAGGTTATTTGTACATATGTTATAAAATATGCAATTGGTAGATATTTACATTCACCTGTCTGAACATGGACATTTTTTCCCATTGGTTGTAATCATGTATATCATGCACCGCGTTCTTTTTCGATATCCAAGCACAAATGGATGTGCATGTAATCTTTTAAGGTCTCTTCTATAGGGTCCTGACATAGTAATCCATCAAACTAAAGAGTGCTTAGATCAGATGGGAGAATGGTGTCAAACTCATCATGCAGCTAGTGGTAGGAACTACTAGCTTAATACAATTTTTGCATTCTCAGATTGTTCTTTAGTTATTTAGCTGATTTGGTCCAATTATTCTAGGTTTGACAAAGAAAGCTCTCCAAAGTACAGTTAGCGAAAGAGAAGCTGAAAAGCAGGTTTGTAAGAGTTAATTGTGTGGAGTTCTTTTTCTATTTGGGATGCTATGTACTGTTGATGATATTTCTTAGCCATCTTAACCATATCTTGTTACTGAAATGCATCTAAGGTTAACTTCTGAGGACTTAACAGTAGAAATTCCAAGCAAGTTTTTAATTGGAGACTCATGTTTGAGAGTTGTTTAAACATAACTACCAAAGACCAGGCATCCAAAACTATGTGCCCCTCAATATGTGGACCAAGAGCTGGCAAAATCTTGATGTGATACAATTTTAAAACCACACGATGAAAAATGAAAACTTTTTCTAGTGGTTGGGTGTACCACATCTATGATTTATTCCATGACCCTGTGGGTTCCTAAGTTCTCTATACACCTTAACATAGACGGGAAAAAGTTCCATCGACATCCTCTGGCTTTGCAACTCGGCTTTTGGTTGTAATATAATTTGAGAAGTTCCTTAGGTTTTAAAATATTGAACTCTTTCACTAATTAGAAACTCATGTTGGCACAACAAGAATAAATGAATAATGTGGCTAGCAACAATATTGATGCTAGCTATAGTAATATGTAGTTTGTGTTATTTTTAACTTCCATGGATTCTGAGTTTCAGGGATTTCTCTCTAAACTCAAAATAGTTAGGTAGTAATCTCATTCATAGTAAACATTGGTGAACTTTTGACTGAAAGGTCTCCAGTGTTTTATTAACAGGAGAGAATGGATTGAAAGATTTGAGACAAGAGGGATCTCCTTCACCAAATTGAGGCCAAAAGGGATGTATGTAAAATGATCTTAATGACAAGGGGTGTACATGAAATTTACCCTCAAAATACCCTTGATCTAGTTACTCAATAACAGTTCATGAGATCAAAGCAAATTTGTTTTGGCAATATCTTTAAATTTTGGAACCCATTTATGCCTCTTACTAAAGATTTAAGGTCTAAGCTTTACTAATGGTTTCTTTATATGTAGCGAGAACAATGTTTAAATGCTTTGATCTGTTCCTTCTCAGCCATCTTTGCCCTCTTTCTCATTTTCTCTATCTCTCTCTCTTCCCCTCTTCTTGATGATTGCATTTGTTAATAATGCAGGTTATACGATTTGTGAAGAGCCACATTGGCACCTACACACCTCTTTTAGCAGGAAATTCTGTATATATGGACTTTCTTTTCCTAAAGGTAAGAGATTTTCATTTTGCTTTATTTCCACCATCTATATCTTTTCAGTTTTGCTTATTGCTTATAAGTTTTGTGGATTGCCATGGACATCCGTAGTGACACATTCTACACACTATATGCGTTGAAATGACAACACTAATTGATCTGATTTTCTCCCTTGTTAACAACCTTCTACTTCCTCTTATTCTCCACATATATTTTTATTTTCTTTTCAGAAATATATGCCGGATCTGGCTGGTATGTTCTCTCATATTG
This sequence comes from Erythroxylum divaricatum, assembly GCA_025434745.1. NCBI lineage: Eukaryota > Viridiplantae > Streptophyta > Magnoliopsida > Malpighiales > Erythroxylaceae > Erythroxylum > Erythroxylum divaricatum. The sequence continues at coordinate 6,823,593 of JANTPM010000008.1, forward strand.
TTGTTGATGTGAGCAGTGTTAAAGCTTTGTGCATTCGTTGGTTTCCAAGAGGTAAATATTTTACTTCACTTCTAAATACTGAAATTTAGGTCTTCATACACAATTGCTCCATTGAAAAAGATGATTAGTGGCATGTGTATTATTCCCACACCGCCGTTGCACTGTGCATATGCTTCATTCGGACTGATCCTAGCTTTGTACGGATATAACAATCACCACTTAATGCCGTCTCTTCTTGGGCCCTTTTTCTTTTTATGGCTTAACCGTGCCAATATTTTATTTTATAAAAATCAATATTTGTAATTGAAAAAGTTATTCTCATAGCTACTATAAAAATAAATTGAAAGTTATGACTTACCAAACTCATGCACTGAATATTGATGAACAAATAAGTTCGGATGATGAGTGGAGAAAACAATGCACTTCTATCTTTGATTTAAGAACTGCATATTCAAAATTGCAGTGAAACTGGTAACAGAAGCATATTGTATGCCTTCCTGAAATCGTCAATTTCTACTTTGCCTAGACAACTAAAATTTTCCTCATTTCCAACTGTTTCTTTCTCAGGAAATTTAGAAAGGAACAAATATGCTAAATTAAAATTTTGATCTAACGTTTTTGTTGGCTTTTTTTTTTTTTTTTACAATCCTGATTCTAATTCTCTATTTATACAAGTTATTGCTCGTTCATTTGTTTTTTTGGATGGGAACACGGTTATGTACGATTTCATTGAGTTGTTTCTTTATTAAGGAATGGTGATCATTGCTTGTTTCACAGATCACAGGAAGGCACCCACAAAGGAAAACAAACATAGAGCCATGGATGATATTAGAGAAAGTATAAGGGAGCTCAAATACTACAAAGAGAACATTTTTAAGTTGAGGTCTAAAAAGTGATGCGAGAAGCTTTGGTTATGCTTATTCCTTTGTTCGGAGGTTGCATTTTCATATCATCTCCGTCGGAGGTCACTGGTTGCTGTGATGATGAAGGTTTCAACTATCATCATTTGTGTTTGAAATGGCCCTTTTTAAAACTTGTTAAAAACTTGAGATCATGTATGATTATGAATGATTCAATTATTCACGCTATTCTTAATACTATTCTAAATAATCTCTAAATGTAAAGTTCTTATTTGTGTCAGATCAAGATGAAGATGTTTGAAATGTCTTTGGCAAGATATTAGATCTTTTCAATTATTATTGAGTGAAACTCCTCAGCTGATTGTAACCATTGTAAGAAAGTTGTGGAGGAAAATAACATTTTATAAATTTCTTCTAAATGTGAAGTTTGATGAAGTTTTAGGCATAATTATTGCATCACTTTGAGAAGTCTTCTCTAAGATACGTTGTAAGGGGAGTCGTCGTCTTGTCATGCTCAATAAAAGAAGCCTTAGTAATCCTGTTGATAATTTAACCTTGAGCTGTGTTTGAAGAAACTTGATGACAAACTTCATCTTTGGTGTGATTATTATAATAAAGTCTTCTAATACATGTAAAATCTATTTAAGATTCACCTAAAACTAACAAATTTGGAGGGCTCTCATGAAGTTCGGTTCAATCGTCTAACTGCATGTGAGGTAAATTTGGTTTCCTTCGACAAAGAGTATGTATATTGATCAGGTGCAACTTAAGTTTACTGAATACACTCAATGCTTCCATTGCTCAGGCAAGTATTATACTGTTATTTTCTTAGTTACCTGTTTTAAATTTCACCGTGGCTCTTTAGGATCTGAGCTCAGGGAAGACGAGTTAGCAGCTCTAAATTGATGAATGGCCTCTACTCTTTTTATATGTTCAAAGTTTAGTTTAAGCTCGAGCTGATGTTTTAGCACCTTTGTATTTGGGTAGACCTATTTCATCAGAATCTGAAATAAGACATATACTTGTGTTACGTCCTGAACTCATTTCATGAAGCAAGCCTAATGTATACTTGCGTTAAGGGACAAAAACACCCTCCTTGTATTTTAGTAACAAGCAAGTTGTATTCATCTTTGAAGTAAATACTCTATGACCATTGAGCAATTGATCATAGGATATAAATAAAGAAAATGGTGAAAATAGAATAAGATATGGTAAGGGATCTAAACTTGTTTTCCTTTCTTTCATTCTTTCCATGAAAAACATTTTTTTGAAAAAAATGATTGATCTTGTACAAATGAGACATTGCCTTTCTTTTTTATTTCAGGACATATCCTATGAAAACACACTTTTGAGTTTTATTCTAAATAGATTAGAAATATAAACAAAAATAGTGCATCTAGATACTATTAAAAGTGAGATACTATTAAAAGTAACCCCAAGGCGCAGGTGAATTGATAAGAAACCTTTCTTGTTTAAGTAAGGTCGCGAATTCGAATCACTTTCATGTACACAGTTAATTAAAATTTTGGACCAAAACTTTACCTCCCACAAAGAATCTACCTAACTCAGCAAAAATTAATCTAGGTGTGAATGACTCAAAGGTGTCTACTCATAGTTGAGACCCTCCTAAGATACCTCATGGGCAACAAAAAAAAAAAAAACTATTAAAAGTAGCATTTCTATTTCTTATAAATAAATAGCATAGTTGTATGTACTTTTAAGAATGGACTGAATAATTGAATGATTCATTTCAGCTTATATTCATAAGATGGACTCATTCTCTGACTTCAGCCAAAAAAGGATGTTTGCTGTCCTTTATTATGTCAAAATCAGGGTGTTGAATCATCAAATACTTTCCAAAAACACACATTCTCCGCTCATTCTTATCAAACCATAAATTCCTGCTTCAAATAATATGTGATAAGCTATAAGTAGTTAGTAATCCCGGGGAAGCCGAGAGGATGTGGTAGACTTTTGGGTTATTTCATGCGCATGCAAGGTTTCTGTCTACTTCACTATCAAGAACTTCCATTCACTGCACAGATGAAACAGCTCCCACCCAAGTCCTTGAAACATGTTGTGAAATAAGCAAACGTCCTCAAAATCCCACCATAAACACCCAGTTCATTTCTACCCTGTGAAAACAGTTGATTCCTGACATGGAATTGCACTTATGATGTTTCAAGTAGCCGATAAACCGTGATTTCTTGCTGCTTGAAGTACCGTCGGTCCTCCTCATCAACTAGGACAAGATTCAAGTAATATTTTACACTGAACTTGTTATTGATGTTGCGATATGTTGGTGTTAACTCATATGGACTTAAAAACAGTCTGATGGGTATCGATTCTCCTGTATGGAATAAATCATGTATTATCTTCGTGAACCTTGAAGCATATCATAACCAAGAAAAAGATTTTATGCAAGTAAATGCGACACAAACCATATTGATATTCCTAGATAGACCTGGCAAAAGCAGGAGATCTAACTTTTGAAGCATGAATTAACTTTTAAGGATTCAAGCTATTATTCTCATTACATCCTAAACCTCGGCCCTCGTATAGAAGTCCTTGCTTCTGACATGGAAATTGTAAGTTCTTTTAGCTGATGACACATGCATGCATCCCTTGTTTCTTTATTTCGTGGCTGTTGTGTATATAGACAAGCAAATAAGGCTTGGTTTTCATGTCTATATCCTAGGACATTGGATACTCTGACATGTTACTTTCCCATACCATGTTTCAGCGAGAGACTTGCAATTTTGGAAAGTAATTAAAGACATTAAACACATTTATATACAGTACGAGACAACATACCTCTAACAGGAGCCCCATCCATCAACTCAAATTTTGCCAGTGTCTCTGTCTCAACATATGTATTAGGCCCTGATCCTGTTGACTCACGGCGTCTAATCTCGAGCTCCATGTTTTTAATCTTGATTCTCACCAGAAGAAAATATATTTTGCCAATAATGACATCCCTCAGATGATACCTGAATTAAAATAACCAATAAGGGAAACAATGCCTTGTGCAACTTATATTAGGTAAGCTTGACAGGTTGTCTATAACTTACTTGCTTTTGCTGTATTCAAATTCAATGTGAAGACAATCTTCAATTCCAACTTCCATCTGCAAAGGGTATCATGAAGTAAAGAAATAGCCAACTTTTTAGAAACCATCAGCAAAGGGCACCATAAAGTAAAGAAATAACCAACTTTTTAGAAACTATCTGCAAAGGGTATCATGAAGCACAGAAATAACCAACTTTTCAGAAACTAAGTTAAAATTAACTCATCTTGGATCATGCATTGATACAGCACAAGACATTGAACTAATAATGAAAATGATATGAATTTTAATTAATTTATTTCCAGACTTCATTACTGCATTGGTTGCGTATCATACTTGTAAATACAGATAATTAATGGTGGAAGAATGTTGAAATTGTAACTGCTATTGAGCAGTTAATTGTTATCTTCCAACTTATTTTCTCTCATAAGAGTTCTTTTCTCATCCAAAACAATAGCACAATTTTTGTAACAAATGGAAAATATTGGTCAATTTTGCCTAAGAAGCTAGGAGGACAACCTAATAACTAATGCCAACTATAACTGAACCAACAAACTAATTTTCCATAAAAATGATTGTAAGAATATGTTTTCCGCACCTTAATGCTGTTATTCATTGATGGGGGCGGAGTGTAGTTCTGTACCTGGCAGATACATAAAAGTCAAAGCAATGAGATTGAAGTTAGTGTGCACCCTATCAAATCATATGCACATACACGGCAAAGCAAATCCACAATAAGGTCACAAAACAAAGGTACAAGTCATCTAATCCTGATAATCTGTAGAAACACTACGAATAGTTCTAAGAAATGAATGTAAAAAGTTATGCTGATAACCTGTTGATTAAATATGAAAAGTATATAGGATTAACTTCTGGCGAAGTCAAGAAAATGAAATAAAAGGGAAAGGAGGAAAGAGAAGAAAATAGAATTGTGTATCAGCAACTACTGTAATATGGCCTGTAATATCAAAATAAAGTAGAAGCGAAAACGAATTACCACAAAATGTTGGTATTCTACAATATTGCTGATGAAGTTTCTGCCGACAGTCACTTTCAACACGTACCTGCAAGTAGCAACCAGCTTGAGAAGTGGCCATTTTTACTTTTCAAAGAAACAACTTGAGACTCCAATTCAGGACTCTAGACAATACAAGCAGGTTAAATAAAACATGTTTTGAGGGACAGCACCAGGAGATATAACAGATTAAAACAGATGAAGTAACTATACATTCCAAGTTTTTAGTCTAGCTTAAAAAGACCTAATAACAGTAGTGAAACAGAGCAAAACTTTTATATATAGATGCTAAGCTAAGAATGAGATCAAATAGCAGGCGAAGTGGGATTGGAGGAGTTATTAAAACTATCTGAAAAGTGTGATGCACACTCCTTTTAGACAGCTATACATGCAAAATTATTAACAAAAAGGTTGCCTACCTAAGCCTCACATTGACTCCATTGTAAGACTCATATGGCATTTCAACAGTGGAAAATTCAAAGGGATATGCTTTCCTTTCATACAATTCACCAGGGACATCAAGTTCACGCACTGCATAAGAACAACAAGTAGAGCTCAGCCAATTTAGACATATTCAGTTAATGAAAGCCAAGTCATATGAGACTAATAAGCAAGCCAAATGGCGTTAGCAAAGATTAAAACGCCAATTCTGTATTAAAAACTAAAATTGAACTACTGAGATTAGAAATTGCCTACCCCTTTCATAGTAAGTCATTAAGTTTTTGTTAAAAAGAAGCGCAAGCATAAATATACCATATACTCACCAAGAGAAGTAAAATCATACAAATTGCCTCGATCAAAGTACAGTTCTGCACAAAGGGAAGAGATATGTCATGATCTAATAAGTGGTTCAGATAATAAACTAACACTATGTATTTTCCCCATTTTATTAAATAGAAAATCAAGTAAGCCAACCAATAATTAATAACACATGAATGCAGAAAGATGAAGTCAATCAAATAAGGTAAGTGACAGTTTTAACTACCAGTATATCATAGACACATTTGGAAGTCGGTCACACAAGCAGTGTCATTGAGGAGCCAAAATATTCACCAAAATTGTTATTAACTTTGCGAAAGAAAAGCATCAATATGGTATTTTCTCCGTAAATCCATTGGTGCTGTATCACAGGGATTAACCTCTGCTTAGTTATTTTAAATGACAGACATTTTAAAATTGCAGCCATTCCGACTGTCAGAAGTATGAGTCATGTTTATACAATAACTTAAATGCTCTAAAAGTATCGAAGCTTATCCTAAAATTCCTAAAATGATGTATTCAAATAAGTCGTTTCCAAAGCTAAAAAGTTTACATATTGTCATTTGCATCTAAACTGTAGTCTTAATTAAAAGTAAGTAAACGGAAGCATAGTAGCACATACATAATCATCTTCACATTAGACTAAGATCTAATGTAAACTCAACTCACCTATCTGACCAAGTAGCTCAATTTTGATGCCATTATGTTCGACCTTCTTCCCTTGTACTGGTTCTATAACAACCTAAATATTATGCAACAGAGTTAAGTCACACTTGGAATTTAGAAAAAAGGAACTTAAAAAAGTATCATTAACAAGTACATTAGTTCTTTACTCGCATCTAAAGTGCAGATCTGAACATAACATAGTACCTCTCCGATAATATTTTCTTGACTTTGGAAGAGGGGAACCATAGCTGTTTTGCCATTTTCCTTCTTCAAAGGAACCTACATAAAGACACAGAAATGGACTGAGAAAGATCACTTAAAATTTTGTTTTCAGATGCAATCATCACATGAAAGGCAGATTGCTTAATTCAGCTAAGCCATCATCATCAGAACTTAAAAAGTTCCGATCTCAAGACAAAAATTCTGCTGTCAATGTTTAGTTAACAACCCTTAACAAATACCAAGGTGTAAAGATTAAACTCTCGCCCAAAAACCGGAATATAAATTCCCTGATAACGCTAAAATGTATTGCCAACAAAGGAAGCAGAGGTAAAAACGATAAAATGGATTAGCAACAAAGGGAGCAGACGTGAAATATAGAGAAAGGTCAACAAAGAATATGAACAGCAAGATCTTTGTTTCATGAGATTTAATTTGCATGATGGGTTAAAGAGGACAAATTGAAAACGCTGATTCCAAACAATACCTGCTTGCGACTTCTTCCATCAGCTAAAGTGATTGAAATGCTACATGGTGCCTTGAAAGCCCCTACAAGGAAATTCTATAACAACCAGAAAACCAATCAATCATTAGAACTAAACCCGAAATCAAAATACCAGAAAAGGATCAAAGCTTGTACCATGATCCAGCGCGGGATATTCAGCTACTCCCGAGAATGAACAAACAAACAGTAACAACGGCGCATGGAAGACTTGGAAGTTGGAAATATTGTGAATTGTGAGAAGAGAATGAAAGGCTACGAGAGATCAACTACTTCGATTCTCCGGTTTTCCTCTTCACCAACTTCCTTCTGCTCTCTCTACCATTCCTCAATTTGACTTCCATTTTAGTTCTTTTCCTATCTTCTTCTTTAATGGTAGATGTTTTAAATTTTAGTTTTTACCAATTTATTTTAATTAATAAAAAATTATTAATTTATAAAAATTAATGTAATGATTAATTAATTCTTTATATAAAAATTATTATAATAAATCGAATACAAAAATATTGCAATTAAAATGCAGAGTTACATTTAAAAAATGTTAATAATGATTTTTTTATAAATTTTGAAAATTAATATTGAATTGATTATTAAAAATTAATTTAAAATTTTAAAAATAAAAGAAAATTTAAATAATAACTTTTTATATTTTATATAATAATAAGAAAAAGACATAACACTCCTTCCCATTGTTTATGAGAAATAGTACCTGATTTCCAGGAGGCTCAGCATTGAAAGATGTTCAAAGAACTTGGTACAAGCAAACATTATTTCTACTGACACAAATCAATCAATGTTCATGTGTCTAAATGTACATACAGAAGAGAGAAAGAAGAAGATATCCAACAATATGACACATTTGGCATTTCATTTAGTAAATCACACACGGGCAGGCATTACATGTTCCTCCTCAACTTCTTGCATGTCGTCTTCAGTTCTCCATACAACATCCTCAAGACAAGTTGACAGCTTCTTGTAGAACTGCAGCATCAAAGAAAGAAGAAAATAAGCAATCCAACTTGCACCAACAGCAACACTCATGATTTTTAATATTCTTAGAGAGCCTCACTAAATTCGCTTGCACTGTAATAATATCACTCCCAATTCAAGTCCATATCATCCATTCACCACAATCAATTATCAAGCAATCAGGTAAATGGTTCCCTTGTTAATGATTATCTGTAGGCGGCAGACAATCATAAACAGAAGCTAAAACAGTGAATTTCATGCAATCTAGTCCAGATTTTTTTTTAGTAAGAAATTGGAATGACATAATCATTGATTTCTTTCGACATATGCAGGAAGTTCTGGATTCGTAACATTTACAGGACAATCAACACATCAAAAACCACCATCAGTCTGCATTGCAAGTGCCTACCCATGTTTTTAAATTTTCTTCGTGGTACTTACATGATGCAGATATGCCATTTGGCTGAAATTGGAAGACTTCTACTATTTCTCTCTCAGCAAAGTTCTATTGTTCTTAGGTTCTTTTCAACAATTACCAGCTAATTCACCGCTTCTCTTTTACATCAATCTCCTCAACATCCACAAACAATGTTTTACTAAGCAGCATCTTGACCATTAATGTACTGCGCAAGAATATTTCTCTATCATCAAATATGCGTTTTAAATCTAGGTTTTCCTATTTAAAATTTCGCTCACACGATCACCAAATCACTGAAGTTCAACCGGCCAACCTTTAGGTCATATTGCATCAGCTAACCAACTAGTCATCCCTAAGCTTCCGAAGAGGAGTATAAGTATCATTTTTATATGATTTATATTCATTAGAGTAGGAGAAACCAGATTCTAAAAGAAAGGATACCTTATGGAACTCCAAAGTATCTCCTTTGGCTTTTCTCACTTCAACCATATGAACAGAGGGGGCCACTTGAAATATCTGTAGAAATATAAAAAATATAAGAAAAGAGGGAAATAAATAGAAAGAGAAACTATCAGGCTGCACCATGACAATAAAATTTCTTTCGAAGTCACAGACCTCAGTGGCAATGTTAAGGTTTCCCTTTCTTCCTGCTTTCATGTTTTCAAGCCTCATCTAACAAAAACAAGTGAAAAGTAAAGATCAGTTCCAACCCTCCTGCTTCAGCTAAATAAGAATAACAGTTATCGTCCAAAAGTATCACTGACCTTGTAGTTTTTTTTGTGAACATCAAAACCAAGCGGCTTTACAGCTTCTTCAATCTTGTGAACTATCTCATTGGCAGGACATCTAGATGCGAACCTCGTTTCCCGTTTAAAGCCCTGTAGTTGATCTTAAGTCATCAAATCAAAATCAGGGGATAGCATGAGTTTCAGTATTCTTTTATAATCCAATAGTAATATGTCCATCATAAAACAGTTGGATGTTCATGGGAAAGCCAATGCTATTCGTGCCTAGAACATTCAAATGATCCTTGATTTTTGTGTAAAATGATTTTTTAATATATTCGTGAATTCTTTCTCATTAGCTTTGCAAGTTGACATATCCGGAAAACTTGAAAGATTGGGGGATAAGGAAAAGCACGCATGCAACTATCAACATGGAATCACAAGATCATCCACATATGTGTGCTAAGTTGGTCCAATTACTCCAAAAAACGCTAGAAGCATGCAGATGTTTTGATCTTCCATCCAACTGCACACTTAAGCGAGAAAAGAAATTTTAATATAAAAGAAGCATTAAATAAGTGAACCTGTTCCACTTCAAACAAATTCCCAAGATTCAGTCCTTTTGACATAGAAATCAACTCAAATGCATTCATAGCTGTTGGTTGTTCTTCCTTCTTCTCTGTGACATGGTGCTCCTGTTAAGTTGGAGAGAATGCATATCAAAAGAGATTCCCACCAAGGACAAGAAAATGTGTCTCCAAATACACTGGCCTAAACTTCTTAAAATTTGTTGCAAGCTCATTTTAAACTTACTTCAGAGTCCTTAAAAACAGTTTCAACATCATCTGAATTGGTGTTTTCTTCCTCCTCAAAGACAGGGGGCTTATAATCTTTCTTAAACCATTCGTCTTCCAAGATTTCTGGTATGGTGATACGCTGGAACAAGAGCCAATCAAAACTGTTAAAATAAAATAATGTGAAAGTAACACGAGAGAAATTCTTGGTTTGACCTACATACACATGTATAGAGACCCACAAAGGGTTATATCTGTCTTCATTAAACATCTGTGTAATATAATGTACATAGGGTCATAGAGGAAGGAATAAGAGACAAATTTGTCAAGAATATATTTGATGCACAAAATCACTCAAAATTGAAGATAAAAATTTAATTCTTTGAATCGATTATAATAAATCACATAATATTTCTTGATATTATGAGAAAAACATCAACTTAAAAATGCAAAATGCTTATAGTCAATAATACTTTGGGAGGGCCAATGGTGGTTGGAAAAAGTTGTATACACTCAAGCTCAAGTCTAACCACATGCATTTTGTTGTAGCCAAATA
>JANTPM010000008.1:6834242-6845603 GCA_025434745.1 Erythroxylum divaricatum
TATGGTGATACGCTGCAATAAAAGCCAATCAAAACTGTTAAAATAAAATAACGTGAAAGTAACATGAAAGAAATTTGTGGCCTGACCTACATAAACAGATATAGAGACCCACAAGGGTTATATCTGTCTTCATTAAACTTGTGTGTAATATATTGTACATAGGGTCGTAGAGGGAGGAATAAGAGACACATTTGACAAGAATATATTCAAAATCACTCAAAATTGAAGATAAAAACTTAATTCTTTGATTTGATTCTTATAAATTGCATAATATTTCTTGATATTATGAGAAAAACATCAACTAAGCAATGCAAAATGCTTATAGTCAATAATACTTTGGGAAGGCCAATGCTGGGTGGAAAAACTTGTATACACTCAGCAACAGGTCTAACCACATGCATTTTTTTGTTGTAGCCAAGGCAAGCAGGTAAGGAAGAACTTTAAGAGCTTCTTCTGGTAACAAGAAGACATTATATTATGTGATGCCTTCATACATGTAAAAAAGAATGTCTATTATGCTTAATTATTGCTTAAACAAGATAAGCTTTCAGTTTCTGTTTCTGTTGAAAAAGTTTACTTTGATCAATTCCTGGAAGTCTATATCATCAAAGTCAACTAATTGCTACTTCTCAATGACCAAGAAATTGTTTGAAGAGCAAACATATCAGAGAAGTAAAGGACACATCTAGGCCTCGACAATCATATCATTCTACCTAAATGAGATGCAATTAAGAATTAAAGATGAGCGAGTTAATTTTTTATGTAGGCACTCCAATATCATCTACTGCAGAAACAATGTGACAGTCAAATTCTTCTTAAATCACAAAATCTGGGTAGTCCAACTATCAAGCTGCATCCACATCCTTAGGTATAATATGCAGTGTAGCATTGCAGAGGCCAAGGTCTCCAGTTTCCCAACTCCATTATTGGGATTATCCATCACAATGAGCAACAAAAGTCGCCACTTGAACCTAAGATTTAAAATACATACTTTTGTTCGCAAGTATGCTGCTGATCACTGATAAGTACTGATACTGAGGCTTAATCAAGTTGACATCTTTAACATCAAATTCGATATAGTATGGAGATATTATCTCTTTAACCTTACAAAAAGTAGAATTGTCAACCAAATTTATTTAAGACTAGTCATTTTATTTCTTCCTTTTCTTCTAAGAGATGAAGAACCAATGAACAAAGCTGATCAAATCATCTCAGATAAGTGAAACTACTTACAGTCATAGGGCTGGGATCTAAAATTCGAACAATTAATTTCATGGCACCAAATGATAGCCAGGGGGGACAAGTGAATTCAGCCACTGAAATCTGCCAATGGAAAAAATGAAAGGACAACTAAAGGACAAGAAAAAAAACGAAAAAGGTGATGCAAAATCCACAAAACACACACCTTTTTGTACAGGTTGATTACATTAGCATCATCGAAAGGCAAATATCCTGCAAGCAATACAAAGAGTATAACTCCACATGACCACAAGTCTGCAGTGGCTCCATCGTAACCTCTATCATTAAGAACCTGATACACAAGAATATTTAAGGTCAAAGGAAAAATTATTAAGGACAGTAATCCACATGGTGGGGTTATTTTGGTAACTCAAAGAGTCATTGAAACCTCAGGAGCAACATAATTTGGAGTTCCACAAGCTGTATGAAGGAGGCCATCATCCTGCCAAAATCCAAATAAACGTCTACATAAGCACACTGAAGCCAAGAAAGAAGCTCCCAGGGAGTAGTCAAGTTGAAACAACAAGGGTACCCCTTGTAGATGACAAAACCACTTGGAGAGAAAAGGAAGGTGATAACAATTTATTACAATTACCCTGACTTGTTGAGAAAGTGCACTCAATCCAAAATCAGAAACTTTGAGGTTTCCACAAGCATCCAACAACAGATTTTCAGGCTGTAAGAGAAACAAGACAGATTAGAAGGAAGATGACATGAATTTATACGAGTGTCCTAGACAAGTATGTTATGAATACTACATACAGATCACTAGTCATAAGCCTCAAAGAAAAAACTAAAAGGACCTTCAGATCTCTGTGATAGACACCCCTGCTATGGCAATAATCAACAGCATTAATAAGTTGCTGGAAATATCTACGGGCTTCATCCTCTCTCATCCGCCCATGGTTTACCTTCATAACAAAAATCACTACTTAAAGGCAGGCTATAACTAACATGGAGCTGCACTACTTGTTTCAATATAAACAGAAAAGTTATCGTGTAAGCATTGTTTGAATTAGTGTATGCCATAGTCATGGAATCCAACAGTTATCTTCTTCATCAAATATATTTAGCTCATGATGGTGAAGCAATCAGCTACCAAATAGGCTTCAACAAGAGTATAGCAACTTACAATTTTGTCGAAAAGTTCTCCGCCAGTAACAAACTCCAAAATTATAAATATCTTTGTCTTGCTTCCCATCAGCTAAAAATGATCAAAATAATTTGGTAAATCTCACACCAAGTGAATCAGTTAATAACTTGATTGGCCTTGGAGCAGTTAAATATAATAGGCAAACATGAAATCCTATGGTAACATGAGTCCAATATGATCATAAGAAGAAGGAACATTGGGATTGTTCTCTAATTGGAGATAAATAGCACTATGGTAACATGAGTCCGATATGATCATAAGAAGAAGAAACATTGGGATTGTTTTCTAATTGGAGATAAATAGCATTATTTGATCAATAACCTACACTAAAATTACGCCATCGATTTTCTACCTCCTTTACATGCTCTTAAATTAGTATCCATTACCAAGGTGATTATATAAAGACAACAAAAAGAACTAAAAGAATCTTGAATAAATTGGAGATCTTATTAGATTATTGATTCGAGTAATGGTTTTCAAAGATCTATTTGGTAAGAATGTCATTGAGAATTTATGTATATCATCTAATATATGGACAAAAGTTCACATAAGTCGTCCGTTCTTTTTTTCATTTGGTTGATCAGAAAGCATTTTAATACCTGGACGTACACCATCCAGGCAATGACATAAAACCCCAGCATAGTTGATTGAGGGTAGAGGGGCTTACCACTTTGCTACAACTTCCTCTTCTTTGCTCAACTTCAGCCCTTTCCATTACTTGCGCTCTTTGTATTATTACGGAACTCTTGCAACTTATGTTTCAACAATGAAACTTTAATTTTATTGAAGAATTGATTGAATAACAATTTCCTAGCACCAGCTTACTTCTCCATCCAAGCCGAGTGTTGAATACAATTAGTTATTTGTACTTGTTGAGTGTCCATTAAGTGTCAAATATGGTACTTATAAACCATATTAATTGTTCATTTTTCAAAGTTCCTTGATTTGCACAAAATTTATCCATGTTTGTCACCCTACATGAATGAATACACTGAAAGCTTATGAGGTACCCATCTCAATCCTAGTGCATGTTAATAAACATGGTCTAGGACATGATAGACACCTATACCTTAAGTATACTAAAACAGATGCTGAAAATAAATTTAGTTCCATGATATGAAGGAAAAAAAATCAGGGCATAAGAATGTACTCAAGAAGAACTTGAGTTTAAAAGGTATAGAATCAGGCTAAAGAGGAGAGAGAAAGAGAGATACCTCATACAGACGAACAACATTAGGATGTTTTACGCGTTTCATTGTTGCTATCTCCCTCTTGATCTGCAAACATACACAAACATAACAGATCCAAGAAACCTGATAAAGTTATGTATGGTAATTCTAGCAAAAAGTTGTAGCAATTGTCTTGGACAACCCCAGAGCTAAAGAGTTGTTTTAAACTAGTAAACAAACAGAATTTGCAAAGAAGCAAAAGAGTATAGAGAAACAGAAATGATCAACATAGAGAAACAGAAATGATCAACAGAAAAGGAAACATGACTAACCAGACCTGCTCAGCCATCTTGTGCTTGAGAACTTTCTCTTTATCGAGGATCTTCAGAGCCACAGGTTCCCCTGTCTCAGAGTGTCTGGCGAATTTAACTTTCGCAAATGTCCCCTCACCAATTGTTCTCCCCACCTCATATTTACCCACTCTACGCTTAATTTTAGGTTGACTCATACTGTTTTCAAACTTAAACTTTCTTCTCCTCACACTTATGAAACTGAAAAACTCTTCCTGAATCATGTAAAACATTAAAGTTGTATTCAGATTTCAAAGTTCAAAGCAAATGAATTCCGACAAGAAGTAATTATAAAATCAAATAATTTCAGCATCAATCTGTGTTAATATGTTACCAAGTACATTACACTTAGAAGCCTATTGAAGATCCTAACCCCATCTCCTTACACTAAAATCGTGGTAATAGCCATACCGAATGATCACTTCCTATGGCTTACACTGATAATGAAGCAAGACAAGAAGCAATATACAGAAATGGGAAAGCTAATACAAATGTTCTATCGTCATAATATCCAACAAGAAGCCAGGAAAATCCTGATCAATAAACTAATAAACTCACTTACAGCAATAAAGTCTCGTAATATCCAACAAGAAGCCAGGAAGATCCTGATCAATAAACTAATAAACTCACTTACAGCAATAAAGTCTCGTAGAAGTAGAGATACGGGAATACAGGTTAAGTTTTGAAGCGAATCAAAATTATGAAGAGATGGGGAAAAAACACACAAAAAAAATCACACACACACACCAGGAAGGCTCATACAAGAAATTTAGCAAGTACATTAACCTCGAAATTGATCTGCACAGTACAAAACTGAAATTCAAAGCAGATTTAAGTCCAATATACTGGCTCCTGTATCGAAGATGAAGACTGGTAGTCAGAAAATTCAAAATTCAAAGATTCTTATTATTGTTGTCGTTATGTTTACCATGAGCTCATGGAGGGCCCTTTTAATATTCACTTATACAACTACAAAAGAGGTAGAACAAGAAACTTAGGAAGATAATTAAGTTGGAGCTCAGAAACTTTGAGAAAAGGCATAAATTTTTGGTTATCACAAAGTATCGCTCTAGAAACAGAAACCCAAATCAAATTTTGCATGAAAAGATGAAGAAGAGAAAGAACATCTTACCCTTCCCCAATCCCAAGGAAATCTATACAAAATCACAAAATAAAGTGAGAATTTTGGATCGAGACAACAGTCAAAGATGAAGACTTTCAGAATCTGGCATAAAGATGAGTTTAACCGTACGAGATGGAAAAGAGAAGGACGTAAAGGATAAAGAGGATATACTTGGTAGAAGTAGAACCCTTTTGTAATGATGCGTAGAAGCGCGAAGATAAGAAGAAAAAGGTTGGTCTTTATGATTGCCTTTTGAATCTTGCAAAAGGGCACCAGTACTTGTAGATTAGTATCAACTCCGATGAGTTCTGCAACCCATTTTGTGGGAAAAAGATCAAATCTTTCTTCCTAGTTTCCTCCGCTGCAACCCAACAAAAGCCGTTGAAAAAGCTGTTTAACAGCTTCTACTCCGCGCCCACCACTACTTGCTTGTAAGTTGTGTCTTTGACTCGATTTAACCATTGTCAATTCAAACTCGGGCAATGATTATTTCCTACTGGCTTGGCTTCCCAACAAGTAATCGAAAATTCGAAATAGTTCATTAAGTAAACTCTAAAAATAATCAAGTAAAATCAAGCTAACTAAACATTCCTCTCAATAATTAATGTCATTCATGGCGTACAGACACACAAATTGGTCCATGTGTTCTAGATTGAGGCTGCGGGGCTTTGTCGTCAATCACGCATTTCTCGCATGAGGATAAGACAAACAAACTCTTCCGTCTCATTCATGTTACAGTATCCTAATCCAATGTTTTGATCTGGCCTTGCCTTATTATTTTAAGATGGGATATAATTATTTATTGAAATCAAAGATTCATTATGACCGTCGATCCGCTAAGTATTTTGCTGATTGGAGAAGGTGATTGATTACTGTAAATCAGGAATAAACATATAAAACTTTATATTTAAGCTTAACATGTAGTTTAGTTATAAATTATTAATTTATTAAATAATTTGTTTGAAACATATATTTTGCGAACTACCGGAAATAGTCTCTTTATTAGATAAGGGTAAAGTTACGTACTATCAGACCTCCTCAGATTTCGCTTCATTGCGAAACTTTGGACTGAGTGATAATGGCGATGATGATATAATTTGCGAACTAATTGAAACTTTTAAATAATCAATCATTAATCAAATTATGTATTAAACTGAAATTAATGGGTTTAGTGGCATCAAGACTTAATTTGGACCACCTTACCTACTCAAATAGGTGATAAGATGCATGCTTTTGGTTTAATAAAAAGAAAGCTACACTTTTGTGACGGGTCAAACTAAGCGACATAACAAATTAATATCTATTTTTATACAATACCACAACCATTTCCAAAAGAACGAAAATGAAATTTGCTTGAAAAGTTTACATCCATCGAGCCATCCATATTACTTTGTGAATTTAGTAACAAATTCACAATATAGCTAAGCCTACTAGTTTGGTCATGGTTAGCTTCCCTCCTCTTGAAGATTAAGTGCATGTTCATATGAACTTTTGAAAGATAAATAAGTATTTTCCTTTACTATAAAAATCTTTAAAAAAATGAGCATTTCATTATAAAATAAAAAATACCTTTTAATAGATATGACTTTTTTAATAATTAAAATATAACTTTTTAAGAAGCTCAAAATTGGAGTTCCTGAATAAAGTCTCTCAAATGATTTTTTTCGAGTAAAATTTTCAGATCAATTAATAATCTTACTTTTTAGTCCATTTTGTCCTTATGTTTTTTTTTACAAGGGAAGACTACAAAATTAATGTAACGCTCTTGGGAACATAGTGCCTAGCGTATTGCGTCGGAGGATCTCTTGAATATCAAATGGGGCTCGTGAAGTAAAGAAAACCTTGGGCTATACACCCCTGCAAATCGGACGAGGCTGTCTACGCATTGGTTGTCTTCTCTGAACATATGCTTCTAATGGACCGTTCACTTTCGTTACAACAGCTGGTGAATACCTGTCACCAAAATAGAAACCTCAATCAGTAAGTAAATAAGAGCGGATATAAGGTTAATTACCTCTTTTTTAAGTCTTAACAAACACTAAGCAGCAGCCAAGTGTTTTGGAAATAAATACCCAAAATCCAAAACAGCACAAATTCCCATGCCCGTTGCTTTTTTGTTCTTTGGTACATAAAACTCAGAGAAATCCAAGTGCCAGAGTGGCTCGTAAAGCATGGTTTAGCTTAGGAGGAGCCAGAGTCATACATTTGATTTACCCATTAGACTTATCCTTACAACAGCCACTGCATTAGCTCCAAAATCTCATCCACGCAATCTATACGTCCTGTACCAACCAAAACACTAAGAACTTGTCGCCCTTTTCTTTCCTTCCACTTCTCAACTCTATCTTCCCTTCTCATTCTTTCTTCATCATATCAACCATGGCCACTGCAGTGACTGCTGCAGTCTCCTTTCCTTCTTCCAAGTCCGCTTCTCTTCCCTCGATAACATCCATAATCTCGCCGGAAAGAATTACCCTTAAGAAGGTATTAGTTTTATCCACATGATAGGTAAATTCTTAATGAGAAGTAGCTCAAAGCTGTGATCTTTTTCAACTTTTGTATATGTTTAGGTGCCAGTATACTGCAGAGATGTGTCTGTTGGTGGAAGAGTGGTTTCTGTGAGAGCCCAGGTTACAACAGAGGCTCCTGCTAAGGTTGTGAAGATATCCAAGAAAGATGATGAAGGTGTTGTCGTTAACAAGTTCAAGCCCAAGACGCCTTACACTGGCAGATGCCTTTTGAACACAAAGATCACTGGAGACGATGCTCCTGGAGAAACCTGGCACATGGTTTTCAGCACTGAAGGTAATGACCTCTAATGCACTTCTGAAATCATAATTGATCACCTACCTGACTGCATAATTCTAAATGGATCAATGAAGTTTCAATTGTTTAAGTGTGTAACTATATGTGCAAAACTATCACTGAATTATGGATCTAATTCACATGTATCTGTCGAAAGTTCGTATGTAACATAGCAATATTGAAGCATAAAGTTCAAATAAGCTTATTCTTTAAAGAAGTGATTAATCTTGTTGAGCTAAATGATTTCTTGGGGACGCAGGAGAAGTCCCTTACAGAGAGGGACAATCAATTGGAGTTATTGCAGACGGTGTTGATAAGAACGGGAAGCCTCACAAGCTAAGATTGTACTCGATTGCCAGCAGTGCTCTTGGTGACTTTGGAGACTCCAAGACTGTGAGCATCTTATGCTTTTTGATTCACATTACATACTATAGTTTGCTTAGATCCCAAAGAAAATCACTGTGTAATGCCGCCCTTTACGGTTGGGTTTATGTTGATGTTGGTTTTTGATGTGAACGCTTGGTTCAGGTGTCTCTTTGTGTCAAGAGGCTTGTATACACCAATGAAAAAGGAGAACTTGTAAAAGGAGTCTGCTCAAACTTTTTGTGTAAGGCTTTAAGGTTCTTTTACTTCTTTAACGTATTTTATGTATTGCTCATGAATCTACAATACCATACTTGTCTTTAAAGCTCTTAATATGGTAAAGAGATTTGTGATATGATTACAGTGTGAGATATGGATAGCGCTCCAACTGACATTTCACAGCTTTGATTGTAATATATTGCAGGCGACTTGAAACCTGGAGCTGAAGTGAAGATTACTGGACCGGTTGGGAAAGAAATGCTTATGCCAAAAGATCCTAATGCCACTGTCATCATGGTATGCCCACTTTTGTCATGCTAATAGCTTGATATTATTAGGACTCTCAGTCATTTCAGTAGATATGCTCTGTACTAAAAATTATGTTGTCTATACTATGTATCTGATACAGCATCTTGCTGAATTTGTTCCTTGCAGCTTGCCACAGGAACTGGCATTGCTCCTTTTCGATCATTCCTCTGGAAGATGTTTTTCGAGAAGCACGAGAACTATAAGGTAAAACAACAGTACTCTTTTGCTGCAGCCATAGGAGCTACCGTAATGTATACCATATCAAATTGACTTCACTCTTGTGATTCTTCCAGTTCAATGGTTTGGCGTGGCTTTTCTTGGGTGTCCCAACAAGTAGCTCGTTGCTTTACAAGGAGGTGGGGCTGACTGATCACTTTAATATTCCTAATCCTCAATTCTTGTTCTCTACAATAAAATGAGACTGAATCCATCACTATGCATGTCGAGCCAACAGGAATTCGAGAAGATGAAGGAGAAGGTCCCGGACAACTTTAGACTTGACTTTGCTGTTAGCAGAGAGCAAACAAATGATAAAGGCGAAAAGATGTATATCCAAACCCGCATGGCTCAGTATGCAGAAGAGCTCTGGGAACTGCTAAAGAAAGACAACACATATATCTACATGTGTGGACTGAAAGGAATGGAGAAAGGAATCGACGACATTATGGTGTCCTTAGCCGCCAAAGACGGTAAGAAATGGGCTTACTTCTTCAGTGCAGAAGATGATTTCCATTGCTGACACCTGACAGTTTCCTCGTTGCTCTATGTTTCAGGCATTGATTGGTCAGAGTACAAAAGGGAGTTGAAGAAAGCAGAGCAATGGAACGTTGAAGTCTACTAATTAGCTTGATTTAACTTATCTCCTATTTTTGGTTGTTCTAAGCTGCCATCCTACAATAATTTCCACTGCATTCTGTAGATAGGTAATAAGCTGTAACTTCCTCCTGAAAAATTTTCCCACTTTTACAAATGAAGCTGTTTAATTAACTTTGTCTTCGTCCTCCAGATGTTCTGGCTTTAACTACTGCAATACCTTTAGGCTTTAAGAATGGCACTAGCTACCATCTTCCAGGGTCATTCGCGTAGTCATTCACGTATGAATATATGCAAGTTTCATAATCTCCCAAAAACGTGGATTTAGATTCAAGGTCTATTTAATTTGTTTTCATTTCCATAATGTCTTCTATAAACTATAATTTAATTTAACTCTAAATATTCAGCAATTAGAGTTTTCCTGGAAATTTAACTTTAACATTTGGTAGGTTCAAAAAGGATTTTAATATTATAAAATTTAAATTGACACAACTCTAAAATTTCATCTAAATTCTATCCAAAAAGTGTATATAAAATATATTTTTATTTTACAAGTGGGATTCCATATTATTAATTGACATCTTAAGGATAAAATCTTTAATTCATTCGATGATACTATCTCTCATCCCTCTCTTTCTATTACTTTTATTTCTTTGTTTATTTCTAAATGTTTGATATTTACGGTAATTTTTTAGATTTTTTAGGCTTCGACATCAGTCTTTTGGAAGTGTCTTCTCGTATGACGTCTTTTACTACGAGGAGAATGTGTCCTTACTATTTCCAATTCGTAAGAGTCTATAAAAAAATGTTGCCTTCTTTAAATGTCAATAGCCAAATTTTAAGTGTGGCTCTTTAATCACTTGCGAGGAAGATAATAAATCGATCAACATATCAAAAATTCATCGATGAAATGTGAAGTTGTTGTAAGATTCTGGTCATGCATCTCATACATAATATATATCAAATATATGCAACGAAAAATAAAACAGAATTTCAAAAAAACATGTCTATTCATGCATATAAATATTGAAAACAAAAATATAAAATGTAAGATATTTACGTACTTTTCTAATGATCTCCTTCGTTCTTTAATCTTTTCCGCGTTGAGTTATCGTAAATCACAACGATCAACGTGGATCGTCTTTAATAAAAGTCCATACAAAAATAGAAAGATGAAACCTCATTAAGAGGTCACTAGAATTCTTTCTTTGTGCTAGCAAAGACAAAACTTCTTGTAAGAGTTAGAGAGAAAAAGAGTGTAAATGCACAAAAATTATATCTATTTTCTACACTATTTGATCTTCCATAACCCCATCACTAATGGAGAGTTATGAGAAGTTAATGGTCATGAATAACATACATTAATGAAAGTTATGAAAAGTTAATGACCATGAATAGTATGTATTAATGAAAATTTTGAGAAGTTAATGACCAAACTAGAAGCCAACAACACTTGTTTCTAATCCATTCCATACAACATATTTTACCACGATCACATCGTGATATAATCCCAAAACACTATCTCATATCTTGAATCATTATTTAAGATCATTTTATTCATTCTTCGGATCTCCTATGTGTGTGACCCATTAGGTTCTTGGTTATGTTGACCACTTGAATTAACACTTAATTCAAGTAACTCAAGAGTGGTATCTAGCAATACGTTATGACTACATCCACACTGGTGCACAAGAATGCTTATCTTGGATTCTTTGACCTGGTTTGTGCCTTCATGAACGATGTGTAAGTGCAAGTCGACTTGTACATGGGGTAAGTCGACTTACACGTATTCAGTACCGATAAGTCGACTTGTACATG